>CM032876.1:3299366-3349366 GCA_019176425.1 Megalops atlanticus
GAATCGTCTGCTGGTTAGCAGGAGTTATCAGTGGTGAGAGTGGTGAAGTTATCAGTAGTGAGAGTGGTGAATTGTGTGCTGGTTAGCAGGGAGAGAGATATGCAATCCTCTCTCACACTGTATGTCTGAGTGTACGAGTAAACCATCAAATATGCCCTTGGAAATGTATTCTATATGTGAAGTGTTCCTTGCCATTCTTACTACATGTGTATTAAGGGTGTGTGTGTGTGTGTGTGTGTGTGTGTGTGTGTGTGTGTGGGTGGGGGGGTGTTTCTCAGCTCTTCTTGGCATAAAGGAATGTGTTTACCATCAGTGCTTACAGCTCCTCGGAGTGGAAAGATCCACGTGTGAAGCCGGTTTGATCGGCCCTGCCCTTTCACTATCTTTCACTGCCTTGTGTTCACGTCTCGGTCGCCATGGTGAAAACGACCGCACAATCATTCACATTCTGGCCCCTGTAATGGTTTACCTGATGGCCCCACCTGCCATTATGATCCATGCTCCTTTTATGGTATAAAGAGCAGAGAATGGCTTCTTTAGTCATTGTTTCCAGCCAGCCCAGCAGCTAAAAGCTATGACTGGAATGTTTCACGGTGACACAGAAAAACAGACACGCAGAAGTTATCTGGGCTCCGCTGAGAAAAGGCAGTTCCCTCTGAGAAGCTAGTCTGTAAATATGAAATGGCAGATGGTCCACTTTCACAAAGTTTTGTCAGAAAATGCGTGGTTCCTAATTTCACCCTTCCAAACCTTTCCATCTGACGCCTATAAAAACAACAGTCTCACATTCATTAAGGTTCAAACCAAAACTTTCAGTAAATATGTTCAGTGTATGTGTATATGTTCAGTATGTTTCAGTAAATAAATGTTTCGCTTCTCTTGTTAAATTGTAGTCTCTTTCTGTCTTCTCAATAAAGCAGAAGTGAGAATAGCAATGGCTAAGGCAAGATTTCACTGGAAACAAAGCAAGTGAAGACATGTTAAAAAACAACCTGAAAACAACCATGAAAGTGACTTACAGTTTTTTTTATTTTTATACCAAAATAACCTGATCAATTTTAACATGTGACACATTTAAATAGGATTCATGCTGCATATAAAACAGGTGAAATCAGAATATTTGAATTACAGCTCAGACCAGAGCAACAGCATTCCCCATGTCTCCTAGGAGACGCTTCAGAAGAGACCCTTTCTGCCAGAAACAGACACCACTCTTATTTATAGTCACTTACCTATAAAAGTGTAAAGCACGTGACTGAAAACCTGAAAACAAACATGTCGCTCGAACGCGACGTGCGTTGTCAAGAACGACATAAAAACATGCTCAAAGGGAATGGCGAAAATACCCCCGTTTTCATTCTCGATTCCGAGGTGCTGCAGTCACTCACTTAACATCTTTCTGCTTAATGAGCTGCTGACAAAACATAGGAACAACCTCAGACTGTGGCAGACGGCAGAGGTTTTTTACGAGTGAAAATTTCTCCTGAATGAACCTTTCCTGAACGTGGCAGCTATTATGGCCTCAAGGACAAACGCCGAAATCTACCGTCGATCGTCAGAGCTGCCTTTGTCATTATTTCCACTGAGAAACTCAGACCTGTACAAGGTCATATTGTTGCCTCCCTACGTATTTTGATTTATTTAGAATTTCTTTTCAAATGTCAAACTGGGTAAGAGTTTACAAAAGCCAGCAATGTTACTCAAAATCTGCTGTTCGGATGCTTCGAGCGTTTGGGACTCACATTCGAGAGTCGTCTGCAGAAACAGGTATGCATGGCTGCTTCAAAAGCTAACTGGACACAAAGCCAGAGCATTTCAGTCAGACGCTTTTACACTGAACCAAACCAGCAGCAAGACCAGATAAAATCACAACTCTCACTCACTCACAAATCTTATGTAGTAGCCAAACAGAAAACGTGATTGAAGTTCTGGCCCCTTAGACAAGTAAAAACAAACACAACAGATCTGTAATTACTGGATCCTGGGAGGGTGACAAGTTTTTTTTTAAATTCAGCTCCTGCCAAGGTCAGCCTTAGATCATGTTTATTTGAACACACCCTTTGTCCCAGGGCAATCTGTGTACCTTACGTTTTATAACAAGGTCAATTTACTGTGGCAATTCAGGTCAATTCCAACAGCAGTTTGAACCAGCAAACCTACACGCTTTAACTGCAGGTTTACAGGTGTAGTTTCCTAAGCGCCACACTACCCTGCAGCCCCGCTGGCAAGACTGTTAGCAGGAAGTGCAAATAAATAAGGGATAATCACAGCAGACAGCGGAGCGAAAACAGTCATCCCAGTAAGACCTGCGGCGTGCTTCCCATTCCCGAAAAATTCAGCGAGCCCCTGAGCTTGCCCCTCCCCCTACAGCGCTGTCTCCCTCTCACCCCCGTCCCCGCTCAGGTAATACTCATCGTCCGTGGTGGTGTCAGAGTCTGACTCCTCAAAAATCGAAAGGCTGGACCTGTAGCTCCTGGAGGGCAGGCGCCCCCTAGGGGACGGGCTGTCCTGGGACGCCCAGCTGCCCGTGGACGAGGAGCTGATCCGGCGGGGCGGGGGGCAGGGGGACCCCGGGGGGGTGGGTGAGGGGGACGGGGGCGGCTCCTCGTCCCCCGGGAGGAGGGGCCTCTCCAGGCTCCGGGGGGTCCACATCCTCTCCAGGGGGGTGCCGCGGTGCGGGCCGGAGGAGAGCGCTCTGGGTCGGCTCTCGGGCCCGAGGTCGGCACTGCTGGCCATCCTGGGGCCGGTGGAGATGCGGCCGTACCCCGAGGGCCGGCTGGTGTGGACACTGCTGACGGAGAAGGAGCGGCCGTGCCGCAGGCCGAAGATCCCGGGTGAGGAGGGGGCGGAGCCACGGTGGGGGGCCTTCAGGCTCCTGGAGCTGCTGCGTTCGGCGACGTGGCCCGCTCCGGTGTCCTCGGTTTCGTGGAGGGACGCGGATTTCTCCCTCCCCCGTCTGCGCTCTGGGACCGCCTCGCTGTAGAAGACAATCTCGTTCTGGGTGTCCTCGGGATCGAAGTCGAAGCGGAATGGGCCGGCTGGGACCCCCTGGGAGGCCTGCGGGGCCCCGGGACGGTGGCGTACTTATTCAGAGAAAGGTATCCATGCTCTACAGGTGAGCCGTACGTGGGGTGGGCGTGATTTCTGACGTTACCTGTCTGAGCGTCACTGAGCTGTGTGCCAGGTCGCACGCGCTCGGGGGCGGCTCTGCCTGCAGCTGCCCCCTGGCCATCGCCACGCCCGCAGCTGGGTTTGCTGCTCCCCTTCTTGCTCTCAGTGTCCGCCGACTCCTGCACCTCAGCGCTCTGCCGAACCTCTGTCTCCCTGCCCCTCCAGCCCCCGCTGACGGACAGCGGCCTGACCCTCCTGCTCTTTTTTCTGTCCGTCTCGAGCTTGTCTCCATTGCGTTTGCCGCTGAGAGAGGTTTTGACGTGGCCCAGGGCCTGGCCGACCTGACGGCTGCTGCTGGCCCCTGCCGCAGGTTCATCTGGACCCTCACGGGACAGAGACACAGGTTCACCAGCGACCCAAGGAACCGGAACAAGAAACCTGTCCTGCCCACTTCCACATGATAATAGCCATCGTTTCGTGTTCTGCTGCTGCACAGACACCACGGGGTTACTGAACTCAACTGCGGAGTCGCTCTCGTCGTTACCCACAATCCCCTTTGCTGTAGAGGGAACTGCAGCTTTAACGTCTACACCAGGAAACGGCCGGTCAAGCCTGCCCTGCCCGCTCCTGAAGGCTAATGGATCTCTATCACTGTGGGGCTGTGCAGAAGCAACAGGATTACAGACCGTAGCCACTGTGTCACACTCATTATTACCCACAATCCCCTTTGGCTCAGCCTCAGAAGATGCTTTGCCCCCAGCAGTGAAATCGCTGTCTGTTGCTGATGGGGAGTGCTGTGTGTACTTGAGGAAACTGATGCTAACTCCTGCAGAATTGTCACTGCTGCTCGCGTGTGATTGGCCAAACGTGCTGGCGGTGACTGGTGTGTGTGACGGGGGCTTTCTGGTGTCAGGTTGTGGGAGCGCCAGGTGCTGGACCTGAGGAGGGACACGCTGTTCGCCCCCGTCGCCGTGACGACACCCGCGTCTGAATCAGGGGGCTGGAAACGGAGCTTCTCTGGCCCGGTTTTCTCAGGCAGGAAGGAGGGCCCGCTCAGGGATGCCCCACGGAGGGCGGGGGTGTCACTGTCCCTGACCTCCTCGCCCTGGAGCTGGGCGCCCAGATCACGCAGGTTTCCCAGGGTGCCCACCTTCTCAGAGGGAGACTTCCTCTGTGTGTCAATCAGCGGCGCCTGGGGGCGGAGACTGCTGTCATCACCATCTGTGTCCATGGGAATGGCCCCTGTCCTGTCATGTGACCCGGCCTTGTGTTGGTGGGCCCGAAGCAGGGGTGGTGATTTGGGGTCCCTGTCATACAGAGGGCGAGTGGACCCGAGGGCTGAGGGGGGTCTGAGGGGCGAGCTCATCCGCACCCCGTACCTGGGGCCGAGGTCCGGGGGGAGGGACTGCAGGGAGAGGCAGGCCGGGGTGTCCTCTGAGCGCGCCCGCTGCAGTTTTGGGGAAAACGGGCCCCTGGTGGGCTCGAAGGTGAACCTCAGGGCGGGGTCCCGATCCTGGGACAGGTGACACCTCCAGGGGATCAGCCTCCTCTGTGGGGTGGGGGAGGAGGGCGAGGGGGAGGGGCAGGGGTCCTCGCCCTGGGGTTGGCTGTCGGACACCCCCCCGCCCGGGCTGGAGGGTCTCAGGAAGGAGTAAATTGAGGGAGTCCCGGAGTAAATTGAGTGGAGCGGCCTGGTGGGGGATAAGGGACGGGTCGGTGAGGCTGGGTCACGAGAGTCCTCAAACGGGCCCCACCTTGCTGCAGGGCGGGCGGAGACTGCCCCGCCCGCCGACAGACGCTCCTTCTTGGGGGAGAGTGGCACGTTGTTTGCGTGGGTCCTCTCACCCAGAGGATACGTCCTGGAGGGGGGGGACTGGGGAAACAATTCTGTGTGCCGGACAGGATGTGTGCACGTCTGAGGGCGTCAGGGCTTCTGAGGGCGTCAGGGCTTCTGAGGGGGTTTGGGCTTCTGAGGGGGTTTGGGCTGTTGAGGGGGTTTGGCCTCATTGAGCTCTTGAAACTAAGGGGGGTGTGGAAGCTGATGAAAGCACTGGGGCTCCTGAGGGTGGTAGGGCTGTTGGGGGTGATGGGGGTGTGTGGGGTGATGGGGCTTTTGGGAGTTTGGGGGCTACAGAAGACCTTGGGGCTGATGGGGGTGTTGGGGCTGTTCAGGGATTGTGAGCTGAAGGAGCTGCTGGCACTCCTGAAATTTCTGCGGCTCATGTAAATGTTGGGGCTCCTGAGAGCGTTGGGGCTCTTAGGGGTGATGGGGCTGTTGGGAGTTTGGGGGTTACTGAGGATCATGGGGCTGGGGTTCTGGGACGGGGTTCTGGGACTGGCGGGGGTGTTGGGGCTTTTGAGGGGGTAGAGTGCATAGGGGCTGCTGCTGTTGAGGTTTTGGGGGCTGCGGGGGTTTTGCGTGCTGTTGAATGTGTTTGTGTTGTAGGTATTGAGGACCCTGAGGGTGTGGCTGTTGGAGTCATTGTGGGCGCCATGGCTACTGATGACATCAGGGCTGTTGTGGTTGTGGTCACGGTCAGCGGCGGTGTAGAGGGTGTTGAGGTTGCGGTCGGGGCCGGTGGTGGGGCTGGCGGGCTGCTCGCAGCCCCGCCCAGCCGGCGTCTCGTCCCGCGGCCTGTCCTTCCTCCAGGGGGGCAAGCGCAGGGCGCTCCTCCGCGAAAGAGACTGGCCCCTCAGCAGGTCCAGCCAGTCCGTCAGCTCCCTGCGGCTGTTCCGCACCGGGGAGGGCGGCAGCTGCCCCTCCCGGATGGTCTGGGAGGGCGGGAGAGGGCCGGCGGGGGGCGGGCCGGCGCCGGAGCTCCCCCTGCTGGAGCTCAGCCTCCTCAGAGACAGTAGCAGGCTGCTGGTGGTGGGCTTGGAGCTCAGCGAGGGAGGCACCCTCCCGAACTGGGAGTCATGGCAACCGGCCGGCGACACCCTCTGGTGCGTGTGGAGATCCAGCGAGTGGGATGTGGGCGGAGCCGGGTCCTGGGGTGGGGTGACCGGGACGGCTCCGCCCCCTTCCCGATTGTCCATCACCGCCTGGCTCACGTCAAAGGAGAGGGACTTGGAGAGGGGGCTTGACCGGGGGGTCCCTTTTAGAGAGGGAGGGGCTGTTTTCAGCCAGCCAGCCCACCGTGCTCCGCCTGCTCCCAGAGACCTCCCCCCCCGCCTCGGTGACCCGCTGCCTCCGGGGGCCTGTGAACGGCCGAGACGCAGCGTCGCTGGGGCCGCTGATCTCTCCGCCCAGAGGACAATAGGGCTGGGGGAACTGGCCCCGCCCTCCTGGTTCCTGCTTGGCCTCCGAGCCCCCCTTCCCCGCCTCACCCGCGTCCGCCGGGTCCCGTTTGTGTCTCCGGAAGCGGCCGCTCCAGGGTGGGGCGAGGACGCTGACGAGGGCCGAGGACAGCATGGCTGATGGGCGGCTCAGACGGGACAGGGACTCCGCCTCATCGTCCTCGAGTGAGCAAAGAGAGGGAAGGGACACCACACGCCTTAGAGCTGCGGCGTCGAGTGCTGACCGACAGAGATCAGGCTTTGACTCAGGAGAGTCTCTGGCGGCTTCAGAAGAGTTGGGTTTTGACTTTGAAGAGTCTCTGTTAGCTTCAGGAAAGTTGGGTTTTGACTCGGCAGCGTCTCTGTCGGCTTTGGGAAAGTCTGGCTTTAGCTCTGGAGAGTCTCTTTTAGCTTCGGGCAAGTCTGGCTTTGACTCGGGGGAGTCTGTGTTTCTGTGGGGCTCGGAGATGTGTTCGGGGGGAGCGAGGGGTCCATCAGAGGGCCTCTGGGGCGGGCCTGGGACAGAAGTGTGCCGAAATCCACCTGCTGCCTCCTGAGGACACTCACTCCTAGTTTCCTTTGGACACCGCTTTTCCCACTCCCTCACAGGAAGTGATGTCGACTGGACTTCCCCCTCTGAAGGGCGATCAGAGTGCAGCTGGGCTCCGGTCCTGGTTCTGGGCCCTCCCTGAGGCTGCTGATTCTGCTCCGGTTCTGTGGTCCTGTTTTCTTTGTGTCCTAAAACTGAGGAGAACCACACGGTCAGCCCACTGAGAGTGTCAGGCCCACGGTTCATCTGACCGCAGCGTTATAGAGGACATACAGCACGGCCTGATCTCAACCACAGATGTGGAACTTGACCCCAGCAACACATGACCGCACGGGAAGAATCCGACCACAACCACAGATGGTCACACATGTCAAATCTGACCAGAACCACAGATGGTTACATTCTGGAGGGCTGTTATCACACGACCCCAGAACACAGCACAAACACTGTAGTTGGCCACAGTTCACACTGCGGACAGTTACCAATTCTAAGACTCTGATGTAGACTTCCTTGAAGTGTATGTTAATGAAATATTACGTAACCGATTTAAAGAGACATTTTTGTTCTATAATAATAACCTCTCCTCCACACACAGAGGCACCCCACCAAGGTTGGTACAGAAGCCTGTCTATGACCTCTGACCCCACTGACCTGTGGAATTCTCCTTCAGTTGACTATCTTCCTCAGTGACCTCTGCTCTGTGTAGGGACGGTGTTTCTGCTTCCCCAGGTATGACTATTCCATTTACCTGCAGAGGTGAAACACAGTCAAATAGGGGAGAACGGGGTAAGTTGTCACACGGGTAAGTTAACACACTGTTCATACCTCCAACTGAAGAGTTGCAGTCTCAAAAATCAAATAGTTACTTTGTGTGACAACATGTTCTATGGTCAACTTCCTGTTCACATGTGGTCAAAGTCACTCTATTCTGAGGTGAGCATAATTTTCTTATTTTTTACCTTCAAAAGTAAAAAAACACTTTACATTTTATGTAATAAAACTTTGTTAGGTATGAATGTTCAAAATTATATTCTTGTACTGAGTAGAGGAGACATTAAAGTATCTTTTGATACTTTAGCTGCAGTCCTATGTTGAGCTAACCTTGACATTTAGCCAAAATTAGCACACGTGTCAGTTTGGGGCAAGTTGTCTCAATGACTTTGGGGCAAGTTGTCACAGTATAAATAGGCACACAGAACATGCTCGGTCAGTGCTGACACACGTCTACCAACTCCAGAGGACATCTGGCCCTATCCAAAAGCTGGCCCCCAAAAAAAAACTTGCAAAGGAGGAAAACGGCACAATTCTAACTGACACAGCAGTGAAGCAGGCAATAGAAAGACTCAAAATCTGGATTTGTAAAGAACAAGAAAGCAGCTAAAAACAGAAAAATCCTAGACGATGAAGAGGAGTGCTTCTGCCTCCTCTGTGTGGAGCCATTCTCAAACAGCTGCCCAAAGGAGACTTGGGTGCAGTGTGTGAGGTGCAACAAATGGGCCCATGATGCTTGCACCTCAGGCCAGGCAATTTATGTGTGCCAGAACTGTAACTCTGAAGATGAGTCTGATTAGTCAGATACAGATGTTGTTTGTTGTCATTTACGGATGATTGTTTGTTGTTTTGAGTTCTTTAATGATGTTGAATTTGGTTTTGAATTTGAAATAAAAAAAATCAGTATTCACAATTACGTAGTTGTGTTTTTATTTGTTGATAATCCAGCGTGACAACTTACCCGACATAGTGTGACAACTTACCCACTGATGGGGCAAGCTGTCACAAGTGCGCACACTGTATTTAACTGCCTATAACTTTGTACTGAAATAAGATATGAAGATGTAATGAATACAAAATATGTACCCAAGACTTCTTTCTTTCATTTGGTATGACATTTACACCATTGTGATGTAATGTGTCCAGGCAATGTAAGAAAGAGTGAAAAGTGTGACAACATTTCCCGCTCTCCCCCACAGTCACCCGAAAGCAGCCAGTATACGACACAGGACAAATGCATCCAAAAATCGAGGACCTTGTATTGCAAACCTGATTGTGTATATTATATTGCATGCAGAACCGAGACCTTCTCCTGCAAATACAGTGGGTTATATTACACTGCCCACTGATAACTGGGGTGGCAGTGTAGCATAGTGGAGAGGGAGCAAGACTCATAACCGAAAGGTTGCCAGTTAGATTCCCTGCTGGCACACTGCTGCTGTACCTTTGGGCAAGGCACTTAACCCACAATTGCCTCAGTAAATATCCAGCTGTATAAATGGATAACATTGTAAAAAAAAAACTGTAAGTGATGTAAGTTGCTCTGGATAACAGCATCTGCTATATGCCTGTATTGTAATAACTACCACTGCAAATAGTGTCACAGTGTACGCAGAAGGAACTGAGCATGGGTCTGTAGCTGTAACTACGTCAGCTGTTGCAGATGTGGTTTTTGTGCCTAACTGCACTCTCCTGACATTAAGCCACTAACGCCTCCTGCATGCAAATGTTTCTGCAATTCCTGTCTCAGCCTGCACACGCAGCGGAGAGGGAGAAATTAATCCAGCTGAACAACCACTCTGTTCCACAAACTCCAGCCAAAGATAACAATTCAGTGGAACAGACACCCCATTTCACAAACTCAGGTCACAGAGAAAGGCTTCAGAGTCAAAACATTTTCCTTGTCAGTCTCGAGCAGCAACTCTTAGAGGACCTGACCCCTCACCCAGCTTTGGCATTTGACATTTCACAAACGCATGCGGGATCACAAGAACAGCACTCAGCGAGGCGTGATCTGAGCACATTAGCAGAGGGTGTGTCTGTGGGAGGCATGCAGTCCCTCCAGCTCAGAGCTCTCTCCCTGCTCCCGAGAGATGGGCGCGGCCCTCTGTAGGGCACACTCTGAGGCGGGGTAGCGTTATTCCCCCCATAAAACCATTTTTACATTCATTACATAATCTGTTTAGCACAGTTATCTAGAGTGACATCCATTTACACAGGCGCTTATTTACTGAAGTGCTTCAGGTTAAGCACCTTGCCCAAGGGTGCAGCAGCAGTGCCTCCAGTTGGGGACTTAACCTCCAAATGTCTGGTTAAGGGAGAAACGCACTGCACTGAAATCTGGGTCCTGCCACACCCTCACTGATCTTCCAACCACAGCACAGCTGCTTCGCTAACAGCCAGGTGTGGCTGTGTGCGTCTGTGTAAACAAAGTTTATTTTTATTATCATTACCTGAGAGTGCTTCCAGGCTTCAGCGACACACCTTGCTGCATCTGGAGGAGGGAAGCTGCAGGAAGCAAGGAAAGATGGAGTGTGAAGCGTGTCACGGCGCAAACGGCATGTCACAACGCTAACGGCATGTCACGGCGCTAAAAGGGTTTCACAGCGCTAACAGGGTTCGCAGCGCTAACAGCGTTTCACGGTGCTAACAGGGTTTCGCAGCACTAACAGCGTTTCACGATGCTAACAGTGTTTCACAGCACTAACAGCATTTCACAGCGCTAACAGCATTTCACAGCACTAACAGCGTTTCACAGCACTAACAGCGTTTCACGGTGCTAACAGGGTTTCGCAGCGCTAACAGCATTTCACAGCACTAACAGTGTTTGACGGCGCTAACAGCTTTTCACAGTGCTAACAGTATTTTGCGGCGCTAACAGTATTTCGCGGCGCTAACAGGGTTTCACGGCGCTAACAGCGTTTCACGGTGCTAACAGTATTTCGTAGCGCTAACAGCGTTTCATGGCGCTAACAGCGTTTCACAGCATTTCACAGCGCTAACAGCGTTTCATGGTGCTAACAGGGTTTCGCAGCGCTAACAGCGTTTCACGGCGCTAACAGCGTTTCACGGTGCTAACAGTGTTTCACGCCGCTAACAGGGTTTCACAGTGCTAACAGCGTCTCACAGCGCTAACAGCGTCTCACAGTGCTAACAGCGTTTCACGGTGCTAACAGTATTTCGTGGCGCTAACAGCGTTTCGCGGCACTAACAGTGTTTCACAGTGCTTATTGCCCTTCTCAGTGCTTACAGCATTTTACAGCGCTTATACCATTCCACAGGGCTTATTTGCATACACATTTAATCATTTTGGCAGGCGCATGTCCCCAGAGGGACTTCAGTGCGTTCAGCAGGGTTAGGCAATTAGCTGCACAGACACTAAAACATCAGCACCATCCTGGAAATGTAGTGGCATTGTGAGGAATATTACTGCAACAGGGTTACGTGCTGTCAAAGGGTGATCAACAAAACTATTACAGTGCAACACTAAGCTTAAACTTTACAACCTGAAGTGCAACAGGTTTGTACAGTTGAATTAACAACCAATGTCGCCGCAAAAGCTTGAGATGCCACCGGGCTTAGAGTGTGTCAGTGCTCATAGCTTTTTACAGTGCTTACACCTTACATTTCAGATTATGCAACAGTGACAGATGCCCCCCTGCAACAGATGCCCCCTGAGACTCAGTGTTTACAGTGAAACTCAAGTGACAGAGTCGTTTTTTAATGGCCCCCAGGTGCTGGAATGTTTTTCAGCTCCTGCTTTGTGTTCAGGTATAAAGATTAATCTCGCTGGCGTCTGAGACTCTCCCGCCTCATTCTGTGCGTGTTTGTTGTTTAAACAGAGCCACTGATTTGGGGGCTGGGTGGGGCTGGTTTCAGACAGGAGAGACACCGGGATGCACACTGTCACATCTTTTACACCTGTGCAGCGCGGGGACGAAATTCACTGATCACAGTTAGACGATAGTAAAGCCGCTCTCCGATCTGCCTCTCTGTGATGTCTTGTGTTTCACCTTTTGGAGTCACAGGCCGCGAAGGCATCTGAAAATAATTACCTACAACAATTCGACAATGTTGAACTTCCAGTAGCTGTGCTGGATCACCCCGATGTTGTGACACTTTATAATGTATCAGTGGGCATACTGAGGCCAGAGCCATATTGGCCTCAGGCTAAAAAAGAACAGGAAGGAAAACAACAAAGTCTGGCAGTTCAGCGCATCACGTATCCTCAGTCTACAGTGATTTAAGTGCTGTGTCTGGAGTTCGGTCTCGAAGGTTTCGGACTTCAGTACAACTTCCTGGCAGGTTATTCAACACATTTGAATATCATTCTCTCCAGCGTGAGTGTGAAACTTAAGTCTAATCTCATTTTCACTCATTTCATTTGGATTTGTAACTTGAAACTTGTTCTGCAGTCCACCATGTTAATCTCTTTAAAAAAGCTGAAATACTGCACTTCAACCCCCAAAGTATCCTTCCTTCAGTCATCTGTTAAAACTGGTTTAAATGCCTGTATTATTAGGGTTTCGACTGAATGTCAAGTTTTCTAATATGGTGACTAAACACATTAAACTAATTAAGGCATTTGTTAACTGTAGTACAGCTTGCTTTGACGTAGTGCTTACCCACCTTTGCTTTAAAGGAAATTTGAGTTAGCACCTTGCCTTACACCTCTGCAGCATTTTAGACTTACAGCTGCTATGCATTTTGGAGAGGAAACGTGAAAGGTGGTTTAGGATTCCATCGTCACTGATAAACCAATTACAAGCATGAGCGCCACCTCCGTGTTGCAGTGAGAGGAAGCTGTCACGCCACTTCCATTTCACTCTGTCTCTGCACTGCAGAGAGCGGTAACATACACAAACAGTCACCCTCAGTCAGCACTGCAGCATGTTGGGCTACACAACCATAGAGCGCTGTGTACCATAGAGCACTGTGTACCATAGAGCACTGTGTACCATAAACACTGTGTACCATAGAGTGTTGTATACCATAGATGCTGTGTACCATAGAGCACTGTGTACCATAGAGCGTTGTGTACCATAGAGCGCTGTGTACCATAGAGCACCGTGTACCATAAACACTGTGTACCACAGAGTGTTGTATACCATAAATGCTGTGTACCATAGAGCACTGTGTACCATAGAGCGTTGTATACCATAAACGCTATGTACCATAGAGCACTCTGTACCATAAACGCTGTGTACCATAGAGCACTGTGTACCATAAACGCTGTGTACCATAAACGCTGTGTACCATAGAGCGTTGTACACCATAAATGCTGTATACCATAAAAGTTGTGTACCATAAACGCTGTGTACCATAGAGCATTGTATACCATAAACACTGTATACCATAAATGCTGTGTACCATAAACACCTTGTACCATAAAGAGATGGTGACTGATTGCTTGCTCTCACTCTTCCAGAAAGACTGTTTGCATTTACCTTACTGATTCTCTGGGTATATCGCAAAACTTCACTAAATACATTCTGTGTGGTCAGCATGAATGATGACCGCACAGAATGCACAGACACTGAGCTGAATCAGCTAATCACCAGAATTGTGAACACCATAAAATATCCTAGCTGCTTTGCGTTGGCTGAATAGTTGCGTTTGGAGGTGTTCGGTTTCATTCAGTATGTGCCCCCCTATTTCCACCCATGTCCTCTTTGACCAGTGGGTCCCTCCCCCTCTTTATTACATGCCAGGCAGCTCACCTTCTCTCATTGGTTCCTCCCGCTGTCTCGCCTCCTTCTTTCGCCCCGCCCTCTTTTCCGCTGCGCTGTCTGGCGACGCCCCTCTGTTGCGGGAACTTGAAGGAGAAGAAGGATGTGAGCCGGGTCCGAAAGGAGGCTTCTTTCAGGACCGCAGTGCCGGCCCGGTCATCCCTCTGCCTCCCCACCGACCCGTTGGGTTTGAGGTTCTGCTCTGGAAAGGGACAAACCAAACCTGGTTAATCCAGCCTGTCACAAGACTCAAAGCCACTGTGGCACATCCTGTCACGGTCTGGGTCCATGTGGTTACTCTCAAAGGGGTGGAGGAACGACAGACACAGGTTAGACAACAGGTAAAACACAGACGCAAACACAGGAAGAGACAGAATAAAGCTTATGGAAACACAGGCAGAAGCACAGGGATACAAAACTAAAGCATCTGAAACAAAGACAACAGGCAAACACCAGCTAAACACAAGCAGGGACACAGAGGCAGAAAGTACTGATAAACACAGGCACACGTTACTAAAATGTCCACTAATTTCGTCAGTGACTGCCTTGCTACAAAGGCCACATTCTCAGCTCAAGTTTCTGTAGAGTCTGCACTGCTGCTACCTCCACAGACAGGTGAAACAGAGCACTTGTGCTAGCTCCACGAACAGGTGAAACAGAGCACTTGTGCTAGCTCCACGAACAGGTGAAACGGAGCACTTGTGCTAGCTCCACAGACAGGTGAATCAGACTCCCTGTGCAAATGCCACAGACAAGTGGAAGAGTCCCTCGCCTCCAACAGAAACAGAGCACCTGTAAAAGGCTGTTACCTGGTTCTCTGGGATTATGAGGCCAACGTGCCACACCCCCAGACACCTGGGGCCGACACCTGAGCGTGGTGACCGCATGTCGCATTCCTCAGTTATTAGACCCACGCCTTTTATTTTAGACACCACCCTGTCCTGCCATTTATGCCCTGAGTGAAACCTGAGAAGAGGCCAAGGGAGATGAGCAAGGGCACAAACTCAGACCCTACGCCCTCTCTCACCACACTCAGAATGCCTGTCGCTGATGGGTGATGTAATGACTCAGACGTACGTGACAACACCTTTTCCCACATACCTACAGACACTTATCTGGATCATATTATACAAGGGGTCAGTTTCTAGCTGCTCTAGTTCAGTCTCAGTTGGGTTTTTAATTTCAGCGTTTTAAAAAGATTACCTATGAGAACAGAGCGCTGTAAAGTCTACCTACCTTATCTAATTGCAAAGAGCACTCTACTGGTATTTAGATAAGAAACTGATTTATGGGCTGAATTCAGGTCTGCAATTTAAAATGATGTTCATGTGGCCTTACTATATGTACTAAGGTACCTCAGTTTTGTAAGCCTGTATGGGTAAGAGCATCTACCAAATGACTACATGTGGAGCCATTCTCCCCTGACAGCAAAGGGGGTGTGAGAGTCACAGAGTGGGCAGCTCTCAGCGCTGATTCACCTCATTGTACCTTCAGCCAATCGGAACAAAGAGCGAGGATTTCTGTCACGAGCCCACCGGCTGACAGGCAGTCACAGGCTCAATGCTGCCCTCACAGCATAGTGGTAAGGAGTAGGACTTATAACCAAAAGGTTGCTGGTTTGATTCCCCACTGGGACACTGCTGCTGCGCCCTTGGGAAAGGTTGTGTAACCCAAATGAAAAAGTGCCCTAAATGCCGGCCCTCACACTGTTTTTAAATGTACAGTGTACACAAAAACCCAAGGTTGTGTCTCAGCACCAGCAGGTCAGTGTCATTCCCTCATTACATTACATTACAGGCATTTAGCAGAGACTCTTATCCAGAGTGACTTACATCAATTACAGGTTTTTACAATGTCATCTGTTTATACAGCTGGATATTTACTGAGGCAATTTTGGGTTAAGTACCTTTTCCAAGGGTACAGCAGCAGTGTCCCCACGAGGAATCAAACTGGCAAACTTTCACTTACGAGTCCTGCTCCTTAACCACTATGCTACACTGCAGCCTCAGAAACAGGACATACCCTTGCAGCTTTGCGTCCTTCAGTGGGAACTAAAAGCGCTTCTGCAGGTATCAGGAAGTGAGTATTGCAAGTGATTGCTGCCTTTGAAACGATAATGATATTCCAGCCTGGGGAAAAATAAGCCTTCATTTGTGAACTAGATTCAACCACGTTGTAATGTGTGAGTCATTATCTGCCACAGATCATAGCAATCTGTTCTTTTCCCAGACAGGAAAATGGGAGGTTTGCTCAAAAGGACTGTCAGCCTGACCACAGATTGATTGATGTATTGATTTTAGCTATACATTCTGCCTCTGATCAATACTTGCTGTGGGACAGGGAGATGACATAAGTTAAGGAATGGATAACCTGTGTTTCAGCATCAGCTGATTCCATTCATCACTGATAACTGCAGGAAAGAGACAGCAAGAGACAGAGACCTAAAGCTACAGCGATACACAGCCTACAGCTACACAACCTACAGCTACACAACAAACAGCCACACAACCTACAGCTACACAACCTACAGCTACACAGCCTGCAGCTACAGCTACACAGCCTGCAGCTACAGCTACACAACCTACAGCTACACAACCTGCAGCTACACAACCTACAGCTACACAACCTACAGTTACACAATCTGCAACTACACAACCTACAGTTACACAACCTGCAGCTACACAACCTGCAGCTACACAACCTACAGTTACACAATCTGCAATTACACAACCTGCAGCTACACAACCTGCAGCTACACAACCTACAGCTACACAACCTATTAGGGGAAAGTGTGGTGCTGTTGTCTCTCCCTTTGCAGCTAACCTCCTGTATGTAACGTTTTGAGTAACAGTGGTCACGGCTCTCTGTCAGCGGGCCGCTGCAGGCTGCTGGACGGAGCTGCAGGACCGGGTTTAATCTCTGCAGAGAGCCTTCCCTCTGCTCTGGGACGCGCTGACGATGCATCCTCTCCATGAACTCCTCTCCTCTCCAGCTCCTCAGGCTTCCAGAGACAAACTAGCGCTGCATAATTCCCACCTCCTCACTGAGAATCTCATCAGATCCCAGCCTGCTGTGCGATCACAGGACATTCAACATTACTGCAAGCACCAGTGAGTATCTGTATTGGCTGACACGCTGGTTAACCCCGGATATGCACTGAACCCTAGTTTCCTGTTCACCTCAGTCACAGACTCCCCCAATACATCACTGAGCCCACTTTACAGAGATTTTGACTGGCTGACAGAAACAACACCAACTTATCATGGTCACCCCCTTATGTGCCTGTTAAAAACTTAGAGACAGGTGTCGTATAATGATCCTTTACAGGACATCAAAGCATCGTCAATGGCTTGCTCATGTCCTCCTCTGTCATCTGCTTCGGTGTGGCCGGACGTGTGCTGTAAAATGCAGGTCCCTGAGCACTTGTGTTCAGAGGCACTCTGACTGCTGGCTTTGCAGCTGGCTCGCTGCCCGCAGCTTGAATGCTCCCACATGCTCTGTCAGTTACACAGCAGTGAATCAGCCATAGAACACTCTGTGCCGCAACAGCCAGTCCTACTCAAATTAAACGGAGGAACAAGTTTTTAATAAGGTAATTGACAGTGAAGAGTTTTCACATGAGCTCAGCTCTGGGCTAACCCTATACACACACACACACACACACACACACACACACATATACACAGGGATGAGCTGTTCCGATGGTCACATATGATAGGAAAGTGTCTTGTGTCCTCTCTGTCTCTACCTGTCACCCTCAGAGCAGACACTTGGTGCATCACAGACAGGCTTTTTTGAAGACCACCCTCCCCCTGGAGCACCCACTCCCAAACTCTCTCAGGTGAGTCTCCCAGGTAATACACTCAGATGAGATTCTCACTTGAGTCACCCAAGCCAGATACTCAGGTGAGTTTCTTAGGTAACATCCTCAGGTCAGCTTCTCAGATGAGTCTCCCAGGGAAAACACTCAGGTGAGATTCTCAGGTGAGTCTCCCAGTTAAGATAGTCAGGTAGGTTTCTTAGGTAAAATAGTCAGGTGAGACTCTCAGATGAGTCTCCCAGGTAATACACAGGTGAGTCTACCTGGAAAATTACTCAGGTGAGAATCTCAGGTGAGTTTACCAGGATAAATAATCAGGTAAACTTGTCAGATTAAAAAAAACATCAGATGCGTTCTCAGGTGTGTATGGCCTCACCTGTGCTACTTTTTCCGTTGAACTTGACGTTGAGTGACGGCTGTGATGGGTGGCTCAGACTGGACTGGACATCCCTGGTGCCCTGTCCCGACCCCGCCTTCAGCAAGTGCCAGACCCCGCTGGCGTCCTGGAGCTTCCTGGAGAAGAGGGAAGAGCAGAGATCTGAGAGGGTTTCGCCATGTGGCCCGGACACAGCACGTCCACTGCACCCACACCACCATATCCACAGGAATCCAGCCAAACAACAACACTGCCTCACACCTCTGCCTATCTCCTCAGCATCTGCTCTGAGCTCCACGGAAAGGCGCCTCTCGCTTCCTACAGCAAGCCTGCACACAACGCACTGCTCACGGTGCAGTAAAGAGCCAAACCCGGGATCTCCTGGGTAATGGCGCCGGGGCCAACCGGAGAGTGGCACAGACCCAGCCTTCTGGCCCTGCTTCTCAGAGGAACAGGTAGAGTTCTGCTGCTGCAAAATGTACACCTCTGCCTCCACCTCCGCCTCCACCAGGCCCTCGCTAGAGGCCTCCTCTGCCCCTGTCTCACTTCGCTGTGACTCTGACCGCTGTCGGTGTGCTGTGCGAACCTGCCGCGTCGCGTTGGGGTGCGGACGGTGTCCTCTGTGCTGCTCCGGGCGGGAGACGCTGCTGCCGAGCCGCGGTTTCCGCTCTGAGCGCTGCCTTCCCCTGCGAGGGATCTGACTGATCTGGGATCTGACGCGCTGGGACACGCTGCTCTCAGGTCCCCCCCCCCCCACGGGGACACGCCCTCTGCCTCGGATCACCAATCAGCCGCAGCCAACGGCCCGCTGACTGGCTCCACAGACCGGGCCACGCCCCCTCCCCCTCCCCCCCAACCCCCCCGGCCCAGGTGTCAATCACTTGTCAAAGAGAGGCCAAATCAACAAGGCTTATGTAACATCAGAGATAAAACCATCAGACAAGTGACAGTGAGCCGATGTGAGAAAGCGAGGAACCTGGCAGGGCATATTATGCTTAGGCAATTCTAGCTGCTAACCATCTCCACAGCTTGTCAATTATAAGCCAATAAATGACCTCTGTCATTTATTCAGGAATTTAACCTGCACCTACTGATAAGGACGAGCCTATAAACGCTCAAGAACAAGCCATATTGAGTCTATCTGTGCTAGTGAGACTCTCCAAAGCTGTGCCTCCCGGCTGAACTTGTAAGCAGCACAAACAGACAGGATCCGACAGGTCATTAACCAGGGCTAGCGCTGGGTAAACACAAGCTTCTCCCTAATCACAGCAGATATGAAAAAGGCAACTCTGAGGAGCTCAGTCCTAGAGCTTCTGTCTCTGCCTCGGCTGGTTCTTTGTGAAGGCACATCAGTAATTACCTGCAGGATAACAATTAACTCTGACAGACCAGGGTGGAGAGGTGGCTGTTCTCATGCTAAATGGCTGCCACACACCACACAGGTGAATTCCACACAGGTGAATTCCATACAGGTGACAGTTGTAAAGCGCTTTCAGTGAAAGTACAATTCTTTATTATTTTTACGATTTTTTTTTTTTTTACGATTACAGACAACATAAACACTGCTACTACTACTGCTACTAATCTGTTCTGTTTGAGGTGATTATTAAATGGAAAGCCAGTACTGCTCAGCCTAACTCAGGAGGCCACAGGTATCATTCCACATTTTTTGATTGCAGAATTCAAATAATTTCTGGATAAAATCTCCCAACAGAAACAAAACAACAACGACAATAAAAAAACATAACTGGAATGGTGGACTGTGTGTGTGAGAGAGACATTTTAACAGAGAACCGTTGTGTGACAATGTGACACCTTTTACAGCTCTAGGGGCGTGTCTGTATTTCACAAAGGAACTAAATGTAGTCAAATGACACAGGTTGCATAACAGACTTAGCTGATTCACCAGAATCAGGGCCATACACATTCCTCACTGACTGACAGTGCAGTTAAAACACATGTAAAGCTTAAGGTTAAGTTACATTTTCTTCAAAGGTCAAGGCCAAAGCCTGCAGCAATACCCCGGGGCGACTCAATTCTGGCTGTCAATCACTGATAATATTTGGAGACAGTGGCCAAGCTGTCTTGGTTTGCAGACAAGCACCTTGTGCCTGCAAACAGTAAACCACGCAGGTGATTTCGTGCGGCATTTTACGCGCAATGCAGGAGGGGGCCAGACCCACCGTCACGCCTGAGAGACTCAGAGATGAAAGCTCCATGTGTTATGAAATTTTGTTTTATATTTACCCGTTTTTTAAAACTGACGATTCGGCCACACGCGAGACTGCGTGCAGTGCACCCTGTTTATTTCTCTTCTATGTGAAACGTCTGAATTAGCCAGTCAGGGTTCTTGGAATTTCATAGCCAGCTGATTTAACCGACGGAAACGTTCCAATTTTGCACTAATGTGATTACGCACGGTCGCAATCTAAGTCATCAGAAACTGTTGCCCTGGCAACCCCAATGCCAAAGAAGCATTCTCTAGCTCTTCAACCTAAGGTAGCATTTTAAGGTAAAAATATAATTACATAAAAGTGCCTTTAAATGATCAGTTCAGCCTGACGAAATTTATGGATATGGTCATTATGTGATCATAATGATAATGCCGATGATGATGTTGATGATGATGATGATGATGTTGACAACGATCATTACCCTAGGATTAATTGTTTGGAAAAGTGCAAAGCATAATTTCATTTTTACTTGCTTTAGGGGAAAAAATACAACGAAACTTTGATCTAAAAAATCAATAATACCAGATATAAAAATTTTATTTCATTTATTTTTAATGCTGGACATTTTTCAAATATATACTTACCCCAATCTTTCCTCTTCCCTCTTTTTCAGTCTCCTGTCTCGCTCTAGAACCGCTCGTATCAGATCCGCTTCCTCCCCGGTGAGGAAGCTCAGATCCAGGTTTCTGTCACACGCTGACATACCTGGCTCGTCCCGTTCGGTCACCCTCGTTAACCCCTCCGGGGCCCTCCCGTCGGAGAACGGCGCGCGCGAATGAAGTTAAACCCCATTCCCTGCCTCGCTGCCCTGCATTCCGCACGAGGTGACGCCAGTCAAATCCTCACCCCCCTCCCGCAAAGCGCTCCAGGTCTTTACCTTTGAGCTGAGAGAATAACAGCCGTCACAAGCGAGGCGGGCCGTGGGCGCAGAGGGAGCAGCGCCGGCCAATCAGCTCGCAGGTAAACGGCACACGGATACAGGTGCTCCGCTCCTTCCTCTCGTGCGTTTGCACCCCGGAGAAAGGATATTTATCTGCCGACGGCAACGGATAAGCAAGATATACAAGTTCCAGGAGATGACATTTTTTTACACTGAATGAGCACGGGGGGCGCTTGGGGGGACGTAAAAATCTGTGACACGTTTTAAGTTTTTGAAATTTAAATGGATACGTTTTTTTTGGTAATTTTTGGAAATCCGGTTATAGATTCTTCGCAACGCTCCTCAGACGTATCTGTACTAGCGTGAGAACAGGCGCTAAGTAAACAAGGGTGTATCAAAGAGATATCACTTTCGACTTCTGCGTAATTGCGCACATGTAAAGTACCCTCATTCTTTGGAATGCAGAGGTAGCACTAACCAGTTTAGCCTGAATTAAATTTATTAAATATATAAACGCAGAAGTAGTCAGTCGACTTATTACATTTGGGGGGACGAAAAAATGTATCGTACGTAGGCTAATTCTCTACATCAATAAACCGAATGCGCGAACGGTCGTGTTGTTCGTGACCATCTTACGTTTCTCAGTCATTTGAACTGGCAACAGTGAAATATAAATGTGTGTTTTATTCATTTCGATTTGCCTTATTGTCATTTTCTTTTTAAAATCATCATCCACTAGAGGGCATAGTACATCCATAGCTCGTATTTTCAAGCAGGAGTTTTGCGCATAGCCCCAAAGTTTTAACACTGGGAGATAGGGTCAAAATGCCTACTGAGAAGTTTGGTAAATATAGTAAATCTAAATATATAATATACATTTTCAGTAATTACAATATGTATATATGTAATACTTGTGGCCATTTCCATCATAAAATTGTACTATAACAGATGAACTTTGATTGATTGATGTAAGTTGAATGAGCTGATAAAAAGAGTGGGACATCAGAGAGAGCAGAACCAGGAAAAGCGGTCTGCACATGTTTACAGCCACACATCGACTGTCAAAGGCCAAGGTTGTAGAGGCAAAGGTTACTCGTGTGTGGAAAATGCACTTGTCCGGCATGTTGGCATGGCTTACGGCTTAGTGAACACGCAGTGAATGGCTGCGGAATGTGGCAGATAAGAGAGGAAGGACTGAAGGCCGTGAAAAGGCACCACACTGTGAAACACAGTTTTACTGGCCTTTAGGCCATGGAAACTCACGCCTTCTGACCGCAGCCCAGGAGGTGTGCCGAAAGGGCACCATGACAGTGCCGTCAGGCACTATGCAGGAAAACAGTGAGTAAGAAAGGAACGGCTCCAAAGTGTTTTATAAAATCACTTCTGTGTTAAGCAGAGCCAATATTATGCTTATCCGTTACCGTGTTGAGTGCTTTTGAATAAGACAGGAGAGTTAAAATAAAAAAGTTAAAGTTATACATATATAATATAATGTTGTGACACTAGTACAGGAGAAGAAGTCAGATCGCGGGTCAAGTACATAGTGCTTTCACCTTCCTTCACTAAGACAGAACATAGCTGCACACACGGCAGAAATGTTTTCATGTCTTTCTTGTTTTTATTCTGCTTTTCTGACTGCTTATTTGTTGTGTCTGATTGTATTCCATCCAGAAAGCCAGAGGTGTGGGTTCCAGCTGTTCAGGTAATTTACAGTGTGACCACATCACTGTGTGTCTCGGCCAGCAGCTGCTCTACCTGCACATTAAAGGAGGCAGGTGAGCATCGGTCTCACCTTTAATCTGTCAAAATGGTTGCTAGGAAACACTGCCTGGTAGGAAAGGTGTTGATCATTTCTCTTGCAAAACAGCACTTACCCATCAGAGTATTCTTAAATTATCCCTTATAAAAATAGTATAATTACTGTTTATTTACATGACAGGTGCTTCTATCCAGAATGAGCCCCTATGGCAAGAAATATCAAATATGTTTCATGGAAGAACATGTGTACATAACATTTAGTAACCAAATCAAAGAGCGTGAAGCTGCAAAACACAACTAAATTAGAAGAATAAAACTGCAGATGCTTTCGGTGTGGATGTAGAGCCTAACTTGTGTCCTTAAAAACAGCATACCTGCATCTTACTTGTGTATACATGGAGCCAAATGATAAGTATAAGACAACAACACTACGCTGTATTATCGGAACATAGGGTGTCTATCTCTACCTCATTAAGTACCAGAATCATATCTTATTACATCGGATAACACTTGGGTTTCAGCTTCCAGAGACTAAGTAAGAGGTACATATATCTAAAATACATACAAATAATAACACACACCTGAGCGCCAGGTGTAGAACATGCACACAACTGACCAGGTGTGTCTTTAATGTAAGGCTGAAGATGGCGAGTGATTCTGCAGTTGTGACAGCTGCAGGTGGCCACCAGGGGGCGTGTGAGGGAAAGATGTGAGTGTGAGGCATGGGACTGGGGGGGGCTGTGGAGCTGCCTGAGGGTCGGAGGTCACGTGTGTACGCTCTTCGTTACCTGAGCGTGAGGCAGACTAACACTGTGAATGTGGTACACCTGTGCACTGTGTGGAGGCAGCGCCGGCCTGCAAACGCCTCCCACCGACTCAGGTATCATCCCTGCTATTGATATTAAAATAAATACCAGGGCAGAAAGCGATAAGGGGGGTGTAACTGCTAACAGTGACGCCACTGCCCGTGTCCTGCTTTGACCTTTAACCCCTGCTCTCCCCTCTCCCTGAGTCAGCAGCACGACGCACTGATCCAGCTGATAGGGCGTAGAGACACTGCGTCAGCCTGGGAGGGGAGCAGCAGCGCAAGGGAGGGGCTTCAGTACTGTGTTACGGCCAGAGGCCTCCCCCCACCCTCGCCCCACCCCCGCCCGCACAGGGAAGGTGTTCGGTGGAGTTTCAGCAGTTTTCCTCTGCTAATAAGCAGGTAAATCAATTTCAGTCAGGGTTTTTGGAGCCGTGATGAGGAGGACTGGCATCCAGGCGCATTCTGAATGAGATTGATGGTGCAGGAATGTTAATTATTTTTGTGTTGAATCGCCGTGAGCCATTAATTACTGCTGTTAGCCTTCCTCTGCTGCTGGAGCTGGCAGGACGGTATCCCACACTGCTAATACAAACAACCCCCATCCCCCAACACATACACACTCATACACACACTATTCCACACTCATCCACACACACACACACACACACACACACACACACACACACACACACACACACACTCATCCAAACACACTCACTCAGATGCTAATGAACACACACATACTCACACACTCTCACATACATTCCTACACACTCTCTCTCTCTGTCGGTCACACACAAGGGAGGGACATATGACATCTTTAAATCTCACAGAGATAACTAACTAACCCCCTGGAAGTGAGTTCCTTCCTGTAACCACACACGTCAAAGTGATCCCCTTCCCATGACCAGCCTGTAGGTATGAGCTACTGAATGGCAACACGCATGTGTGTATTTACAGACATACATATTGTAACTGATCCATTCCACATCACTCAGAGCTAAGTTAAGGAAGTAATTAGTTATTGTAGAAAGCCAGCAACTGAACTCTAATAATGTGATTGAGAACATTTACAACAAACCCTGCCTGGGCAGGGCGAAAAGCATTATCAAGGATGCATCCCACCCTAACTAGGGACTTTTTACTCTCCTTCCATCAGGCAGGCGTTACAGGAGCCTCCGCTCCCGCACCAGCAGGCCCAGGAAGAGCTTCTTCCCCGAGGCTGTGACGCTGCTGAACTCCACACCACAGCACTAAGCATCATTGCACTAATTGACTGCACTGTCTCATTACTTTTACTTTCATATTTGCACTGCTGTACATACAACCATCTGTACATATCTGTCAATCCTGTACATACAACCCTTATATATACTCTCCCCTTTCCAACCCTGTCCATTTCACCCCCCTATGTATAACACATTAATATATTATACATATTAATTATCTGTTAACACTGTACATACTGTAAAATATAACATTTCCTATACTGGAGTAATTACTCCTAACCGCACTTTCTGTAAATAATACTAGTTTTTGCACTTCTGGTTAGATGCTAACTGCATTTCATTGGCTTTGTACCTGTACTCTGCACAATGACAATAAAGTTGAATCTAATCTAATCTAATCTAATCTAATCAATGCACCTTGTTAATCACAATCTCTTTTGTTATGTTATCTATCTAAGTGCAGTTTGGCCAATTACGTCTTGGTTTTATAAAAACGATATGGCACTGAAACGTGGTACATCATGAATATTGACACGGCCAGGGGTGTGAAATGTGAAGAAATGAAAGAAAAAGAAAATAAAACTAGTAAAATCATTCTGTATTTCTGTTTTGTTGTCCGCATTCTTTCTCAGGGGAATATCATTTCATTTTAATTTTATATAGCGAACTCCGTTTGCAAAATGCATTGCCTGAATGTTTGGTCTAGCACCTAATGGACAGTGTGGGTTTGTATTTCCTGCCCCCTGAGGCATCAGTATGGTAGCGTTTTAGAGTTTCACTCAGAGAGACAGTGAATGGACTCACATCTCTCCTCTGGTCAGTTCTGGGGCAGCAGTATCCCCCTCTGTCTGGGAGTTCTGTTATGGAGTGTTCAATGATTGTGTTTTTTGAAAGAATTCTTTGAAAGTGTTCAGTCAGACAGGTCTTTGAAAGTGTTCAGTCAGAGAGGTCTTTGAAAGTGTTGAGTGCGAGCATTCATCAGAAGGTGCTGGGATTCCCTCTGCTAACGAACACAGAAATTAAAATGAGAGTAATTCCACTCTAATCAGCTTTTCCCATTAAGTAACAGTAATTGGACTTTTTGGATATAATATCCCCAGGCAATCCAATCACGGCAGCTTTATGTTTAATCAAAATCTTTCCAATTTTTCTCAGTGAACCAGGCCAAACAATACAATTTTCCACTCTGTTATAAAAATCATTAATGGAGAGTGCAGGCGTATCGCACTGTATGTAAGTCAGCTGTATGTTGATACGCAGTGCGGTTGAATTACCCAGCATGCAATGCACTTGTCTTGCATAACATTAGAAGAAAGATGCATAGGAAGAAGGAAGGATTTCATATTTCTTAAGCTGCATGTCATCAGCATCATAAATCACAGCTGGTTATATGAAATGCATTATGGGTTGGCGAAGGTCTGACAGGGCCAGTTCATAACCACCCCCATTGATTCTAAATACACACCCCCCCTAAAACAATCTATGCAGGGCACGTACTTTGGTAATTTGCGTAATTGAGTTTTAAACATGTTCCCAAAAAAAAGTCATCACCGAAATGTAATGAGAAAAACTGCTCTGCCCTCAATTCCTCAAACACATCAGGAAACGGCTCTGCACGTGGAACAGGGTTTATTTCAGGATCTCCAGCTGCACTTAGGTGTACATCTCAAAAAAACAGAGGGTTTATTTGATGTTTTTATGTCAGTTCATGTTAGATCCGTTATAGCAAAAGAATAGCTAGCTCTTTGTTCCCTTCCAGACTGCTATGCTGGGAGATGGGGCAGTCTGACAGCTACGCTGGGATGTGTTGCAGTGTGACTGCTACACCTGGAGGCGCAGTGGCTTGACTGCTACATTGGGAGGTGACGGTTTGACCGCTACATTGGGAGGTGCAGTGGTTTGACCGCTACACTGGGACGTGGGGCAGTCGTGTGTTTTGCACGGCTTAAGATAGCCGCAGAGAATCTCCATGGTGACCGATATCACCTCTGTCTGTTAACATTTTGACACAACTTGGGTTGGACTGTAGCTAAATTATGGTCCACTGCCATTATGGTGAACTGGAGTTTATGTACAGCAAAGCTGATGTACAGCACAGTGTAGTTTTGACGCAGTGCAGCTGATGTACAGCACAGTGTAGTCTTGACACAGTGCAGCTGATGTACAGCACAGTGTAGTTTTGACGCAGTGCAGCTGATGTAAAGCACAGTGTAGTTTTGACGCAGTGCAGTTGATGTACAGCACAGTGTAGTCTTGACGCAGTGCAGTTGATGTACAGCATGGTTTGTGGGCAGTGCATTTGTGGTGTACCTCAGAAGACAAAACAATGAGTGCTACCTGTCCAGCCATACGTTATTCCAGTGATGCTGTCATTACAAGGCTGGTGCAGTCACGTTTTTTTTATTGCGGCATAAAGAAATATTAATTCCAGCCCCAGAGACATCTTACAGCAACTTAAATCTCTATTGGACCTGATGGAGAGTTGTGGAATGCCTTTTTAATTTGAGCTGGGTCCAAGCGACCCATTATTCTGCAGGAGCCCGCGGCGGGAGTCCGTCATGATTAAAGAACAAGATGACGGCTGGTGGGTGCGTGGGTGGGGGTGCGGGGGCAGGCAGAAAGCGTTCGGGCTGATTTGGCGGGGTCCGGTGACGGCTCCTCGTTTCTGAGCGAAGAGCTCGCCGCGTTCGGCAATCTGAAACCCGGCGCTGTCACGGCGGCACGCAGCTGAACCCAGAAATTAACGGAACGGCGGTAATTAGCGGACGGAGACCTGGCCTCGCCCAGCGGAGTGGAGCCGGCGGCCCCGGCGTCTCAGGGGTTAACGGCGGCGGAGGCCCGGGGGCGGTATTGACTGCTGGGTAATTATGTTTAAGTGGTGACTGGCAGCGGTAAATGGCAGTAACAGATTATCTGTTTTGAAGAGATGCATTCTCAGAATCAATAAGAATCCATTTGTGGAAATGGAGCAATTTGGTAGAATATGCTCCTGTCCCTGGATCAGTTTATATCCACTTAACCAGTGCACCACACGCTCTCAGATGCACAATTAGGAAGAGGAAATAAGGAGAGGAAGGGGACAGAAGAGAAGACAGAGAAAAACAACAACACGCCATATTTGTTATTCGGGAAATCTGACATTGTTAGGCTGCAGCAATAAGATTTTTTTTTTGCTAAGATTCTGCTTGTGGACCTGTTGACTCATGTACTCATGTATCTTTATTTCCCCAGAGAAATAAAGATATCAAATAGCCATGTCAAATGTCCCCATTTGAATTTGTAAGACAAACACAGGTTATTGAGATAACAACAAATCAATGGATAAGGTCAGGTCTCTCTCTCTCTCTCTCTCTCTCTCTCTCTCTCTGTGTCTCTGTGTGTCTGTGTGTGTCTGAGAGAGAGAGAGAGAGAGAGAGAGAGAGAAGGAATGTCTGAGGATGAGAGTGTCTGTATGTGGTCTATATGCGTGGTGAGACACAAGTATGTATCTGAGAGAGACAGCCTGTGTGTTTGTGCTTGTGTGTGTGTGGGGTGTATGAATGTGCACAAGCCTGGTGTATGTGAGGAGAGAGTATGTGTCTGTGTCTGTGTGTGTGTGTGTGTGTGTGTGTGTGTGTGTGTGTGTGTGTGTGTGTGTAGAGAGAAAGAGAGTATGAGTGTATTTTGGTTTGGTTTGTTGCTATGTTGTTATTACATTATTCGCTCTGCTGTTTTGTCCACAGCGACTTACTTAGGTGATTTTCCGCAAGGTCCATCTACTGAGGCAATTTCAGGTTAGGCAAAAACCTGGGTCATTCAAAGCTGCAGCCGTTGGGTTATGGGGTCTGCTCCTTAACATCACACTACACTACTGAACATGTGGGACACAGTGTGGCATTAAGGTAAGGAGCAGGACTCATAACTGAAAGGTTGCTGGTTTGATTCCCTGCTGGGGCACTGCTGTTGTACACTTGGGCAAGATACTTAACCCACAATTGCCTCAATAAATATCCAGCTGTATAAATGGATGAAACTGTGACCTACTGTACGTAAGTCACTCTGGGTAAGAGCGTCTGCTAAATGCCACTAATGTAGTGTGTGTACGTGCTGCAGCTGTGTGGTCTCTGCGTGTGTTGCATTGTGGGTCGACCGTGCGTTCTGGCGTGAGCGTGGCTGACCCCCTGAGCCCCGCACTGAGATTAGCGCACATTACGCTGATGCGAGGGTTTGTCACCAGCTGATGTCACCCTGCTGCCCACGCCGCCCAGGCGCCGCAGGGGATTGTGGGAAGGGGCAGCGGGAATTGCTGACCTCTTAAAGTGATGAGGAGGGCTGGATGAGATTGCGCGGCTGAGTCCTGAGTCCTCTCTGAGGTGCAGTAAAAGAGCGGGTCGTTAAGCCGACGCGTTTCTGCCGTCCGCCACTACACCCCCATCCCCCCACCCCTGCGCTGCTTTTTGGTGTGTTTCCTCCCCTGTCCACATTTAGACCCCGACCCTCTTTAACCTTATGGTTCCAGCGTCAGACGCACCGGGTGAGGTCACTGGGTAATGGCATTGCCTCTGCTCTGTTTCTGAATGGAAGAGCGCATGTAACCCGGCGCTTACCAGCTGTGCAGCGCTGACCTGACAGCAAGGCTAAACAAATCTGCTCCAAGGCTCACTCTCCCACGTCTCTCAAGCATTTCCTGATGAAGCGCTGTGTCTTTGGGAGATCATGGTGGGTCCTGCACCTCAGCCAACACAGAACAGCTTGAGACGCAGGGGATTGTGGGAAGCTAATGAATGCTGTGATTTTTTTTTTCACACTGCTGTGTTGCAACAAGATAAAATCAAATGAAAGGGATTTGAACCAGAGTGGAGCAACTGGTACAGATACTGATACAGATATAGCATTAGACACAAGCCACGCTGTCATGTTTCAGCCTGTGATGAGGAGGATCAGAGTTCAAAATGCAGGCAAACTCCTACCCCTTTCCCACTGTAGAGCTGGAACCAGACTGGCTCATTATACCCCTTTCCCACTGTAGAGCTGGAACCAGACTGGCTCATTATACCCCTTTCCCACTGTAGAGCTGGAACCAGGCTGGCTCAGTCTTTCCCACTGAAGAAAAAACCAGGCTGGCTCATTATACCCCTTTCCCACTGTCAGCTGGAAAATGGCTCATTATACCCCTTTGAAATGAGCTGATATGATGGTACCCCTTTCCCATCAAGCTGAACTCGGCTGGCTCAGGACATGATAGAGCTGGAACCAGGAGCTCATTATTCCCCATCCACTGTAGAGCTGGAACTCGGCTGGACCCCTTTCCCACTGCAGAGCTGGAATCTGACTCCCAAAGAGCTGGAACCAGGTGTTACCCCTTTCCCACTTAATGAAAGTGGCTCCTCCTTCCCTGTAGAGCTGGAATGCTGGCTCCATCCCCTTTCTCAGAGCTGGAACCAGTCTTTAATCGAATCATTAGAAATCAGGGCTCATTTCCCACTGTAGAGCTGGAACCCGGCTTTTACACCCCTTTCCCACTGTAGAGGCTCATTATACCCCTTTCCCACAGAGCTGGAACCCGGCTGGCTCATTATACCCCTTTCCCACTGTAGAGCTGGAACTCGGCTGGCTCAGTCTCAGAGAAGAAAAAAAGGAGCTGCTTTCACACCCCTCATCTCCGAAATGATGATATGATGGTACATCCTGCAGGACATGAGCAGGAGTCATTTTCTGATATTCGATCTGACAAAGACTGTGTTTAATGAAAGTCTCCTCCTTCCCTCTAATGCTCCCTCCATCCCACTTCTCCGCTCGGAGTCTTTAATCGGGGGAAATCAGGGCTCATTTGTCTTCGGTATCTTTCATGTGCCAGGGCGAAGGCCTGCAGCGTCATTTTCTCAGAGCCTCTGTGATGGGGGTCTTGGGACGTTTGTCTTCGGTATCTTTCATGTGCCAATACTCAGAGGGACGTCTGTGGAAGGAGAGAGGGGAGGAGAGGTGTGGCTCAATCCTGCTCTGCATTGCCTCCCTGTGGTGTCTCTTCTTTCTCTCTTCTTCCTGTTTCTCTCTTTCTCTCTGCCCCTCTGTCTCTCCTGGTTGCTGTCTCCTCTTTCCTTCTTTCACGTCTTTTTCTCTCCCTGTTTCTGTCTCTTTGTTTGCCCTCACGTGCTGCTCCTCTCCGGCGTATGCTCTCACTCTCTCTCTATATATACATGAGTATATAGTGAAATAAAAAGAAGAAGAGGGCCACGCTTTTTTGAAAAGAATGTTAAAAATACAAGTAATAAAATAAAATGAAAAAAATTAACTGAAAACCAGACTCTGTATGTCACTCCCTCTCTGTGTTTTTCTCTATACATTCAACGAAATAGAAGTTCCTCAGATAATATTCACGAAAAAAAAATTGCTACATTTATATTAGCCTACGTCAACAGACATTTGAGCCCAAAGTGTCAGATGATGTCAGGCGTCGTACAAGGGCGGTGTATTCACATGCGACCAAATATCCCAGTCAGGCCTCAGTGCAGAGCAGATTTCAGAGATCACTTCGACTGGTATCGTAGGTATTGTCTGACAATGGGTTCTGTTTAATCTCTGCTCTCGCTTGCTTCCACTAGAAACAGACCTGTATGCGCCCCAAGCTCAACTGTATTCACACGTATTACGAAATGAAAAAAGCAGTAGTGAATTCACAGAAATGCTCGGAGTTCTCCTGTACTGCACCATGCAGACACTGTGCCTTTGACGAGATGGAAATCACACATGGAACACACGGACTCGAGGATTCAAACGGCAGTGTTAGCACGACAGGAGCTGCGCATTATAATATACAGGATCATAGAAGTCACATACAAACACATAAAAACAACCATCCCTCTCCTCCTAGCATATCTTGCGTGGAAATGCGGCTTGTTTTGTCAGTCCAGTCAGACATGACCGAGCAAAAGCTCTCAGAGTTGTATTGCCTTCACTCCGGGGTCAAGCGTGGGCCGGGGTTACGCTCGGGACCGACGCGGAGGCCAACAGAATCAGCACGCTCCGTTCCCAGAATCCCGCCCGCTCAGGCTCGGTTCTGCAAGCTGGACTTTTCTGAGCCCGGCAGCGACTCTGAAAAAAAGCACTCAGCCTCGCGTCTTTGTGATTACCCGGCAGTTTTCCCCCGCCGCTTCCTGCCAGATCTCTGTAATATCCCTCCCGATGATGATGCCGGTTATTCTGTCGCGGATTTATTGATAATATGTCACACAATTTCAGACTGCCTTTATTGAACATCCACAGAACAGAGCGCTATTTACTGTGGGAAATAACTGATCAATACCTAACAGCAAATTAAGTAATAGCATTTTTGTGTCGATGCATATTATAGCACAGTTAACAGCCTTGTGCTGGCGTGGCTTCACATAACTGGAGAGCAAAATCAATCAACATAAGGGAGAGAATGTCTGTGACAGGGTAATAGGCGATCACAATAAAGTGTTGGAAAATATATGGACACATATCCGCACATTCATCTTTCATCTTTCTGAAACCTTCAACCCTGGCCTAGCCAGACACATCTGTCGACTAAAACTTGAAAATAATGCAAAATCGTGACTATTTCAATATTTAGTTAAAATGCAAGTTTACATCTTTTAAAATCTGATGCACGCACACGCATGCACGTATTCTACAACATCAAGTGCATCCTATATAAAAGCTATGGGACAGAACAGCGGCACACATTAACATTGGTTATTAGAGTGGAAAACACTCTTCACCTCAGCCTTACAACGCCTCTGCCCAAGTCAACTGCAAACAGATGAGCGAAACAGTAAACTTAAACTCAGTTTGGTTTGCCATTTCATATAGTGAATAAATACACGATTCTTTCCTGGTTTTAGCTGTAGAAATATATTTCATTATCATTTTCTTCTGTATTTATGATCTGCCTCATCTTAAACTTGCCGTAATTGGCCTCGGTGCACGCATTCAGAGACGTGTGTTTTGGCTTAATGAAATTCGTGGCGGGGGCGCGAGGTTACAGCTGTGCCCCTTTCGATTAGCCGGAGTGGAACTCTGCCAGTCGCGAGGGAGAGATCAATAAAGCGCTAGACTGTGGCAGCTGCGCGCGTTCGCTCTCGCTCAGTCTACGTCGCACAGCCAGCGCGTGGAGCGGAGCTTCGCCCACTCCGCGAGCGCCTCTCACACTGACAGCCACGGTCCGGGGGGACCATGTAAAGCACCAAACCCAGCAAGCGGAGCCGCTGCCAGTGAAGCGTGGACGGCATCGCTCTGTAGTGCGGCGAGGGGATTCCTCAGCGTGCTCTTTGATTCACAACCGTTTACCCCCCACGGTCTCGCGGGTGTCCAAGATGTACACGGACTCGAGCATCCTTCCAGTGCTGTGCGGAGTGATGGTCATGGTCTCGAGCTGCCATGGCGCGAGGGTTGTGAGCGGTGAGTGGTGAAAACTTTTTAATACTTCCTTTTTAACTTTTTATACCTCTCTGTGGTGGTGACATTCAAAACAGGCTTGAAGCCCTTACTATGCAAACATAAAAATCAATTTGTAACCACAATTCCAAGCATACATTCAGCTGAATTCCCAGCACTAAATGACAAGATGAACGACTTGGTTGGCGCAGCAGCAAGACAGAATTAAAGGCGGGTAAAATGCAACACTGAAAAATACTCTAAAGCTTAACAAACATAAACACTTAACTAGTCATAATATTCTAAAGTCGACAAATAATATTCACTACAGAAGTCAAATTACTAACACTAACCGTCAAAGCTGGGCAAAAGAAGAATGACTACTGCAACTGAAAATCTGAAAAATATATATTTTTGCAAAAGTCACAACGTTCTGTAACTGCCAAGCAATTCGCGCTGCAATAATCAAATAATCAAAGAATAAATAATACAATAAACTGCAGTGACGTCAACATTCTAAAGCTAAACAATCATAAAAGCTGCGCGAGTCGAAACATTCTGAAGCCGGGGAATAACACAATGCAATAGAAAAAGCATTATAAAGCTTACAAATAATAACCACGGTAACAATGAAATCATTAAAAAGCTCAGCAACAACAATTCCACTATTGATAATTATATGGGAACAAAGGCGCCTATGTCTTATACATTTTTCACGGTATATGTAGCTATATTTTTTCGTAGTCAACGGACATTGAAGCAAATTAGACTTGCACTTTTAATGGCACATATGATTAACGCCAATGATTAAGAATTAATTTTAGATGGTAACTACTCTCTGTCTACTTTTATATTGTCCATAGGCAGAATGGAACTCTATCTACCAGCCCAGCAAAGGCATGGCATTAGAGTAAATGAGAGTGTTTTGCTGCAAGAGTGTGTGTTAATGGGAAGGAGTGTGTTACAGCCTGAGTATGAGATTAAAGTGTGTTCCTGGGTCAGTGCGTTTTACTGAATGAGTGCATATTACTCGATGAGTATGTTACTGGTTGAGAGAGTCTATTCCTGGATGAGTGTGCTACCAGTTGAGTGTGTGTTGTTTAATGAGAGTGTTACTGGATGAGAGTGTGTTACTGGATGGAGTCAGAGGAATGGTAGCTGGGCATTCTCTGTATGATATTAATGTCATATCAGAAAGCCTGAATATGCATCACATGGAATCCCTGGACAAAAGTCAAAATGTGAATCCATTTTTAATGGATAGCAGCTGAACTAAATCCTGTTGTTTTTTTTTGCTTCCTTCATAGATATGCGTTGAAAAAAGCAAACCTTGATTCAGCAGTTGTGCAAATAACATCCCTGTGCCATTCTGAGAAATGTGTAATTTTAAAGATTGCCTGTCTGCCTTGTCCGTGTTAGAAATACCTCACTGCGTTGGTCAATACAGGGCTGTAAAGTCCAGGGCATTAATCTTTTTTCTCTGAACGTCCCCATGGGACTGTTTAACAATAGAGAGGCTTTTATTTCTACCTCTAGCTACCAGGAGAACTGGCTCTTCCATCAGTCTGTGCTCTGGGCACAGATCTAAGATCAACTTTTCCTCCAACAATTCAAACCCCAAACAATTAGTGCAAAATTTTGATTCCGGTCCGCGATCAGTTCCTGATCACACAATGCCGCAGAGGCCAGCTCTCTGGGCAGAGGTATGGAAATTCATCAAAGTGACGAGAACATCAGCACTGACATGCTGTGCTCAGTCCCATGGGCCTGTGCAGACTGTAAACCGGGGATATATTAATATAAGTAAAGTGTTTGGTCTCATGTTTGTTGTATCATCTTGTGGTGGAGTATTACAGCAACATCCCAGAGGAAACAGTCCCCACTAGGGGCAGACCTGGGGAGCGCGCGAGAGAGAATGGGTTGGTTGAAGAGACAGGCTTCTTCTTGTGGCAGCGTGTGTGGGGGGCACTGTTCAGGAAGGGTGAGGTGTGCTCCCCTTAAGACTCTCTCTCTGTCTGTCTCTCTCTCTATCTATCTCTCTCTCTCTCTCTCTCTCACACACACACACACACGGAAACCCTTTCACACAGGCAAATACACACACGGGATGGTGGCAGGTGTCATAGTGGTTAGGAGCAGGACTCGTAACCGAAAGGTTGCTGGTTTGATTCCCTGCTGGGACACTGCTGCTGTACCCTTGGGAAAGATACTCAACCCACAACTGCATCAATAAATATCCAGCGATATAAACGGATCATACAGTATGTAACAAGTGTAACCTGTGTAAGCCGCTTTGGATAAGAGTGTCTGATAAATGACAAAAATGTTGTGTAATGTAATCACACACTGAAACACTATTAAATGCTCTTAAACACACACAAACACACATTACACACATGCACACACCTCTCTCTTTCTCTCTCCCTCTCTTTTACACACCCCTTTATCTCTCACTTTGTCACACATACACACCTCTCCCTTATTCCCACTCTCTCTCTCTGTTGGTCTTTGACACACCTCTCCTGGCTCCCACAGACAGAGGGAGGTGCAGAGGAGGAGAGGAGGCAGAGAGAGAGGAGGAGAGAAGCAGGCGAACGGAGGAGGAAGAGGAGGAGGTGGTACATGGCGAAAGGAGGAGAGGAGGGAGGAAGAGGACAGAGGATGAGAAAGTGAATGTGGAGGGAGAGAGGGAGAGAGTGAGGGCAGGAGAGAGTGAGGGAGTGAGGTGGGAGAGAGGGGGACAGAGTGAGGGAGGGAAAGAGTGAGGGAGGGAGAGAGGGAGGGAGGGAGGGAGGTAGGGGAGAGTAGACGGAAGGAAGGAAGGAGGGAAGGAAAGGAGTGCGGGTGGGAAATGTGCTGAGTCTGTCTCTCCCCCGTAAGACCACGGCCATTACTGGACCCAAAGTGATGAGATTGCAGTTCTCAACCAGCCAATTATTTAAAGTAGCTGCTGGGCAGTGAGCTCATGTTATTATTAGACTTTTAACTGCACGCGTATTAATCACACTTAATACTGGCCACCCCGCACGCGGGCCTCATTAAGGGCCTCTCGCCACACTGTGGATTTACCCAAATCACTGGCGCTCACAGCGGCCTTTGCTTTGTTTTACTGTGTGTGCTGATCTCAGCCCGGTCGCCACGACAGCACAGCAGCATTCAGGCGGGGCAAACCATTTGGGAAACAGCCAAGGAAAACTCCTCCAGAGTGTGTGTGTGTGTGTGTATGAGAAGGAGAGTGTGTGTGTGTGTGTGTGTGTGTGTGTGTGTGTGTGTGTGAATGTATGTGTGTGTGTGTGTGTGCGTACGTGGGAGTGTGTGAAGTACGTTGTGTGTGTGTGTGTGTGTGTGTGTGTGTGTGCGCGAAAAGTGTGTGTGTTTCTGCGTGTGTGTGTGTGTGAGGTACGTGTGTGTGTGTGTGTGTGTGCATGCGCAGTGTGTGTGTGTGGTGTGTGTGCGTGTGGGTGTGTCTGTGTGTGTGTGTGCTGTGTGTGTGTGAGGTAAGTGTATGTGTTTCTGTGTGTGTGTGTGTGTATTTATGTGTGTGTGAGTGTGTGTGTGTGTGTGTGATATGTGTGTGCAGTGTGTGTGCAGTGTGTGTGCGGTGTGTGTGTGTCAGGTACGTGTGTGTGTGTGTGTGTGTGTGTGTGTGTGTGTCTGTGTGTGTGTGTGTGTCTGTGTGTGTGTGTGCAGTGTGTGTGCGGTGTGTGTGTGTGTGCGCAGTGTGTATGTGTGTGTGTGTGTGTGTGTGTGTGTGTGTGTGTGTGTGTGAGTGTGTGTGTGTGTGGGTGTGTGTGTGTGTGATACGTGTGCGTGCTCCCCTGGTTCAGTCTGCAGGGGTGGCAGTAAGTGGCAGTAAATTATCAGGGTGGTACTGAGGGATTAACCCACAGTTTACTGCAGGGGCATCAGCAATGTGATGACTGCACAGTTTGGGTTTGGACCCTGTCCCAGACTGAGCGGCTAGGCTAAAATCAATACAGCCTCTGATAGGCAGATCTACAGTTATATATAAAAAAAAAAAAACTCATCACTAAATGAGGGCTTGATGAACAAGATGAGGCAACCGAAGCGGAGGAGGCAGGCATAGGAGCCTCTGTTCTCAGATCGTTCTGATTGGTTGGGAAGGGCTTTTGAAGCAAGGCGATGCAAAGCCAGCAATAGTGGGTCAAATCCAAAGAACATGGAGTAGGAAATATTATGAAATGATTGATAGCTGAAATGATTCATTAGTTGATTGACTGATTCATTGTTTGATTCTATGATTAACCAATTGATTTATTGGCTGACTGATTGATTGAGGTATTAGTGGATTGATTTATTTGGTTTATTTATTGGCTCACTGATGGACTGACAGTTGCCTTGCTGACTGATGGATGGATGAACTGGCTAATTGGTAGATTGATTTATGCACTGATTGGTTAGGTGGTTGGTTAGGAGGGGGATAGATTATTTATCAATATACAGATAGTTTGGTTGAGCCATCAGTCAGTTGGTTGGATAGTGTATTGGTTGGTGGGTAGACAGACAGAGGGCCTGAACGACAGTCTGAATGGATGCTTGGTTGCTATGCACAGACAGACGGATGTGCTGATTGGCTGAATGGGTGTTTGGTTGCTATGCACAGATGGACGTGCTGATTGGCTGATGGGCTGATTGACAGGCCGAATGCTGTGTGCTGATTGGCTGACAGGCTGATTGCTATGTGCTGCTCCTCCCCAGGCCAGACGATCTGCCAGGGGGGGCCCGAGCACCCCTGCTACAAGATCGCGTACTTCCGGGACGTGTCGAGCCGCGTGGCGTTCTGGGAGGCGCGGCAGGCGTGCGAGATGGACGGGGGCACGCTGCTGAGCGTGGAGACTCAGGAGGAGCAGCAGCTCATCGAACGCCTCCTGCAGGACCTCAGCTCCGCCTCCAGCTCCGCCTCCGACCCCGCCCACGCCGGCCCCGGCATCGCCGACGGCGACTTCTGGATCGGGCTGACGCGGGACGGCGAGCCGCAGGAGCAGGCCGGCTTCGCCTTCTGCCCCGACCTGTACAGGTGGACAGACGGCAGCGTGTCGCAGTTCAGGTGAGTCCGACAGGGGAGCAGGGTAAAACCTGAGGAGTGGGATCCCGGGGATGCTGAACCCCGTCAGACCTTTATGTGCTTCTCCTTCCGCTCCCTCGCTGTCAGTGCAGTGAACAGCCGCTGCCCTGGCGGCTCTGACCCGTCACCGCGTGTCACACGGGTGCAGGTGTCACACACTCGCGTGTCTGTCCCGTGTTTCAGGAACTGGTACTCGGACGAGCCCTCCTGCGGGGGCGAGGCCTGCGTGGTGATGTACCACCAGCCCACAGCCCTGCACGGCCTGGGCGGGGCCTACCTGTACCAGTGGAACGACGACAGGTGCAACATGAAGCACAATTTCATCTGCAAGTATGAACCAGGTACCGTGCCGCCTTCACACACAATCGCACTTACACATGTACACCGAATCACACTCACTCGTGTAGCCAGACTTACATACATGCACATACTAAAAAACACACACATAAAACATTCCTACAGAAGTTTGTGGAGGCAGGAAACATTAAATCAGGCCAGCTGTAGTCATTTAACACCAGCTGGATGACATCAGCTTTGGGCTTCCTCCTCATTGGCCGGGAGGCTCCGTTTTCCTAGATCCTGAGCCCCTGTTTCCATAACCCCTCAGAGAGCCTGCTGGAGAAGGAGTTTGCAGACCGACCGCGGGAGCCAGGTGAGCCAGGTGAGAAACACACTCACATCAGCCAGGTAAATCACGCACACACACCCACACACACACACACACACACACACACACACACACACACACACACACACACACACACCTACACATTAGCCAGATAAGAAACACACAAACACATCAGCCAGGTGAGAAACACACACACACACACACACACACACACACACACACACACACACACACACACACACACACACACATCAGCCAGGTGAGAAACACACACACATCACGTAGGTAATTGTGACCAGCCCAGGTGGAGCAGAATGGCCTCTTCATTGTCCTTTTCTTTGCAGTAATCTTCCACTGTGATTGGAGGTGCATCAAAAAGAGAGATGAGAAAACAGACATTTTTACATGCAGCTGCCAGCATGACTCATTCAGGTTCCTCACCTCTGTGTCTGCAGATGTGTCCCCTAAACAGCCTGAAGAGAAGGACCCCCCCATCACTGATAAAGACGGGGCTCCCCATGTGGTGGTGGCTGGGCCCTCAGGTCAGACAGTTCGCTCACTACCTCACTGCGACACAGGGTGGCGCTGTGGCTGTATAATCAGAGTGTGTGACAGTGTCTCTGTAACTAGAGTGTGTGACAGTGTCTCTGTAATTAGAGTGTGTGACGGTGTCTCTGTAAACAGAGTGTGTGACAGTGTCTCTGTAATTAGAGTGTGTGATGGTGTCTCTGTAAACAGAGTGTGTGACGGTGTCTCTGTAATTAGAGTGTGTGATGGTGTCTCTGTAAACAGAGTGTGTGACAGTGTCTCTGTAAACAGAGTGTGTGACGGTGTCTCTGTAATTAGAGTGTGTGATGGTGTCTCTGTAATTAGAGTGTGTGACGGTGTCTCTGTAAACAGAGTGTGTGACAGTGTCTCTGTAATTAGAGTGTGTGATGGTGTCTCTGTAAACAGAGTGTGTGACAGTGTCTCTGTAATTAGAGTGTGTGACAGTGTCTCTGTAATTAGAGTGTGTGATGGTGTCTCTGTAAACAGAGTGTGTGACAGTGTCTCTGTAATTAGAGTGTGTGATGGTGTCTCTGTAAACAGTGTGTGACGGCGTCTCTGTAATGAGAGTGTGTGATGGTGTGTGTATAATCAGGGTGTGTGATGGTGTGTGTATAATCAGGGTGTGTGATGGTGTGTGTTTAATCAGGGTGTGTGATGGTGTGTGTATAATCAGGGTGTGTGATGGTGTGTGTCTGTAGGCCTGCTCCTGGTCTATGTGATCATTCCCACCATTCCGCTGCTCCTCCTGATCCTGGTGGCTTCAGGAACCTGCTGCTTTCAGATGCTCAGCAAGAGGTGAGGGAACTGCGCTTCTGTAACATGCTGTAACACACTGTAACATGCTGAACACACTGTAATGCACTGTAACATGCTGAACACACTGTAATGCACTGTAACATGCTATAACATACTATAACATGCTGAATACACTGTAACACACTGTAACTTGCTGTAACACAGTGTAACACACAATGTAACACTCAATGTAATGCTCATGCCTCCACACACAGACATACACAGAGGCACACACACATACATGCACACACACATAAACATGGGAGCAGTACAGAGGCACAGGATTCCTGCTATGCATTCAGTCCTCGTACCCCTACTGACCCTGGATCAGTAGACCCCTGCTTCTCAGTAAAGGGACATAGCTCTGTGATGATGATGGATTCGGTAGGCTGAGTATTTGGCAGGCGGTGCTTACGCAGTAATAATGGCTCAGCGAGTACGAGGGGCATGGGGTGTTCACAGCGAACCCCTCATTAGTCACGGAGGATGAGTTTCCTGTAGGACCCGCCACTCAAACGTGGGAGACGGAGAGAGGACCGCCTCCGCTCAGGACCGGTCAATATCCGGACCTCGGAGCGGAGGCGTTACCCACCCCCCACACACGCCACCCCCCCACTCCGCCAGCTTCAGGAAAGCGGAGCAGGCCAGTAAACCCCCCACTCAGCCACACATCACACTCTGCTTTATTTGTGTCATCTGTTATATTTATGAAGCTGCATTTGCAGGGAGTGATGTCTTTTTAACATATTTTCAATCACTGCTGTGGACAGGCCGCCTCCAGGAGGTGCACTCAATCACGGCCTTAACTCTCCACGTGGCTGTAAAAGGCTTTCTGGAGCTCAGTCAAACCCCCGATGATGTTTCAACATCTAAAGGACGCAAGGGTCCAGCTTTGCAGGGTTTGCCTCATGTACTTATGACACAATACAAGGATTTAACACCAGTGAGTGATGGGGAGGCAGGTGCAGGCAGTGATTCACCTACGGGTTCCTGGAAGTGGCAGAGTTTTACGATCACCATCAACACACACACACACGCACGCACGCACGCACCCACACACACACACTTTACAGACCACGTGATGTACAAATTTATGATAATTTCAGAAGTCGGGCAGAAGCGGAGTCAGGCACGGGGCAGGCAGACGAACAAGCAGACAGGGCAAAAACGGCAGGCAGAAAAACCAGGTCGGGGCACAAGCGAGATCGAACGGTACACAAAGCAAATCAGGCGACAAAAACGCGGGGACGAAACAGGTCAAGAATAACACTGCTACGAACTAGCAACGAGACAGGAACAGGCAGGGCATAAATAGGGCAGAGCAGACGAGGTGATGGGGAACAGGTGAGCCGGCAGGCAGGTGGCGGCGATGAAGCAACGAGGCAGGCGGGGACAGGGGCGGGGCTAGAACACAAGGAAAACAAAAGCACACGGACAGGGGAAGAAAACAAACACACAGCTAGGGGGCCGGGGCCCTGACAAATATACCGTTGGGCTCATCACCTGCATCTAGCAACACCGGAGTTATGCCTCAGCAGAGGAGAGACTGAAATCCCATATAGGTCCATACAGCCGTGTATACCCCATCCTGCCCTCCAGGGAGTGTCCACGGTGCTGGGTCTCCTGCATGGTTTCAGTGCATTTCTCTTTCACACAAACTCTCCCCCCCAGCTAAGGACTACGTGTCAGCTCGACAGACTCTTCACCCAAGGAAACAAACGAACAAAAAGATTAACTTACAACCAAAGAATAATTCCATTAACAACATTTAAAATGAAAGAGTCAGTGCAGCGATGCAGCTCAGCGTCAGTTACACAAACACCCCAATTACATTTGTGTTTTCCTCATGTGTCTCTGTGCAGCAAACCACGGACCAAAAGCAGCACGAACCAGTCAACGCTGTGGATCTCAAAGACGCCCAAGTCTGAGAGCGGGATGGAGGTGTGAGGCACACGGAGACTCAGGTGCATCTCACCTGATAACGAGGCCAGTCAGAACAGCGGTAACCATAACGATGATGAAGATATTAATAACCAACCCCTGATTTCCTTCCTGGACTCCTGACAGGACAGCAGTGAGGGAATAGACAAAACCTCAAACACACCTGGTCCAAAACCCCAGACACACCTGATCCAAAACTCCAAACACACCTGAAGCAAACACACTTGCCCAAAACTACAAAAACACCTCCTCAAAACATCAGACACACCTGAACTGAACACACCTGCCCAGAACTCCAAACACACCTGAACCAAATACAACTGAGCCAAACACACCTATGCCAGACACATCTTACCCAAACGCACTTGTCTCAGATGTCTAACACGCCTGAACCCAAGGGTCGTATTGGGATTAAGAAAGTGGTGGGACTCTTTCTGAGGACACTTCAGTGTCACATCATATCATACTGTCAGCTGCTCTCTTCTGTCTGTGCATGAAAATGGTCTGTAAAACTATCATCTGCTTCATTTACAGGTTATTACAGTTAGGAACACAAAATGAAAATGAAAATCTTTCTGCCCATTTACCTTTCACTTACTGTTAGTAAGGCAATTATAAATGCTTTATAAAGCAGTAATAACTGTATTGAACATCCTTAAATATACATTAGTGATATTTAGTTTAACAGTACTATGTGTTATTAAAAAGTGTTATTAAGGAGGAGGACAGGATTGCCAGATTTCACGTAACATAAGCAGCAGCATGTTTTTTCAGTCCAGAAACCATGTAAAGCAACCACAAGCACGTCTTAGCTAGCCAGCTAACACGCAGTATAAGCATACACAGAGTCTGAGATGAGTCTGACCGCAGCGGACACAAAGGCATTTTAGAGTCGTGATTGCGTGATTTTTCGGGATAGTTAAGTGAGCTCAATCATGTGTCTACTTCAGTTCCTTTTGGGCGGTGTGCAATGTGTTAGCCAGCTGGTGATCTGGAAGCATAGCTCTCCTCTCCTCTGAGCTGTTCTCCTCTGCCAGATGGAGCTGTTTTATTCAGGGCTCCAGCTGAGAGGATTGGCTGGCTCCTGGATGCTGCAGCTATGTAGCTATGAAGGCCTATATTGGGATAAGCTGAAGAACGTTGCGGCCCAATCTCTCCTTGCTAATAATCACGCTGTGTTTTAGCTGCCAAGGTGGAGCCATTCCGTTTCAGTATTGCCCCATCAAACCCAAACTCCAGTTACACTCCACCTGAATACACCTGCCCCAAACTCCCCATTACACACCCCACCCAAAAATAGGCAGCACAGACACACACACCTGACCCAAACTGCTGATTACAAACCCGATCCAAAAATATGTTAACACAAACACACCCGACCCAAACTCCCACCACACCCAAACCATGCAGACGACATCCAATTACACCCAAGATAAAAAACCCCTGATGTAAATACACATGACCCAAACACACCCGACCTACTCCCCAAGCACACCTGAGGCATCTGTACATTGAAATAAGCTTGCGTTACACACCTGTACATAAATGCCAACCATCCCACTGGACCAAGGTCATGTTCTCTGTATTTGAGCATCTATGGATAAACGCTAAAATACTGTATGTTGTTGCTTTGACTGATTTATAGAATAGTTCATGTCACCTGGTTGTAGAATGCTAAAACTGCTACAATGCTTACTTCATGTGGAAAATCTAATGGTCCTCAATTTACACCTCCCTGCTCTCTGATTGGCTAAACAGTTAAAGGCTCTTTGCTGACAGCCAATCAAGATTATATGGACAGAACTACCATGTTACATCCATTCACCAACAATTTGCATGAGAGACTGTGGATTTCTGCTCACCTGTATTGGTCTTTAATGTGTGTTGGAGTTATAGTGTGTTGGGGTTGGATCACTGGACTGCAGTGTATTGTTAGAGTGAGAGTGTGTTGAACTTAGAGTGTGCTGATGGTGAAAGAGTAAGTCTGTGTTGGAGTGAAAGCATGTTGGAGGGTATTGCAGTAAGAGGCTGTAGAAATAAGAATGTGCTGGAGTGAGTCTGATAGAGACAGTCTGCTAGAATTAGAAAATGCTCAAGTTAGAATTGTAGTGTATTGGAGTTAGAGGGTGCTGAAGAGTGTATTTGGTATGAGAGTGTAAGGATCAGCGAATATTTGAGGTAGAACATGTTAGCATAAGTGTGATGGAGTTATAGGATGCTGGAGTTAGAGTGTGTTAGAGTTGCAGTGTATTTGAGCTCACACACGCTCACACATCCACACTTACACTTAGACGAAATTCACTCTCCCTGTTTTCCCTGCAACCCCACCCCCCACTGCCCAGTGAGTCTCGGAGTGATGTCACAGAGGGAGGGACTCTCTCTAATTGGTGTGAAATATTCAGAGTGATTAAATTAACTCTAATTAAGCCTGATGAGAAGGAAACAGAGATAAAAAGCAGTTTAAACATTTTAATTCCCCGGCGACACAAATCAGGTCAAACCAATCTTCCATATCAGCGTCAAACCATCCACCAGACACGAGCACAGAGAACTGGGAATAACTCTGCATAGAAGAGACACACACACTCACATACAAACACACACACACACAGACAAACACACACACAGACAAACACGCACGCACACACACACACACACGCATTTAAAGGGAAAATTTCACGTCTGTGATGCAATGGTGAAACTCCTCCGTGGAGCTGCTTGGTTTCTGTGCATGCGGTGAGCTCCACAGCTCTGTCCCAGCTCCCAGCCAGCTGACCTCTGCTACTGACAGTGTGGACAACTGCCCCACCATCAGCTCGGGAGTGAGGAGGCCTCCCTGAGCAGCCGGCTCTGCCCGTCTCCAGCCAGACCTGGCCCTGCTGCCCCGAGAGCACCCAGAACAGCTCTGTCTGTCAGAAAAGAACACGGGAAAGAGACTGTGTAGAACAGCTCTGTCTGTCAGAGCAGAACAGGGGAAAGAGACTGTGTGTGTGTAGAAGCCTTATACTTGTTAGATTGTGTGAGTTTTTAAATGTATACCTTTGATCTGACTAGGCTGCAGTTGTTGAAATGTGACAGTTAATGAGAGGTTGTGTGTCGTTTTGTACTCATGTTTGCCTTGGTGAAACAATCCGCCCTGATGCTGTAAAGATCATAACCGTCTCACACATCTGTCACTCATGTCTTGTTCTGTGAAGAGAATTCCTATTAAAAGCCTACATGTTATATTGTGCTGTGGTGTTAGTGAGATTCTGAGCATATGCGTCTTTGTGTGTGTGTGTGTGTGCGCATGTGTGCGTGCGAGCGTGTGTGCGTGTGTGTGTCACTTGGTGCAGTATTTAGAACCTGTGCACACACATAGTGTACACACACACACACACACACACACACACACACACACACATATATGGTGAGAGACTTATCTGGTTCTTTGTAATTACCATAGGAACACGACACTCTTTAAAACACAGTATTAATTAAAATATCCAATTAAATGAAATTGGTCTTTTTCTTTGACGTTAGAGCTCGCACCCTGGATTGAGTAATTACAGATATGGCTTTAATCACAGGCCTCTGAAGCACGTGGGAGAGGGAAGGGGACAGGTCCTCTCCACACAGATATGGGGCTTGCCTGTGTTGCGTTTAGTTTATTAGGATAAAAGAATCACACTCCTCTCTGTCTCACATACACACTTCTCTCTCACTGCCTCTTACACTCATACACTCTCCTCTCACTCACACATGCTCTTCTGTCTCACACACTCTTTTGCCTGTCTCACACACTCTTCTGCCTATCTGCATTTACATTTACATTTATTCATTTCACAGACGCTTTTATCCAAAGCAACTTAAAAGTGAGGCAGAGTACAACACAAGCAAAAAAGCCTTATAAGGAGTCAACAATATTAGAAGAGCTGCATAACTAAGTTTCAATAGTTACAAGGTACAAGCTGGTAGAGATACGAGTGGATGAAACCATAGATTTGAATTTTTTCGAAGGAAAACAAAGTCTCTCACACACTCTTCTCCCTGTCTCACACACATTCTTCTGCTGGTCTCTCTCACACTCTTCTCCCTGTCTCACACACACTCTTCTCCCTGTCTCACACACACTCTTCTCCCTGTCTAACACACACTCTTCTCCCTGTCTCACACACACTCTTCTCCTTGTCTCACACACACTCTTCTCCTTGTCTCACACACACTCTTTTCCCTGTCTAACACACTCTTCTCCCTGTCTTACACACACTCTTCTCCTTGTCTCACACACACTCTTCTCCCTGTCTCACACACACACTTCTTGCAGGCAGACAGTGAAGAACCGAGGTCATGGTTACCCTCTCCATCAATCCTCAGTCTCTGACAGCCATAAAGCTTAATTGTGCTGTAAATGTCAAAACCATCAATCACTAATCAATACAGTCATTAGTAACGATCACTTAACGGTCAGTGCGGTTAGGTCCAGCAGGCCATTCTGTGCTCAGGACAGCCCTAAAAAGAGAACGCAGAGAGCTCTGGTCACATCGTATCTAACTACGGTGTGCTGGTTAAGGAGCTGGGCTTGTAACACAGAGATTGCCAGTTCAATTCCTCCCTTGGACAACGTGCCCAGAATTACCTCAGCAAATATCCAGCTGTATAAATAGATAAAATTCAGGGTGTCTGCTAAATGACAATAATGTAATGTAATGTAATGGGTGAGATGTACATTGTCCTTGGTAAGAGCATCTACTGTGATGTCATCCTAAGTGTCATAATGCCTTCCTGTCTTTCAACACATTCTGAGTGTGGCTGCTGAAATACATGAGCAGTGTTGCATGGGCCTTCATGGGCCACTTCATGACCTGAAGTGAAGGATGAAATGGCTTGTGTTTCACTTCACACACAGAAAAGAGTGTGGAAATCATGGCTCTGGGGTTTAGAGTGAAGTGAACACACACACACACACACACACACACCCATATACACAAAGAAAAGTACACAGAGATGAACATATACATACTGTATGCATAGGGATTATTACCTTAAAAATACTTCTATAAAGAAACAAATGGGTAGTCAGTAAAAGCCTTTTAATGACCATCGATCATTCAGGGCACCCGTGTGGAGCAGGACTGAACATTTCCAATGTTTAATTAGCTGCTCAGTGGTGAAAAATCAATGCAGGACAAAATGGTTTCCTCTCAAAAAACCAAACGCAGCTGTAGCTGTGTGAGCGTGCCACTACAACAGTGTCCAGACACTCCTGCTGGAGAATATACCTGAACTGAGGGTTACTGATGCAGGAGTGTGTGTGTGTGTGTGTGTGTGTGTGTGTGTGTGTGTGTGTGTGTGTGTGAGTGTCTGTGTACATGGCTGTGTGTGTGTGTGTGTGTGTGTGTGTGTGTGTGTGTGTGTGTGTGTACATGACTGTGTGTGTTCATGTGTGTGTGTGTGCGTCTGTGTGTCAGGTGTTGAATGCTGTCTAAGATCTGGTCTATTAAAAAACAACCACACACAAAAGGAATTGACGTTTTAAGGCTATTTAACATATCAAGCTTGAATGGAGGATTTATTTATTTATTTATTTAGAAAGGAAAGGCGTGCTTTTGCCAAAGTGCCCTTTTCCCGAAATGTCCAGTTTGTTTTGTTGAGCTGTTGAGCTGTATTTCCCCATTTTTATTTGTGCACTTGTACTGATATTATTTACCATATACACTCACTAGCCACTTTATTAGGCACACCTGTCCAACTGCTCGTTAACGCAAATTCCTAATCAGCCAATCACATGGCAGCAACTCAATGCATTTAGGCATGTAGACATGGTCAAGACGATCTGCTGCAGTTCAAACCAGGCATCAGAATGGGGAAGAAAGGTGATTTAAGTGACTTTGAACGTGGCATGGTTGTTGGTGCCAGACGGGCTGGTCTGAGTATTTCAGAAACTGCTGATCTACTGGGATTTTCACGCACAACCATCTCTAGGGTTTACAGAGAATGGTCCGAAAAAGAGAAAATATCCAGTGAGCGGCAGTTCTGTGGGCGAAAATGCCTTGTTGATGCCAGAGGTCAGAGGAGAATGGCCAGACTGGTTCGAGCTGATAGAAAGGCAACAGTAACTCAAATAACCACTCGTTACAACCAAGGTATGCAGAAGAGCATTTCTGAACGCACAACACGTCGAACCTTCAGGCAGATGGGCTACAGCAGCAGAAGACCACACCGGGTGCCACTCCTGTCAGCTAAGAACAGGAAACTGAGGCTACAATTCGCACAGGCTCACCGAAATTGGACAATAGAAGATTGGAAAAACGTTGCCTGGTCTGATGAGTCTCGATTTCTGCTGCGACATTCGGATGGTAGGGTCAGAATTTGGCGTCAACAACATGAAAGCATGGATCCATCCTGCCTTGTATCAACGGTTCAGGCTGGTGGTGGTGGTGTAATGGTGTGGGGGATATTTTCTTGGCACTCTTTGGGCCCCTTAGTACCAATTGAGCATCGTTGCAACGCCACAGCCTATCTGAGTATTGTTGCTGACCATGTCCATCCCTTTATGACCACAGTGTACCCATCTTCTGATGGCTACTTCCAGCAGGATAACGCACCATGTCATAAAGCTCGAATCATCTCAGACTGGTTTCTTGAACATGACAATGAGTTCACTGTACTCAAATGGCCTCCACAGTCACCAGATCTCAATCCAATAGAGCACCTTTGGGATGTGGTGGAACGGGAGATTGGCATCATGGATGTGCAGCCGACAAATCTGCAGCAACTGCGTGATGCTATCATGTCAATATGGACCAAACTCTCTGAGGAATGTTTCCAGTACCTTGTTGAATCTATGCCACGAAGGATTAAGGTAGTTCTGAAGGCAAAAGGGGGTCCAAGCCGGTACTAGCAAGGTGTACCTAATAAAGTGGCCAGTGAGTGTAGTTCACCAGTTTCCAAACAAAGATGGACTATATTATATTCATTTGTTAAGCTGTTGAATGTTCCACAGGCCTTCTGTTGGACGTATTTATTTTTTGTACCAAAATTTATTCACTACGTGCACTGTGTTTCACCCAAAAGAGTATTTTTGGTAAGATGCTGTGGATAAATATAAGCTGCTCAACGTGTTTTTAAATTTGATTTCTTTATTTCATGATTTCATTATCATTATCTATCATTACTTATTTTTACTTTTTATTTGATGGCAAATATATTTTTTTTTCAAATTTCACAGTGACAAATCTGTACCACTGAGTAGCGGACTAGGAAATTATTCTTGGTTATATATCATATCTCCCCCAAAACTGATTAACCTCAGTAAGCGGCACGCAGTACAGCCTCTGTGTGTACTGTGGGGTGTGTTGCCACTGCTCAGACCATCACAAAACATAATCAGCACTCAAGGCGTTCAGAACAGATGCAGGCACAATTTACTCCAATTTACTCTGATTCTCAAACGCATTTGGAAATAAAACTGTACGTCCAGTAAAACCATTTTGTGTTTATCAATAACAACAGGAAAGTTTTAGTCTTTTTGAATTATGCTTTAATTGACCTCTGTACATACCAGTGCCTTCCAGCAGATTCAACACAGGCCACTGAGCCCTGAGGAAAACCACTGCAGAGAGACAAGCGCTAAGCGAGAGAGACGGGCGTTTGTGTTTATATAAAACTGCCGGCTGGGGGAGCTGGGGGAGCTGGGGAGAGAGCTCTAATGTCGCCTCTTCAGGTCACAACCTTTGACCCAGCGCTTCATTTTTCGCCCGTTACAGTAGTCATTCCAGGTGTCCCTGCAGGTGAAAAGCACGCGGGTTACTCATAACATCATAACAGCATGCCGTCACAGCTCCTGTTATATCATTGCATTACATTACATTATTGTCATTTAGCAGATGTGGATGAAGTATCTTGCCGGAGGGTACAACAGCAGAGCCCCAGCAGAGAAAAAAACGTCCCACCTACCATGCCTTAAGCCCCTCCCTCTTCACAATGATCTTCGCACACTCAATGGATGCCTTTAGGTCGTCATTCAGGAGGTCTGGCAGACAGGGGCAGAGAGGTTACCGGGACAGGCCCCAAAGAGCTGATACTTCACCACATCCCCCCA
>CM032876.1:3351866-3359366 GCA_019176425.1 Megalops atlanticus
GTGTATATCTGTGTGTGTCTGTGGCGGTGGCAGTGTAGCATAGTGGTTAAGGAGCAGGACTCGTAACCATTCACTCGTAGCCGGTTCAATTCCCTGCTGGGGCACTGCTGCTGTACTCTTGGGCAAGGTACTTAACCCACAGCTGCCTCAGTAAATATCCAGCTGTATAAATGGATAACATTGTAAGAAACTGTAACTGTTGTAAGTCGCTCTAGAGAAGAGCGTCTGCTAAATGCCATAATGTAATGTTATGTAATGTATGTGCATGCATATGTGTGTGTGTGTGTGTGAGTGTGTGTGTGTGTGTGTGTGTGAGAGTGTATCGTCTCTTCTTCAGTGGCAGTTAATCTCAAACAGCCTCAGGATGCCCCCCCCCCTTACGACACAAAACCCATGTTGTGAAAATGCAACCGACTTGAGTTTCATTCCAACCGAAATAAAAAACGGCCAAAAGCTACAGCTGCACCTCACTGCTGGGGTGGGGGGGCCCTGGAATGTGGACAGGCCAGCAGACAGACACTGCCCACCCAGCTGAACTGCCCCCCCCCAAACCGAACCACCCCTCCCCAAAAGTCATCCTGCAGATGATGATAATTGTCTGTATTCAGGCTATTTGCAAAAAAAATTACAGAAAAGTACTTTATTGAACTCTTACAGTTATATTTGATATAATACACAATTCAGAAAGCAAACAAAAAATTATAAACAAACTAAAATTATGCCATGTGTCCACGCCGTGCTGTTCATTACATGAATAAATGACCGACACAGAAACTGTCCTTAAAAATGAATGATTCTCATGAACAGAAGTGAATATTTAATTGCAGAGCTGGAAGGGGATTTTGTATGTGGCTATTGGCAGGAAATAATACAATAATGACACACAGTATTGGGGGACACAGGTCTGTGCTTTTGTACTACCTGGGTGTCCAGCACTCTGACGAAGCCCTAGAAACACCTGCAAACACATGCTTCCTGTTTACATTTCACATCCCAGCCAAAACAGACAAAGAAAACAAACTGCCTGAAATTAGGCAGAAACTCTGCATCTGCGCTTGGACTAAGTTATTCTGCACAGGGTTTGCGAAGATGACCCCTGACACAGGTCACAGTTATGAAATAAACAGTGCATGGTTAGAGGTTGAGGAACAGTAATGTTTTAGAGCGTTTTTTTCACTCACTTTGGTACTGCAGTAAACCATTTGACAGTTGTCACACCCTCCTCTCAGCATGTTTCCCTGTAATACACCTCGAGGTTCTCCTCGCGACTGTGAGAGGACTCTGTTGAAAGTCAATGGCAGCACTGATGAGATCAGAATCTCTGCATCTCTGGTCACAGTTTATGAATTCTCATAATCTTGTGTGATCATCCATTATCCTTTAGAGTTATGCATGACTGCTGTGCGATCTCCCATAATCCTTTGTGGCACACTGCAGATCAGATTCTGAGTTCTGCTGCCATTACAGTGGTGGCCACAGGGTGGCGTCAGAGGGACCTTTTCGCTCCCATGTGCCTCGGCTCCCTCATCCTGCCCAGAGCTGCTCTGTAGCACCTGTGACACGTGACGTGACATCATCAGTGCGAGAGCTGAGCAGCATTCCCTGAGGTCAGAGCGTACAGAAGGGCCTGCAGACACACAGCTGGACAAACAGAAACTGTGCAGCGATCTTTGCCTGAGGGAGGGAGACGGGCCTGGACATCAGCTTCGGCCTGTTTTCCCCCCCAGTGCAAAAGAGGGCTGTCTCCATGGGGCCAACCCCCATTTCAGTCCCCGCCTCCCTGCTTCCTTGAGATAAGCCCCGCCTCCAGTGCCAGCTGGTAGAACAGCCCCCTCTGCTGGAGGAGGTTGGAAGGGCTGTCAAACTCCTTCACTCTGCCAGCATCCAGCACCAGCACCCTGCAGGGACCAGAAACACAAGCCATCAACACGGAGACCCGCCCTGAGAGCCGCGCTGAGAGACACACAGGTGAGCGTACAGGTATCTGCGCAGGTAGGCATCGCAGAGCGCGACGCGTGTAGAGCGCGGGTCAGACGCAGGGCCACACCCACCTGTCGCAGTCGATCACGGCCTGCGGGCGGCGGGCCACCGTCAGCACCGTGCAGCCTGCAAACTCCCTGCCAACCGCCTGCTGCAGCAGCCGCTCCGTCTCCACGGAAACGCAGGGTGGGGCCTCCTCCACCACCAGGACCCGGGACTTCCTCAGCAAGGCCCGAGCCAAGCACACCAGCCTCCTCTGTCCTGTGCTGTGTGTGTGTGTGTGTGTGTGTGTGTGTGTGTGTGTGTGTGTGTGTGTGTGTGTGTGTGTGTGTGTGTGTGTATGCGTGCGCGTGTGTGAGGCAAAGTTTGGAAGTTAAGCATTCTATGAATTCTTACTCACTGTGAATCAAACCCAGAGAGACTGCACACCTGTCTAATACAAACCTGACCCCTTTAAACCTGTCCCCTACCTACCTGATCCCACTACACCTGTCCCCTACATACCTGATCCCACTACACCTGTCCCCTACATACCTGATCCCACTACACCTGTCCCCTACATACCTGATCCCACTACACCTGTCCCCTACATACCTGATCCCTTTACACCTGTCCCCTACATACCTGATCCCACTACACCTGTCCCCTACATACCTGATCCCTTTACACCTGTCCCCTACATACCTGATCCCACTACACCTGTCCCCTACATACCTGATCCCTTTACACCTGTCCCCTACATACCTGATCCCACTACACCTGTCCCCTACATACCTGATCCCTTTACACCTGTCCACTACATACCTGACCGGTATATACTTCTCCCCTACATACCTGACCCCACTACACATCTCCCCCACATACCTGACCCCATTACACCTGCTCCCTTTACACCTGTCTGTTATACACCTGTCACTTAGCAGAGCTCACCTGAGGTGGGTCCCGCCCTCTTGCAGTGGGTGGAGCAGCTGGCCTGGCAGTGAGCTTATCTGCTCCTGTAGGTAACACACCTCCAGGGCCAGCCATACCTGCGAGTCCGTGTGCTGGCTCAGTGGGTCAAGGTTTTCTCTTAAGGTGCCAGGAAACAGCACTGGGTCCTGTTCCACAGGGAGGAAGAAGAGGGTGAAGAAGAGCAATCACTTCAGGTCACTGTGACCTCACACTCTAGAAGACAGCGTTCTGTATAAATGTGCTCACTGGAGTACTGATACATTCAGATATGAACAGTGTTGAGTTTGGATGAGCCAGGTGTGGACAGCGCTTGGGAAAATGTGTTAGGAAGGTGAGTGCAGGTGAGTTCTGGATTCTGCTCACCTGTGGGACGATGCTGAGCTGCCCGCGCAGCTGGTGCAAGCCCACGCCGGCGATGTCGACCCCGTCAATCAGAACGGCACCAGCGCTGCGCTCCACCACCCGAAACAGGCAGCTGGGGAGGGTCCAATGCCCCGCACCGGGCCTGCCCACCACACCCACCTGCATCCAAGCAACAGCAGTCACCCACTGATCCACTTCTGTAAACCACACCCACCCTACTGTAAACCACACCCACCCTACAGTAAACCACACCCACATTATAGCATACCCCACCCACCATGCAGTAAACCACCCCCTCACTATAGCATACCCCACCCACCATGCGGTAAACCACACCCACCCTATAGTAAACCACACCCACCATGCAGTAAACCACGCCCACATTATAGCATACCCCACCCACCCTACTGTAAACCACACCCACCCTATAGTAAACCACACCCACCATGCAGTAAACCACACCCACCCTACTGTAAACCACACCCACCATACAGTAAACCACACCCACATTATAGCATACCCCACCCACCCTACTGTAAACCACACCCACCCTATAGTAAACACAGTATAGATGCACACCTTCTCTCTCTCCCGGGTGCAGAAGCACACTTCTCTCAGGACCGGCTCTGATTGGCAGTTCTGCTGTTCAGCTTGGTAATTCTGGAACTCGATCACACCCTGCTCGGGCCACCCGGGGGGCGGTCTGTATGACAGCGTCCAGGGAGCCTGCATTCACCATTGGGCAGGGAGGTGACAGGAGGGGGTGTTTAGAAGGGCTGTGCCCCTCTCTAAACAGAGCTGTGTCTCTCTAACAGAGCTGTCTCTCTCACAGAGCTGTCTCTCTCTAACAGAGCTGTACCTCTCTCTAACAGAGCTGTGCCTCTCTAACAGAGCTGTCTCTCTCTCTCTAACAGAGCTGTGTCTCTCTAACAGAGCTGTACCTCTCTAACAGAGCTGTGTCTCTCTAACAGAGCTGTCTCTCTCTAACAGAGCTGTGTCTCTCTAACAGAGCTGTGCTTCTCTCTAACAGAGCTGTCTCTCTCTAACAGAGCTGTACCTCTCTCTAACAGAGCTGTGTCTCTCTCTAACAGAGCTGTGTCTCTCTAACAGAGCTGTGTCTTTCTCTAACAGAGCTGTACCTCTCTCTAACAGAGCTGTGTCTCTAACAGAGCTGTCTCTCTCTAACAGAGCTGTACCTCTCTCTAACAGAGCTGTACCTCTCTCTAACAGAGCTGTGTCTCTCTAACAGAGCTGTCTCTCTCTAACAGAGCTGTGTCTCTCTAACAGAGCTGTACCTCTCTCTAACAGAGCTGTGTCTCTCTAACAGAGCTGTGTCTCTCTAACAGAGCTGTACCTCTCTAACAGAGCTGTGTCTCTCTAACAGAGCTGTGTCAAATTTCAAATTCAAATTCAAAAGTGCTTTATTGGCATGACAAATAGACACTTGTATTGCCAAAGCAGTCATAACATACAGAACAAGAAATCAGAACATTTACCGAACATATACTGGACAGATACAAGAAATCAGAACATATACATATACAGAATCAGAATATATACAGGTGCAGTATAATAACCAGATTGGTAAACAGATATAACAAATAGTGCTTATTAATTATTTATTTATTATTTAACTATTATTATTACTATTATTAATTTTATTTTATTTTATTTAAAGTAGTAAGAGTAAGACTGTATCTGTGTGCGTGCATGTGTGTGCATGTGCATTTATGAGTCTCTGTGTGCTTGAGTGTGCGTGTTTGTGTGAGTCTGTCTGTGTGTGCATGTGTGTCTGAGTATGGTCTTGGGCTTCTTTGTGTAAAAAGTAGGAAATATGTGTGTGAATATGTGTATCATTCAGTGTCCTCAGATGGTGGCAAGTGAGAACATATTGTGCAGCTATAGTACAGCTCTCTTTGTCTTCACCCAATAAGTAGGGTAGTTTACTGTTGTTTGGTAGAGCATCAAATTTGGGGCGTTTTTCTTCAAATTTTGGGAAGAAGCAATCACGGATTGATTGGAATGTTTTGCACTCTGTTAAAAAGTGCAGCTCTGTCTCAACTACATTGTCTTTGCACTGCTGACACAGACGTTTGTCTCTTGGCAGCCAAGTTTTTTTGTGTCTGCCAGTTTCTATTGCTAAGCGGTGCTCACTGAATCTGTATTTCATCAGTGTATTTCTCAAATTTGTTTCTTTTATTTTAGTTAGGTAGTCTGCTAATGTATATTCTCTGTCTAGGGCCAAATAGCATTGCATTTTGCTTTGTGATTTTGTTTTAGATTTCCAATATTCGTAATAATTGTTTTTTTAGGTTCGAGGAAATTTGTTTAAGCTGAATATGTTGTGTAGTTTGGACCTGGTCTTGTGCCTTTAAAGTGTTGGTATTTGTTAGTAGAACAGGATGGCTGAAGACCAGGTTGGTAAGAGAGTTCTTATCTTTGCTCAACTCTTGGTATTGCAAGGCTTTATAATGGAAAGAGTGTGGGTCACTGAGTTTTAGGTGTTTCCAGAATTTGATTGCCCTTTTTTGAATTTTAATCAGAAGTGGATATTGGCCTAATTCTGCCCTGCATGCATTGTTTGTAGTGTGCCGGTGGACTTTTAGGATGTTTTTGCAAAACTCAACATGCAGGGTCTCAGTTGGATGTTTCTCCCATTTGTCTAGTTCCTGACATGCAAGTGGGCCCCACACTTCACTGCCATAAAGGGCAATTGGTTCAATCACTGATACAAATATTTTTAGCCAAATTCTGATTGGAATTTCTAAAGGAATTTGTCTTTTTATGGCAAGTAAAGCCCTGCGTGCCTTGTCTCTTAGTTCATTCACTGCCATGTTGAATGTTCCTTTACAATTGATTCTGAGGCCTAGGTAGGTGTAATCTAGTGTATGTTCAATTTCATTTGGTCCTAATCTAAATATGTGCTGTCTTCCCTGATATCTGGATCTTTTTTGAAAGATTGATATTTTAGTTTTGTTCATGTTAACTGCCAGGGCCCAGGTCTGGCAAAACTTTTGAAGAAGGTCTAATTGAATCTGGAGTCCTTCCTCCGTTGGTTAAAGTAGGACTAGGTCATCTGCATAGAGCAGGAATTTGACCTCACTGTCGTACAGAGTGAATCCAGGTGCCGATGATTTTTCCAGTATGGTTGCCAACTCATTAATGTATATGTTAAATAGAGTTGGGCTTAAAGAGCAACCCTGTCTCACTCCGCATTCCTGAGGGATATATTTGGTTCTTTTGGATCCAATTTTAATGCCACACTTTGCTCCCGAGTACATTGATTTTATAATGTCATATGTTTTACCCCCTACACCACTTTCAATTAATTTGTAGAACAATCCATAATGCCAAATTGAATCAAATGCTTTTTTGAAGTCAAAGAAACAGGTGAATAATTTATTTTGATTCTGAGTATGTTTTTCAATAAGGGTGTGTAGGGTGTAAATATGATCAGTAGTGCGGTAATTTGGTAAGAATCCAATCTGGCTTTTACTCAAGACATTGTGTTTCATAAGGAAGTTTATGAGCCGGGAGTTAATAATACTACAGAATACCTTCCCCAGGTTACTGTTCACACAAATGCCTCGGTAGTTGTTGGGGTCAAATTTATCTCCACTTTTGTAAATTGGTGTAACTAATCCGTGATTCCAGATATCAGGGAAATATCCCGCACTCAGAACTAGATTGAATAATTTAAGTGTAACAGATTGGAACTTTTCATTCATAGATTTTAGCATTTCGTTTAAAATACCATCAGGCCCATATGCTTTTTTGGGCTTCAACTTGTCAATTTGGTCTAAAAGCTCCTGCTCTGTAATGGGGGAGTCAAGTGGATTTTGATAGTCCTTGATGGAAAGTTCTAATTTTTCTAGTTTGCTTATTATGTTTTCTTGGCCTCTGTTTTGATCTGATTGCACTTTCTTAAAAAGAGTTTGGAAGTAGTTTGTCCAGATATCTTCATCTTGTATCACTAATTCTTGATGATTTGTTTTTTTGAAGTGATTCCAATTGTCCCAAAACTTATTGGTGTTTATTGACTCCTCAATCAATGTCAGTTGCTTACAGGTGTACTGAGCTTTCTTAGCTCTGAGTGTGTGTTTATATTGTCTTAGTGTGCTGTGTCTTAGTGTCTTAGAGCTGTGTCTCTCTCTAACAGAGCTGTGTCTCTCTAACAGAGCTGTGTCTCTCTAACAGAGCTGTACC
>CM032876.1:3366866-3515454 GCA_019176425.1 Megalops atlanticus
TGGGCCTTCCCACCTGTGTTAGTTGTACCTGATCAGCCCTGCTCATGCACAGGTGAGCAGGTGCACACTGCGTTACCTGGCTCAGGAGCCTGCTCAAGGCTGGGATCTCCAGCAGCGCAGGGCGCAGGAGCTTGAACAGACAGACCGAGGTGAACACCTGGGAGGCCGTGAGAACATTCCCATCATGCATCAGGACAAACAGGCCGAAGCTGGACAGGGAGACCTGCGAATGAAAGACAGCGCAGAGAGACAGAGAGAGAGAGACAGACAGAGGCAGACAGAGGAGTGACCCAGAGAGTCACAGATGAAACACAGGGAAGCATACTGCAAGGAGACTCAGGCAGACAGGGAGACACAGCGATACAGAGAGAAACAGAGAAACATGGGGTGAAACAAGGGGGCACAGGGAGACACAGAGACACAGCAATACAGGGAGACACTGAGAGACGCAGAAACACAGGGAGACTCCAGCTAGCTTGTACCTTGTCTGGCCAACCATTGAACCATTGAAACCTGGTCATGCAGCGCTTCTATTATTGTTGACTCCTTATGGTTTTTTCCTTTTTTGTGTTGTACTCTACCTCATTTGTAAGTCGCTTTGGATAAAAGCTTCTGCCAAATGAATAAATGTAAATGTAAATGTAGACACAGTGATACAGGGAGACACTGAGAGACACAGAAACACAGGGAGACACAGGGAGATATGGGCAGACTGATAGTTAGAGCTCTGTCCCTGTGAGTTGATCCCAGAAAGACTCTGTCAACCCATCTGCATCAGAGCCCTAATCCTGAACTCTGTTTTGATTTAATCTGGCACCAAGTGTCATGCGATGCGGATTGTTTTAATCCGCTGTTGTTTTTATCTTGTAAATATGTCCCTTCTGGATCTCATTTTATGCAGTGACCAGGGGAACAGGTGGCAGCGGAGTAGATGGAGACCAGGCCACTCGAGTGGTGCTCCCCTCAATATGTCACAGCTTACTCATGGCTCCTTTAGCGACAGGGCTAACAGCTAACCTTACACAGCCTGCAGGGCTAACGGCTAACCTGACACAGCCTGCAGGGCTAACAGCTAACCTCACACAGCCTGCAGGGCTAACGGCTAACCGCACACAGCCTGCAGAGCTAACGGCTAACCTCACACAGCCTGCAGGGCTAACGGCTAACCTCACACAGCCTGCAGGGCTAACGGCTAACCGCACACAGCCTGCAGGGCTAATACCTAACCTCACACAGCCTGCAGGGCTAACGGCTAACCTCACACAGCCTGCAGGGCTAACAGCTAACCGCACACAACCTGCAGGGCTAACAGCTAACCTCACACAGCCTGCAGGGCTAACGGCTAACCGCAGACAGCCTGCAGGGCTAAACTCACACAGCCTGCAGGGCTAACAGCTAACTTCACATAATCTGTAGGGCCAATGGATAACCTAAGAAAGCCTGCAGTCCTGATAGCTAACCTCATACAGCCTGAAAGGCTAAGGGCTAACATCACATAGAGCGCAGGGCTGACAGATAAAAATACACAGCCTGCAGCTCTGTAGGTCAACCTGAGGCAGTATGTGTGCTCCCAACACCATGCTAAAGCTACATGCTGATACACATCCTGTACACGTCTGCACATCATGAACACCATGGCTTCCAGCAACCTGTCACAGTTGGGTGACAACCTGAGGCTGAGCTGCATCTCAGGGTACGACAGTCACTCAGGGATAGAGCCTCTCAGTGGCATTGTGAACACTTGCTGGGACAGAAACTCAGTCTGTCACCGTGTCACACACAGTCACTGAGGCTGACTGACTCAAAGCCAGGGGAGAGTGTGAGTGGATGAAGAGGTAGCAGGGATTGTGACTGGACGAAAGGAAGGGAGAGTATGATCAACACGATCCTACCAGGAAGGGCACACAGGTGTGCATCAACATGGAGAAGGCTGTCAGATATCCCAGAATCCTCTGAGCCTCCAGCTCGTTCTCATGCGCCTTGTCTACTCTTTGCTGGAGCCAGTCCTCCCAGCCTAGCAACTTCAACTCCTGGAGAGAGATAAAAGGAGAGAGCCATGGAGAGGGATCACACAGTGAGACACACGGGTACACAGTGAGACACACAGGTACACAATGAGACACAGTGAGATACACAGGTACACAGTGAGACACACGGGTATACAGTGAGACACACAGGTACACAATGAGACACAGTGAGATACACAGGTACACAGTGAGACACACAGATACACAGTGAGACACACAGGGACAGAGTGAGACACAGTGAGACACACAGGGACAGAGTGAGACACACGGGTACACAATGAGACACAGTGAGACACAGTGAGATACACAGGTACACAGTGAGACACACAGGAACAGAGTGAGACACAGTGAGACACACAGGAACAGAGTGAGACACAGTGAGATACACAGGTACACAGTGAGACACAGTGAGACACACAGGTACACAGTGAGACACACAGGAACAGAGTGAGACACAGTGAGACACACAGGAACAGAGTGATACACAGTGAGACACACAGGTACACAGTGAGACACACAGGAACAGAGTGAGACACAGTGAGATACACAGGTACACAGTAAGTCACAAGGGACACAGTGAGACACAGTGAGATACACAGGTACACAGTGAGACACACAGGAACAAAGTGAGACACAGTGAGATACACAGGTACACAGTAAGTCACAAGGGACACAGTGAGACACAGTGAGATACACAGGTACACAGTGAGACACACAGGGACACAGTGAGACACAGTGAGACACACAGGTACACAGTGAGACACACAGGGACACAGTGAGACACAGTGAGACACACAGGGACAGAATGAGACACAGTGATACACACAGGGACACAGTGAGACACAGGGACAGAATGAGACATAGTGAGACACACAGTGACACAGAGGCGGGAATGAGGCTGGGTGTACGGGTGCAGAGAGTGACCTTGATTCCGTGCAGTGTCTCCTTGAGGAGTTTGACTCGCTCCTCCCTCATTCTCATCTGACTCCTCTGCAGGTCAGAATGACAGAGACGCCAGGGTCAGTGACGTTTAACTTACACTTTATGCAGCCTTACACTGGTGCATCAATTAGACACATTGGAAAAACAATTTTTGTGCTTCTACACCAACACACATGCACACATACACATACACACACACACACTCACACACACACACATACACACACACACACAGACCTGGAGCAGTTTGACCTGCCGGTCCACCGCTGCGTTGAGAGGAATGAGGAGGAGTAGCAGAGCCAGCCCCACCAGCACTGCAGGCCCCAGCTCCCGCCACAGGAAACACAGAGACAGCGCCACCTGTAGGGGGGAGGACCACAGCAGCGGCAGGGACAGAGCCAGGTCTGCCACCCGCTGGGCATCTCCTACCATCAAGGTGACCGATTCACCTGGTGTGTACCTCTGCAGAGAGGTGCTGGACAGCAACAGAGCCTGAGAGAGAGAGAGAGAGAGAGAGAGAGAGAGAGAGAGAGAGAGAGAGAGAGACAGGGAGAGAGGGAGAGAGAGAGAGAGAATAATTTTATGGAGAATGCAGCTCACTGGATATAGTTCAGAATATGTTCCACTGTACTGTTATTAGTAATGTTTTTTTTTTTTTTTCTTTTTGTATTGTCATTTGTTATTGTTATGATTGATTTCTGTTAATATTACGCTTTGGCAATATGTATTTTAAAATATGTCATGCCAATAAAGCATTTTTGAATTGAATTGAGAGAGGGAGAGAGGGAGAGGGAGAGAGAGAGGGAGAGGGAGAGGGAGGAGAGAGAGGGGAGAGAGAGAGAGGGAGAGAGAGAGAGGGAGAGACAGTGAGAGTGGGAGAGAGAGGCAGAGAGGGAGAGAGAGGGAGAGGGGGAGAGAGAGAGGGAGAACAAGGATTATTTTGTTCCCATATTTATGTGGTAATTGCTTTGGCAATGCTGTACATCTGTGTGGTCATGCCAATGAAACTTGTTTGAACTTGAATTTGAATTTGAAGGAAAGAGGGAGAGGGAGAAAGACAGAGAGAGGGCAAAAAGAGAGACAGACAGTGGGATAGAGCAGTGTTTCTCAACCCTAGGATAGATAGAAGATATGCAGGACAGGGTGCCACCAGGAGTAGGGTTGAGAAACACTGGGATAGAGAAAGGGACAGAGAGAGAGGGACAGAGTGAAGGAGAGGAGGAGACGAGGTCTGCCAGTTAGTGACAGACTCAGCAGGCTGTGTACCTTCTCACCGAGCGCGTCGGCCACCGCAGTGTGGACCCTGGCTCCGGTCAGCCCGTTCAGCCTCTGGTAAGCCTGCTGGGCGAGGCCTCGGCAGACTGACACGCCCAGAAACACCAGGGCGTAGGTGGGCCCCGCCCAGTCAAACACGGGCTGGCTGTCACACAGGGCGATGACGCACCTGAGGTGGGACGAGGTGTAAGGCCAGGTGAGGTCATCCCTGCGGAACACCTGCCTCACCTGGATGACATCCACCAGGGAACACGCTCTAATATCCCCTGATGTACTGCTTAATCCTCACCGCTCACAACCCAGATGGCCAGAGCTCCAGGTACTCCCTAATTAAAGTGCTGGACAGCACGCTGTGAACTTTTATTTACCTCACAGATGTCCAAATCCAGCGCCATGTGGAGTGCATACCATAGCGAATGTGGGCTAGATATCACCAATGCCACTGCGCTGAAAGGCCGGATCTCCTGGTGAGGCTGGAGTGTACCCAGCGCTACCCGGCTATTCTGCCTGACGTCTCTCGACCTGACAAGCACAATATCCCCACTGTTCTCCTTGTCTACAGGTAAGTGTCTACAGAAACTGCTTAGGTGGAACAGGGCACCGCAGTGGAGGGCTGCCTCCAACAGCAGGGACTGAAAGCTACAGCTGGTCACTCTTCCACAGTGACACCTCCCTGCATTAAAAACGGCGGGCGGAGGCTCACCTGAGCAGCTGGGGGAGCAGGAAGGCCAGCAGGACGGTGGCCAGTTTCAGCAGGGACACCTGGAGCAGGGCGGGGCAGAAGGTGCGCCACAGGGCATACAGCAGGGAGGGGCTGGGGTGGGCGGGGCCAGCCAGCAGGTGATCCCCCTCATCTGCCAATCCCTGATCTGCATCCTGGCCTGACTCCTAGGGGAGGGATTAATGGGGTCATGCCATGGACACAAAAACCTCCCCAAACTGTATACATACAGTATGTTATAGTATATATGTATACTCTATTTATAGATTCTTAGATAGCACTGACACCCCAGCGGTATTCGGGACCCCCTTCACCTGCCGAACGCCACCATCTTGTCCCCTCCAGTGCCGCTGGAAGGACAGGCGTGTGCCGTGGGCGGAGTCTTCACCGCTCAGCGAGCACAGGTCCGCCCTCTGCAGCGGCCTCCTGTTGCCCACGGCAACGACGCTGGAAGGGAACAGAGAAACGGGGCTGACGGGTCGGCATCTCTTCAGCGGAGCAGCCTTTTCGGGGGGGGGAGGGTGTTGGGTGGGCGGAGGGGGTCATTTAAACCACCCGCTGAGTGAAACGTCAGGGAGTGATAAAGGCCTGCAGCAGCAGGGGAGGTGACACCCTCCTTTACGCTTTAAATTCGGGCCATTCTAAGGGCACTGTGAAAAACAGCAGACCCTGCGGCCCCCTGGGAACGGGGCTGCTCTGGCCCTGATCCAGGACCCAGCCTGTCTCAGGCTGACTGGCTGGAGGCGGGGAGGGAGGTACCTGCTGAACCACCAGAAGGTTATCCGACTGAGGAGGGAGGCCTGGCTCTCCATGGACCGGCTCTGTGAGAGGGGGGTCAACAAGAGGAGACAGGAGAACAAAGCCAAAGGGTTATGATCATTACTACTGTAATAATTACTATTATTGCTATTGCTACTATTATCAATTTCACATTTGACATATTCTCCATTTACAACACACAATCTATTGGAGCAGATCAGAATAGGTCATTTGCTTAAGGGAAGCCACTCCCGGACACCCAATAGCTTTTTTACCTGCTCAGAAACATGCACCCTCTAGAAACAGCAATGACACAGACTGTCATATGGCTTTGACCAACAAGCGTTGATTTTTAAAAAGATAAATTTGCATTCCATTGCAGTCAGTGGTGTCTTCCACATGGTCTCCCTTGTGGCCTCTGCACTTCCACATGATCTACTACCTCCTACTTACTCCTAGAGTAGCTAAAGTAGAAATATATTAAACAGTCAGGCACCAGCCCACAGGTTGCAGGCTTGGCCCTGATGCAGGGGGGTTCTGGTACAGACGCGCAGTGGGAAAATCACTGCCATCATCAATGATCAGGCCCCTCGGGTTTGGGAGCTCTATCTACTGTCACCAAACAACAGGGACGGAGTGCATCGCAACATTCAGAGCACTGCAGGAGTTACACAGCTGGAGGAGGAGTCACAGAGGAGGAGTCAGCTGGAGGAGGAGTCACAGAGGAGGAATCAGCTGGAGGAGGAGTCACAAAGCTGATGGGAGTCAGAGAGGAAGTGGAGTCACAGAACCGGTGGAGTAGCAGAGAAGAAAGAGTCACAGAACATAAAGAGTCAGACAGAGGGAGGAGTCACAGGGCTGGCGGAGAAGTGAGAGACCTGGAGGACTTATGGAGTCAAAGAGATCCAGGTGTGCTACCAAGAGAGGGTGCGTCTGAGAGGAGGATCAGGAGCGAAAAAGAGGGATCTGAACTGTTAAATTATAAACTGAAGAACAGAGAATGATGTGTCACTTAGACTCCTTTTACCCTTTGGGGCTTTAGAGAAAGTGTGTGTTTAGCATTGCAGTAATGTTACATCAGCCCAAATCTGCTGGATTCAAACCCTAGACCACACAAGTGGAGGTGTTACTCAGATTATAATTCCTTATTCATTTGCTCAGGAATGCTTTATAATCGCACACAAAAAGCCAGGAGACAAGTGGTAATTAATTGCAAAAGAAATAGGTGAATTTAGCTATTTTTGGAGCTGTGTACTAAAAATAAATGGACGCTTTGATTGAAAAACGTGTTCCTGAAGTTCTGAATACTTGGATTAGCCTAAAGCTTGTGTACTAATTGAATTTCCATCATCAACAAACTTGATAACTGCTTTTTTGAAACTTTCATTGAAGTGAGCGCCTGCTCAAATCTGGCCAACCTCTTTCCTTTCCACTGTTTGACAATCTAAGCTAGAGACATAGTCCGTGGCTGTCACACGGGGACTGAGAAGATATTGCATCTACCGCCAGCTGAGTGCGCGTGGGCGACAGTGCGCGACACGCAAGGAGTCGTGATCCTCTGCGATCTATTGGGAAGAGAACTGTGGGTTATTATTTTCAGGAAAACGAATTTGTGAAACGAAATTTTTTTTTGCTGTTTTAATTGGGCATTTTGCAAGACAACGAAGGAGGATGTTGACATACACCTTTATATTATATAGTACCGCAGAGTGTTTTTTATTGGGTGCGAAACGAGTGCATATGCATATTGCACTTACCTCCATATCCTGCCCCGAAATTAAATTGTGCATTCTGAAACACCGAAGAATTGCTATATCACTTTCAAAACATGCAACTGGAGCCACGACGAAATCCACGCGCCTCTCAAAAACTCCGTACTTCAATGAAGGGCAAAGGTGTATTTATACTGCAAAGAGCAACCACTGTCCAGCATTAGCTAAGAAAGTTTTTCATACCTGATTAACGCTGCGCCGGCTTCTGGAGAACAAGTATTTGAAAAAAGATAACGCCGCCAGATTGGTCACCGGAATGCAGACAATAGCAGATACAGAAACTGCACCTCAACGCCCATTTCCCCGACACGTCCCGTACTGACACCTCTGGGCTGATTGCCACTTATAAAAGACTGGTAGAGACTTCAAGAAGTCCGGTCGTATTTATTTACTTCTTAAAAGTTTTACTACAAAGGATAAAGATTATTTCACAGCTGAATTTTTCTGGTATGCTTACACAAAATATGTCTCGAGTCGCCTGTGTGCAAGTATTGCATACAGAATTCCGCGGGTACCCAATGAGACACGCGCTCCGTCGGGGGCGTGTCCATTCGCTGTCAGACGCGGTGCCTGTGTCGTCCGGGGGACAAAGCCGGGTAGGTCGCTGTCATGCACCCGAGCAATGAGCTACAACAGTGAAATAATCTGTAACAAAAAAATCTGCAATCCCATTTCTAGGCTGGAACATTGGGACTTTGTCCCATCATCTGTAAATATTTTCTGCGTTCATTCATGTGTGTGTATTCTAATATTGTTTACTCCATGTGGTTTTTGTTTGTTGTGCTCTGCCTCACTTGTAAGTCGCTTTGGATAAAAGCGTCTGCCAAATGAATAAATGTAAATGTATTACAGATCAAACGCTGGTTTCAATCGCATAGAGAGCTTATCCCGCAAAACTCAAAGATCTCGACTGAGCCACGAGTCCTCCTCCACAGACTGATGCACGCGTGTATTAACATCTTAAGCCGTGTATGGCATGCCTATTTAAGACATGGCGCACGCACATGGATGTGCGCTGGTGTCATGGTTGGGACCTCATGGTGATTGAATAAAGCGGTAAGCATTGAACTTTATCCGTGGGGGTGGGGTGGGTTTGAGGAATTGATTCAGTTACATCCCTAAAGGGGGAAAAAATCAATCTAATGCACTTAGCTAATTAAAAGATCAGCATGTGTGATTGCGGATATAGATGAATTCGGATTTCTCGGTTAAACTGCGTTGCGTCAATGAATTAGTGAATGGAATTCCTTCAACAAACAAATACATAAAACACCGGCAGGTGCTTTAAACATTTAGACCGAAATCCCAAATAACCATAGACCTTTTGGTCCCGGGCACACCAGATGAAACGTGTAATTTATCAAAACGATAAACCGATCAAGTACAGTCTCAGACCGTCCGTTGCTGCTCTGTCCCACAGTGACCCAGCAGGCAAACCACGTGGACTGGTTTGCATTCCAGATGAGCTCTTAAAAACGGATCGGTCTGTTTTAAATTAAATATTGATCTTTATCTGACATCTCTACATTTAATCTGCTACGCATTTTGCGCCCCTTAATACATCGCTTTATATCTCCTGAACAAATTCGGGGTGGTTGGCCCTGTTAAGTTTAAAGGCCTCCTGGTTTAATTGTTCAACTGTTTGACAAATATCTAATCTTAACCAACTGAATAAAATTTCCTGAATTAGGCCTACCAGTTTCTTTCAATTGGGCTAAAATGAACGGAAATAGTTATATTAGCAATGACATCTTGACTTGTGTCCTTCTCCTAGGACAAAAACACTCCTAACGAACAATGTATGTAACAAAGAATTAATAGCAGGTAGGAACAGCAAGAGCCTCACAGTTTATGACATTTAATTTATGACATTTGATTATTATTTACTTAGTTGTCATGTATAGTTGATGAAAGGTGTGTTCTGCATGCAAAGTGCCTCTAATGGGCGATACCCATCGAACAGTGTCAAATCCAGATCAGTGCTCAGTTAATACAGCAGCACAGTGAAACCTGACCGAGAACCAGCTGGAGAGAAAACCTGCACATGCCGTGTGCCTCCACGAGCAGGAAGGGGAAACACTGGCATAAAACACCCACTGAACCTGCTCTGATGTGCAGCAATATGTTCTTAAATATGTCGGAAATATGTTTCGCAACATCCACTACCCCAACCACTGGAGAGGCCCTCTCTAATAAAGTCGTATGCGCTCATTATCAGGAGGAAAGGTTTTTTATATGACAATCTTTTTATTTTCTTTTTTAAGAATACCTTCTCCCCCTTTTCCCATGCATCTGGAATTACCAGTCACACTGTTTTAAGATCATCTCTTCCCACATCTTCTGTACTCACCCAGGAGTGCCAAAGCAAGGTAAGTGCCATCCTCCAATGCTTTCGCATGCAGGCAGCGAATATTTTTCACACTGCAATTACCACAGTACAGCAGCAGACAGCAGCTGGAGGAAACTGCTGAGGAACAAAGCCAGTTTGTTCTGTTGCTATGGATCTCCAGTCGCTGTCAGCAGGGGACATCTGGCCTTAGGGTCTCACTCCGTGCTTGACACATTAGTGCCTTTACTGTCTGACCCACTCGGAAGACGCACAACCACACTCTAACAGAGACAGAGTCCCACAGACACGCGCTAAATCAGCTATGGGTGCAAACTGTATTATTTTTCTTTAATACACACTGGGCAAAACCTGAAAATGGGGTAAACACCACATCTGAAAAGCATGAAAACATGTGAAATATCACGTTTCTGGCAAATACAGGCATGTTTCCACCATTATTAATACATTGGATCACAACTAACATTAGTCGAGGCTGCCTGTTACTGTAAATGAACAAATATGATGTAATTCAGTCTGTATTTCATGTGCACTTCCATTGAGTGCATTTCCATGAAGGTATTCAGTTTACATTAGGTATAGGTAAATATACTATTCAGCTTTTTCCCTGCAGACCTGTATGAAATAATTACACACTGAATGTCAGTGGAAAACAGTATGTTTGAGTATACTGCTGTCAGCCTTTGTGTTGATTCATTATTCAGTACTGGACCAGCACTCCCCTAGTATTGTATACCATTGCAAATATCAGAGATTGAATTGCCAGCTGGAGCCAAATAAGACAGCAGCATTTACTAACCTTTGTGCACTCCTGTCTGAGTGTGTGTGTGTGTGTGTGTTTGTGTGTCTGTGTGTCCCGTGTGCACATGAAGGTGAGTGTGTGTGTTTGTGTGTGTTCATGTGAGAGTCCATGTATGTGCCTGGGTATGTACGTGTATGTTCTTGTGTTAAAAGCATTCATGCGAGTGAGTCAGTATGTGTTTGTGTGTGTGTGTGTGAGTGTGTGTACAAGTCTGCAAAACCATCATGGTGTCACTGTGTCAATATGTCTTTGAAATCAATAACACCTGGACTACAAACACAGCAGTCCTCTAACTGATAGCAGGCTGTCAGAGATACCAGTAGAGGGTGCCAGGACTGTGGTTAAAATGTTTGTCTAGCCAACAGCCACTGTATTTTCAGATAACTACTGCACATAATTTTGCATTATTAACAGTTGTGTAAAGCTGTCTCCCTAAGAGTTTGTGGGGGCAAAATGTTATATTTTTCTGCTACCACTGTATGCAGGACTATCTACCTCAGTTCCTCCCACTTAGCTAGCTGGCTTAGTGTGAGTGTAGGTTTGGTAAAAACACCTGACAGTAACCAGTTGCTGCCCAACTATAGTTGTTGCTGTGAACCATACACTCACTCCATTGTTAATTGTGTTTGTTACAAATATAGCAAGATGTTTATTTAAATGTTTCTGATACTACTGTGTAAAGAGGACAGACATGCCATGAACGACGTGAACCTTTGCTGTAGATTGTAGAAGTGTTGCATGCTGGGATGCAGATGACAGCAGGTCTCACACACTGATGTGAGTGACAAACTTCAACCGCCCACCACACACACACACACACACACACACACACACACACACACACACACACACACACACACGCACACAGGGTTCAAAGGGCATGATCGCTACATGCGAGATTTGCTTGGTCTAAGGAGATTACAGGAGATTTAATAATATGATGGCTGAGCAGCTTTGTTGTTTTCAGGTTAAAGCGAAAATAAGACCGCTTTATTTGGACAAACTGGGAGTAAGAGTAAAAGAGCACTGTTTAGGATTAGGGATTCCCAAACGAACTCATCCCCGGCCACACCCAGGGCGCGTGTCAGATATTGCCCAATTACTTCTCTCAGGCACTGCTGCTATGCTGTGACTGTAATATTGTGCATAAATGTTTAGCTTTATCTTTTTAGCTTAGCATCCATTATAGTACCTGCACTGACTGCATGGTGTTATGAAGGACGCTCATCTGTTCAACCATATCAAGCTCCAAGGAAGTGTGTGTGTGTGTGTGTGTGTGTGTGTGTGTGTGTGTGTGGGTGTGCATGTGTGTGTGAAGGAGAGAGTGCTGATAATGTCAGTCTGATTACATGTTTTTGCTTTTGGTATATTGTTTCAGTACAATCAAATGTCATTTAGCATATAGACACTGTAGTGACTTGTGTTTGTAACTCTAAGTGAAGTAATGTTAGATATGTTGGAAGTTGGTTGAACGTTACTAGTTGATTGGAGAAAGCTGAAAACAGTCTAACTGGGGTTTTAGGCTCAACTATGGAGTAGGTATTTACACGAACCTGGCAACCTGGTATGAATGACCTGATCGTAGCGGGGCCCAACACATATACAATTGTTATTAGCTGAAACTGCAGAAGCTCAAAGCTGTTCCTAGCTAGCTAACATTAACTTGCTTAGACAGGCTGTCCAGGTTTTACCAAACGGTAAAACCAGGTTTTATCAACATTTGATAAATCTGTTTATTGATCAAGGAGAGCGTGAAACTGCTCAATGCCTAGCTGCCTGGCAGCTAACCGTATGACGCTAGCCGTACCTCAAACTGGCAAAACTAAGTAGCTAGGTTGATTTTCGTTATTTACGTTTTTTAAATTTTATTTATTTATTTTTTTTTAATATTCTGTGAGCATATATTCTATGTATGAACCCAGCTCTGGTGAATTCCTCTTTGGTGCCTGGCGAAGAGTTAGTGACCCACTTGCAATCGGTCATCTCATCGCTCGTTTTAATGAAAAAAATTGCACGACTGACACAGAATCAGAATTTCGAATAAAAAAAAACTTACTAAAATAATAAACCGGTAGGTCTACGTGTAAAATAACTTAAACTATCGGCAGCTGCCTTTAAAATGTGTTGGTATGATAGATACATTTCAATAACGCAATTTTAATTACAGTAGTTTTGTATATTTATGATAGGACTCGTGTTGTGTCGATTCATGCTGCAAGCATCAACAGGATGAGGCATCATTATATCTGAGTAAATATGAATCCAGCGGGATTAGAATGTAAAATAGTCCAGGTAAATCCGGTCCAGGGAAACGCATTCTAACGGTAAATCAAACCGTTGCCGGGCGACAAAACTCCTTAAGTTTTTAATTGCACATTTGAAAGAAGCGATCTGACTAATTTAAATTCTTGTGGTCATCCACACCTGACAAACGATACCGATACAGACAGTAAGAAACAGACGGCAGGGTCTCGGTTTGCACAAATATCGGATGCGTAACACAGCTGGCAGCAGAATGGACAATGAGCAAGACGATATGGAAGTAGTTAAAGGTGTGTGAGTTTAGCTAACTACCTTCGTGGATATCTGTGTGTTTTAGCCAAGTTTCCGTTAGCTGGTTATCAAGGTTCTCACTTAGACACAACTAGCAGAAACTTGTGCCACCCACTCAAACGGGACAATTCAGCATGCTTCGCACTATAACTACATTACCATTATTAAAATAAAAGATATGCTCTTTGTAGCATAAAGCCCTAAAAAATCAGACTTTTGCACTGCAAATTGACGTTTTGCACATTTGCAGTCCGTCGATTACAGCAAGAACTGCAGACTAGTATATAAAGCGTTTTACCCGTACTGTTGATTCTGTATTCTTGAATCATGAATTTACTTGTGAAAAAAGCTCTATTATTAGTAGGTAAGTTATAGGTTATAAGTTAGGTGAAAGGAGATAACTTTATTTAAGTAGACAGGCAGAGCAGGTAATTGCACGAAGAAAGTCAATAAGACAACTAAATAAACAAGATGGACAGCATGCAATGCACAATGTATGTCAAGCTAACATGGTATTTCATGTATCTTGAGCAGTCTATCCTGTGCTGTGAAATTTGTGACGTGCCATGTGTTAACAGTTTCTCCCCCAGAGTCAAGGGACAGAACAGTTTCTTCCCCAGAGGACAGGGACATAACAGTTTCTCCGCCAGAAGAAAGGAACACAGGTGCTGGGTGCTGTGAGATAGTGCTCACCGTCCTCTCCGTCATCATCATCATCGCCACCTTCCCCCTGGCTATTTGCATGTGTCTCAAGGTAACTCATTACATTATTGTCATTCAGCAGATGCTTTTATCCAGAGTGACTTGCACAGGTTACAATTTTATACATTCATACAGCTGAATAGTTACTGAGTTACTGTTCTGGGTTTAAGAACATTTCCCACGGGTACAGCAACAGTGCCCCAGTGGGGAATCGAACTGGCAACCTTTCAGTTACGAGCCCTGCTCCTTACCACTTCGCAACACAGTGTCACCCCAGCTCAGAGCTTTCCTGCCGATGTGTGCAGTTTGGCAGTGCGGAGCAGCAGGTAGAGCCGTGGACTCCAGGTTTTGACATGGCTGCGGTACACTGTGCCTCTGGACCTCAAGCTGAAGCCCGTGGGACATGTTACAATTACATCACCATCATTCAGGAGATGCTGTTCTCCAGAGCGCCTTAGAAAGCACAGCTGATGAAGTAGCAGGAAAAGCCCTGCAAACAGACCACTACTAGCCAGAATCAAACCAACGTCAGTGCCAAACACAGTGCTGACGTCACAAGAACATGCTTAGCTCCACACAAGTGCTGTGTTTGTCTCATGTGGCAGAGATACAGTTTTTCATGATTTGGTGTTAAAGACGTGCATCCTAACCCAGTTGCTGGTATCCTGTTTTCTCATCCATCCTGTTTTAACTAAACGTAGCATATCCTGTGCTGGCGTTGCTGCATTGCTTGTTGTGTTTCACTGCGTCTGGCAATCTCTCTCTCTCTGAAGGATTCTCAGAAGCCCTGTCACCCAAAACACCTACCTCGAGCTCTGTAGATAAAATCCAGCTTTGTATTTTTTACACTGGTGAAGTAAGATGTAGGATGTAAACTGTAAGCGTGTCAGAAAGGCCAGAAAGGCCACCTGCTATGGAAGTGAATAACGTCCCTAAAACAAACTGAGGATCTATTCCTCCAAGGGGACAAAGTTCCTATGTACACAGGGGGAAACACATGGTCACTTTTAAAATGTTAACAGATTAAATAAACATGTTGGAGAATAACATCAGAGAATATGTAAGGGCAGAGGTGATATGTGGAGAGGCGTGTCTCCTGTGTCAGGGCTCAGAATCTGTGTTACCCTCAGAGCGTGTTCCTGTAAAGGTGAAAGCTAATTTAACATACGGTTAATCTGAGTTCCTTTAAAGGTGAATGATAATTTAATCTGTGTTACAGTTAATCTGAGTTCCTTTAAAGGTGAACGACAATTTAATCTTTGTTCCTGTGAAGATAGAAGCTCTTCATGGTGTTTCTTTTCCTCTTCCTTTTAAGACCTGTGAGGTTGTCTCACCTGTATAGCTATCCTTTTTCTTTTGTTTGTTCCTTGTTCTAAGTGCACAGGTAAATAAAATAAAGTAAATCAAGATAAAGTAAAACTGAATAACATACAGGAAATGAGATGACGTGTCGGAGGACTGTGTGTGGAGGGAACCGTGTGGGCGGTAGATGATGTTCCTGTCCCCTCTGCAGGTGGTGCAGGAGTATGAGCGTGCAGTGATCTTTCGCCTGGGCCGGATTCGGGAGGGCGGAGCCAAAGGGCCAGGTGAGTTCAGGACACTTGTGACTTCACCTGTGCTGCAGGGCACTGATGCGGCTTGCTGGCTCATACTGGCACAGGAGCGGGGTCTCCTTCTCTTAATCAAGCCTTGCTTGACTTTTGAAAATAAATGCCCCCAAAAATGAGTGCTTGCTGTTCTGCCATGGTGGCATCTCCGCCTGTTTTTGCAGGGATATTCTGGGTAATTCCATGTCTGGACGATTTCCGAAAAGTGGACCTCAGGACTGTCTCCTTCAACATTCCTCCGCAGGAAGTGAGTCTCCCTGATCTCTGGTGGGGATCTCTCTCGAGCCACTGGCTGCAAAACACATCAAGCGTGGACAGACAGTGGCCTCTAGTGGAGTAAAGGTTGTACAGCAGGTGTGGGGCACTACAATAAAAAGTAAGGTGTTAGCTGTGGGCGTACATACTGTAGTGCCCAGTGCTATTAATCTTGACTACCAGCACAGTTTTTGATTGTGGCTTTGTAGCCCTGCTGACTGACTGAGTCCTAGATTCACGCAACATTTGTTCTTTGACTCACCGTTAATTCTGTTACTGCTAATTTTAATCAATTTCAGTTAGTACTGTACTTGTAAATCTGTGCCTGTGAAGAAAAAAGTAGCACTAAGCTTAGTAGTGACTCAGTGTTAAGGCCAAATATTGGCTGAATCCAAACCTAAGTCACCAGCTGAGTCAAAGTAACCGAAGTGTCTGCAGTTTACCGCTAGAGGGCGACACAGCTCTGCTAAATGGATCCAGCAAAGGACAATAGTGACAGTCTGTGAGGAGTGTGTAAAAACGATCACCAATCTGTCAGGGCTTGATACATGCAGTCACATTGCCAGCGTCACACATTAGTACAGCTGAGGTAACCACTTTTCAAAATTCACATCAGTCTTTTCAGTGATTTTTCACTTGATTTTTTGAATACTTTAAGTCCTCACAGTACACTTTGCCAATCACATCTGTCTTGATGCTTTGATTGTAAGGGATTGATTCTTACAAGTGGAGCTCCAGGTGAAAGTTTAAAATGGTCTTTGATGTTTTTAACAAGGTTTTTACCTTATTTAGTTTTAAAACATCTGTAGACTATATTTTTTACGCAGACTCAGAGTGTACGGTGTGGACCACAGGATCATGTTTTTATTTTACCAGGCTGTATTAGAGAGTTTAGTCAGGTATGGGATGTCAGCCTGGTATGGCAACCTCACTGTGCAACTAAAAACCAAGCTAGCTCGTATGGCTCACACCGCTATGAAGGTGATGGGGAGGAGTGAATACCAACCCCTTCAGTCCATAAATGAGCAGTCTGTTCTTAGGCAAGCTCAGAGGATCCTGACTGACCCATCACATATCCTCCACACAGAATATGAGCTCTATTCTCTATTATGGCAGACGATACAGAGTCCCCAAATGTAAACGCAACCGTTTTAAAAACTCATTTGTTCCTGTCTCTATCAAATTTTTGAACAATGCTGCTTGAGGTTGTATGGATTGTGCAACAGTCTTGGTGTTCTATTATGGGTGTATGCAACATGTGTTACACATAATATGCAATGTATTTTATCATGGGGTGTGTGCAATATTTTGTTATGTGCATTTTACTGTTGTGATTAGCACAGCTGGTGCTGTTCTATTTATATGTTTATTTTATTGTAACTGTGAAGGCATTTTATGTGCGCAGCATTGAGTCCAAGACAAATTTCCCTAAGGGGACAATAAAGTATATCGTGTATATATATATATATATATATATATATATATATATATATATATATATATATATATATATATATATATATATATATATTTTTTTTTTCAGATTTTCTATATTTATATACATTCCTTTATTAAATAAAAGAAAAGTAACATGACTAGCAGTAATTATGTGAATGTCAGTCTGTGAGTTGTTGGTGTTGAGGCTACAGTACAGCAGCACAGTCAGGGTCTGGAATGCTTTATTTTTACAAGCTGCCTCTCACAGCGTTACTATGGGAACGATTCTGTCGTTCCACAGCGGGGAGGTACTCTAATAAAGTGACACTGTGACATGGTCGGTGTGGTGGTGACATCATCAGGTGCTGACGAAGGACTCGGCGACCATCATGGTGGACGCGGTGGTGTACTACCGCATCATCCAGCCGTCGGTGTCCATCACCAGCGTGGAGAACGCCAGCCTGGCCACGCAGATGCTGGCGCAGACCACCCTGCGTAACATGCTGGGCACCAAGAACCTGTCCGACATCCTGACCGACCGTGAGGAGATGGCGGACCAGATGGAGGTGAGGGCACGACCCGGGAGCTCCCCCCTACGCCCTCAGTGCGTTCCCCTCTCCCCTACACCCTCAGTGTGTTCCCCTCTCCCTACACCCTCAGCGCGTTCCCTTCTCTCCCCTACGCCCTCAGCGTGTTCTCCTCTCCCCTGCACCCTCAGTGTGTTCCCCTCTCCCTGCACCCCCGGTGAGTTCTCCTCTCCCCTGCACCCTCAGTGCGTTCCTCTCTCCCCTACACCCTCAGCGTGTTCCCCTCTCCCCTGCGCCCTCAGTGTGTTCCCGTGTCCCCTGCGCCCTCAGTGCGTTCCCCTCTCCCCTACACCCTCAGTGCGTTCCTCTCTCCCCTACACCCTCAGCGTGTTCCCCTCTCCCCTACACCCTCAGCGTGTTCCTCTCTCCCTGCACCCTCAGTGTGTTCCCCTCTCCCATGCAGATGCTGCTGTACGAGGCCTCGAAGTGTTGGGGCATTAAGGTGGAGCGGGTGGAGCTGAAGGACGTCAAGCTGCCCCACAGCCTGCAGAGAGCCATGGCTGCAGAGGCAGAGGCCAGCCGGGAGGCCCGCGCCAAGGTGGGAGACAGCCCACACCTCACACCCCACACTGCCCCCTCCAGCCGCCCCCTCACACCCCACACTGCCCCCTCCAGCCGCCCCCTCACACCCCACACTGCCCCCTCATACCCCACACTGCCCCCTCACACCCCACACTGCCCCTCCAGCTGCCCCTTCACACCCCACACTGCCCCCCACACCCCGCACTGCCCCCTCCAGCCGCCCCTCACACCCCACACTGCCCCCTCCAGCCGCCCCCTCACACCCCACACTGCCCCCTCATACCCCACACTGCCCCCTCACACCCCACACTGCCCCCTCCAGCTGCCCCTCACACCCCACACTGCCCCCTCACACCCCACACTGCCCCCTCCAGCTGCCCCCTCACACCCCACACTGCCCCCTCATACCCCACACTGCCCCCTCCAGCTGCCCCCTCATACCCCACTGCCCCCTCCAGCTGCCCCCTCATACCCCACACTGCCCCTCACACCCCACACTGCCCCCTCATACCCCACACTGCCCCTCACACCCCACACTGCCCCCTCCAGCTGCCCCCTCACACCCCACACTGCCCTCTCTGGCTGTCCTCTCATATTTCATATGTCTGCCCTTTGAGCCATAGTGTTGTACACCACCTCTCTGGTGGTTGGTTCAGTCCGCCTCAGAGCGCAGGAACAGAATGCCCCCGACTGCGCTGGTTGGTTGAGTCTGCCTCAGAGTGCAGGAACAGAATGCCCCCGACTGCGCTGGTTGGTTGAGTCCGCCTCAGAGTGCAGGAACAGAATGCCCCCCACTGTGCTGGTTGGTTGAGTCCGCCTCAGAGTGCAGGAACAGAATGCCCCCCCCCACTGCGCTGGTTGGTTCAGTCCGCCTCAGGGCGCAGGAACAGACTGATCTCAGGTCAGGCAGTGACCTCAGCAGAGCAGGCGCGGGGCCAGCGGTGTGATTATGTGTGTAAATGCGTCACACACAAACACACGGGCTCCAGCCCAAGGGCCGGAGGGGCCTGATCCGCTTTGCAGCTGTGACTGTGTGTCTGCGTCTCTGAGTCTGCGGTGGGCGTGTCGGCCGGCCGCCGCGCCCACCAGGTGGAGGTGTGTGTGGTGTAAACACAGACGTCTCCTGCTTCCTGTCTGTGGAGCGCTGTGCCCGCTGTCACCTGGGCGACGGCCTGGGAAACCCGGCGTGTGTCTCTGCTTTCCGGGCTTCACTCCTCCCAGGGGCTGCTCTCTGCGGGTGCAGGCTGATGATGTCACTGGTGGACAGAGTGGCGGGGGCACAGTGGCAGGTGGAGATGTAGGCGGGGCTGTGGGGGTGTGGGCGGGGCTGTTGTGGATGTGGGTGGAGACATGGGCTATGGGGTCCTTTGGTGGGGCCACGGTCGGGGCTGTGGGCAGGACTGTGCAGTAACCACAGTATAAATGGCAAACAGTGTCTTGCAGACAGACTTACAGAAAGTGCATTCAGTCGGGGTAGGCATGTAGTTGTATGGATGCTGAATGGACGGCAGTGTAGCATAGTGGTTAAGGAGCAGGACTCATAACCAAAAGGTTGCCAGTTAAATTCCCTGCTGAGGCACTGCCACTGTACCCTTGGGCAAGGTGCTTACCCCACAATTGCCTCAGTAAATATCCAGCTGTATAAATGGATAACGTTGTTAAAAAAAAAAAAAAACTGTAGCTGATGTAAGTCGCTCTGGATAAGAGCATCTGCTAAATGCCAATAATGTAATGTAAGAAAAAATGTAATGAATCATTAGTACCACACTTGTAGTACAGCACTACAGTAAGTGCTGTCAAACAAATACAATCGATTTGAGGAGGGGGTTGTGCCGCTGATGTACAGGGTGTGTGTGTGTGTGTATGTGTATGACTCTGTGTGCGTGCGTGCGCGTGTGTGTGCAGGTGATCGCGGCGGAGGGGGAGATGAACGCGTCCTGTGCGCTGAAGGAGGCCGCGGTGGTGATGGTGGAGTGTCCGGCCGCCCTGCAGCTGCGATACCTGCAGACGCTGTCTGAGATCTCCAGCGAGAAGAACTCCACTGTGGTCTTCCCCGTCCCCATCGACTTCATCAGCTCCTTCATGAAGAAGTAGCAGGCAGCCTCCCAGCACTAACACACACACACACGTGCGCTCACACATACACACACGCACCTCCACTCTTATATCTCACATTTCTCTTGATCTTTTTGTTCTGTTACAGATGTTATTAGACATGAATTGTCTGTGTGTATGACTTGTAAATAAACAGTGTTTAAAGACAGAGGACTGGGTGGTTAAGTCATTTTAAAATGAGGATGTGATTATGTCCACACCCTAATAAGCCATGGAATATTATGCTCAATTATTCCTACACCAGCAGTAAGCCAAAACAACCATTAACTCTCTCCCCCCAGAATAGTGCGTCGTTAAGCGAGGGGGGCGGGGGGGTCAGCCCTGTTCATCCCTCGGTAGGCTGCTGCAGTGTGTGTCTCCATGGGGGGGCCGGCTCTGAGCGGGGGGGCGTGGCTGCAGGGGTGGTGGGCGTGGCATGGCGCGGTCAGTCTGTGAGAGAGATTAAAACCCTGCCTGCTGGAGAGAGCTGTCAGAGTCACACTGGGTTTGCTGCTGCTCCAGGACCTGTTTCACTCGCTCTCTCTCTCTCTCTCTCAGCCTCCTCTCTGACACACCTCCACTCACCTGGACAGGACGTCAACAGGTATGGCCTCTCAGAGAGTCGCTCAGTGGTGTGTGTGTGTGTGTGTGTGTGTGTGTTTGTGTTTGTGTGTCTGTTTGGGAGGCTGGTTAAATGATTCGATGAGGAAAGACTTGAAGAGGGGGGTGTGCCGTTGATGCACAGTGTGTGTGTGTGTGTGTGTGTGTGTGTGTGTGTGTGTTCAGATCAGCAGCAAGGAATGTGTGACGTGCCTGGAAGAGGTGGGTTTCATCAGGACTGTAAGTTCCAGAGGGAGAACCTTTCAGAATCAGCCTCCAGTGAACAGGGCTGAACCAACTCGCACACACACATGTGTACACACAGACACACCCACTCTCACACCTGCACACACACACACACACACACACACACACAGTCATACACACAAACACACACACACGCGAGAGGGCAGCGGTGGGTGTCTGTGAGGTACATACATATTGCATGATGCCGTGTGACGTTTTTGGATGGAAGGAATGGTCTCATTGCCCTTTTGCATTAATTAGATTTGCTGCATCTGACGAGAGCAGATTAGAAAACAGTTAGCTAATTATGGTAAGCTACATCTGATCTGGGTTTCAAAGTTAGCAAAGCCACAAGAGGAGAGGTAACGTTAGCACACCTGCCTGATCCTCCACCAGAAAGTGTTGATTGCATCTGTGGTTTCCTTTAATACGTAGATTACTGTAACTGGTGTTTTAGTGTAGAGGATCTATGCTGCAGTGACTGCTGTCTGTCAAACCCCAGTTAGCTGCAGGAAAAAAAGGTCAGGACATTTAGGTTTCACATTCAAGATGAGAGATCACGAATGCTCAAAGTTACAGCGTGACGGAGGTATGTGCATGCATCAGGGAGGAGTCTGAGAACAAGAAACATCAGGAGTTGATGTTTTTGGTGCTGTTTAGCAGATGCTGTCACAGAAGCAACTTTCACATTTTCATACTAATATTCATGTGATTAAATATATACAAATAAACTTTAATATCAGCTGGTGAAACAAGTCCTACACAAGCATACAAGACTAAAACAATTTTCCCCAGCCCATGGAAGCAGGGGGCCTTCCTGCTCACTTTTAAGAAAGAATAATGTATATGCTGAACTTCAAGAGAAATGGCTTACCTAGAAGATAAGAAATGCATTTTGGATATTCATGAAATGTTTTGAATGTCAGTGTGATTATTTGGTCACTTATTTTGTGACCGACCGTTGAATATATGCGTACATACGGGTATACCCCTGAGAGGCGGAGAGGTGTTGTGGCACAGTTGATGAGGTGATTAAACTTGTTGAACGTTAGACCTGATGAAAATCAGCAGACAGACAGTGCCTGCTTACCCAGGGAACATCTCCCTCATGCTTTGGGTGTGATGGGGACATGCCTAAGTCCGTGCGCTTTGGCTCGCTTTCTGGAAAGCTCATAGCCAGAAGTTTCCAACCTGGCGAGAAGCTGCAGTCGCCCCCTCTCTCTGTCAGCGGTGGGCCCTGGTGACGGAGGCAGTGAGTCACAGCAGGTCTCCACCGCTGAGATGTGAGAGAGATCCAGCTCCATCTTTACGGTCCTCCTCACACCAGTAATGTAACAGTGTGTGTGATGTGTTGGGCTGCCATTGGGCCTTATAGCTCTGTAACCATTAAACCCCCCTACCCCCACCCCGCACGACATCAGTGGATCTGAGTGTAATGTTCTGCACTTCCCTGCCATGCTCCCTGGCGTCCAGCAGGGGGCACCACACCGTCCCTGCATGACTAAAGAGGACTTTGCCCCTTCGCTGGAGAGTTCCACCCGAGGACCTGCTGACGCCATCTCCCCCTGAGACGTTGGGGAACGTTGACGTGCGGTGGGACCTTCTACGGTCGGCCGCAGAGCTTCTGACCGTGACCGCTTGGTTCACTCAGCTCGCGGCCGCTGATATTCAGGGGTTCTCGTGACCCGGTGTTTCTCAGGCAGTGGAAGGGATCCTTTGGGGCTCGCTGTAAACAGCACCTGGTGGGCCAGAAGGCTGCGTGAAGCTACAGCCAAACTGCTCCATGAGCTCTCTCTGGCAGGGAGGTTCCCAGCACTGGAGAAACAGGGGAACACCTGTCTGTGAAAATTGTGCAGCTGAAAGTGTGCGAAGCACCTGGTGACTTTCGCCTCGGTTTCCAGGCAGCGGAGAGGGATGCCAGATGCAGTGCCATTCGGTGCCCTAATGAGGATTTTAGGCTGAGGGAAAGCGCAGATGGCCGTGCCAAACACGTGCCGCGCGGACTGGCCCTCACCTCGCTCCGCGCTCCCTAACGCAGGTGGCGGACTCACTTTCTGCTCTCTAGCAGCTGGTCCTGGGTCAGCCCTTACTCTCACACTACGTGGCTGGAGATGATAGTAGGGGATGGGTGAGCTGATCTTGGGTCTGTTGGCGAGGGCAGAGTTCTGAGAGTGAAAGACAGCTGTGGGCCGCATGGCGGGGGAGAAACGCCCACAGGACCACATCAGAGGCACCCGAGGTGGCTGGGAGGCTGTCCCTGCGGACGATCCCTGTAGCAGCGGGCGGCACTCTGTCCGCTCACCCTCCAATCTCCCTCTCTACCTCATCATTTTCCAAACCAGCTCTGGAACAGCTGCCTCGCTTTCTACGGCACACCACGCTGTAAACGCACCGAACCGGCTGCTCTGGATTACAGAGGGAAAGCAGCAGCAGGTCTGTAATCCATCTGCATGGGCCGGGCCCACTGGAGCTGCTAAACCTGGCCAGTCACTGCATTTTCTAACAGCGGATGATTGATGCATCAGCTTTCTGCATTGGCCTGCTCATTACGACGTTTCACCATTTGACCAATCATTATGCACGGCCTTATCTGACACCAGAGTTACAGTTAACCTATTCCAGCAACAGAGACCCCGCTCTCCCTGCTGTACCCAGCAACAGAGACCCCGCTCTCCCTGCTATACCCAGCAACAGAGACCCCGCTCTCCCTGCTATACCCAGCAACAGAGACCCCGCTCTCCCTGCTGTACCCAGCAACAGAGACCCCGCTCTCCCTGCTATACCCAGCAACAGAGACCCCCCTCTCACCACTGTACCCAGCAACAGAGACCCCCCTCTCCCTGCTGTACCCAGCAACAGAGACCCCGCTCTCCCTGCTATACCCAGCAACAGAGACCCTGCTCTCCGTGCTATACTCTGCTATATGGAGCACCCCTCCTCCTCTCCAGGGTTTGCTGTTTGATGCTGAGTCTTCAGGAAAGGCAGGTCTCCCATTCGCTCACAGTTAGCCTCTCCACCCTGCACTCTACAGTAAATTATATAGCATTAATCCCAGCAGCCTGCACTTAAATAAGCCACAGCCTGTCCCTATAGTGCTATTAATAGCCCTAGTGATGTAGCCCATCCTGCAGAGCAGAGTCAGCTGTGCTGACTGATAGGAGACCCCTGGAAACACTGACTGAGCTCTCCCCTGCTACTGAAACACTGACTCAGCTCTCCCCTGCTACTGAGACAGACTGAGCTCTCCCCTGCTACTATAACACTGACTGAGCTCTCCCCTGCTACTGAAACACTGACTGAGCTCTCCCCTGCTACTGAGACAGACTGAGCTCTCCCCTGCTACTATAACACTGACTGAGCTCTCCCCTGCTACTGAAACACTGACTGAGCTCTCCCCTGCTACTGAAACACTGACTGAGCTCTCCCCTGCTACTATAACACTGACTGAGCTCTCCCCTGCTACTGAAACACTGACTCAGCTCTCCCCTGCTACTGAGACAGACTGAGCTCTCCCCTGCTACTATAACACTGACTGAGCTCTCCCCTGCTACTGAAACACTGACTGAGCTCTCCCCTGCTGCTGAAACACTGACTGAGCTCTCCCCTGCTACTGAAACACTGACTGAGCTCTCCCCTACTGCTGAAACACTGACTGAGCTCTCCCCTGCTACTGAAACACTGAGCTCTCCCCTGCTACTGAGACAGACTGAGCTCTCCCCTACTACTATAACACTGACTGAGCTCTCCCCTGCTACTGAGACAGACTGAGCTCTCCCCTGCTGCTGAAACACCGACTCAGCTCTCCCCTGCCACTGAGACAGACTGAGCTCTCCCCTGCTACTGAAACAGACTGAGCTCTCCCCTGCTGCTGAAACACTGACTGAGCTCTCCCCTGCTACTGCATGGAGTGTTTTTAGGGTTTTTAAGTTCTGAAGGATATTGGACTATTATTTTATGTATACACACTGTGTATGCAGCACACAAGCATATTGAATGTTTTAATGAAGGAAGGTTTGACACTGCTGCTGTGAGTTTGGGAGAAAGTTTCAGTACCTCTGAATTTGGGAGAGAGAGTATCTTTGCTGCTGTGAGTTTGGGAGAAAGTTTCAGTACCTCTGAATTTGGGAGAGAGAGTATCTTTGCTGCTGTGAGTTTGGGAGGAAGTTTCAGTACCTCTGAATTTGGGAGAGAGAGTATCTTTGCTGCTGTGAGTTTGGGAGGAAGTTTCAGTACCTCTGAATTTGGGAGAGAGAGTATCTTTGCTGCTGTGAGTTTGGGAGGAAGTTTCAGTACCTCTGAATTTGGGAGAGAGAGTATCTTTGCTGCTGTGAGTTTGGGAGAAAGTTTCAGTACCTCTGAATTTGGGAGAGAGAGTATCTTTGCTGCTGTGAGTTTGGGAGGAAGTTTCAGTACCTCTGAATTTGGGAGAGAGAGTATCTTTGCTGCTGTGAGTTTGGGAGAAAGCTGGCGCTAAGTGTGAGAGGGCATTATAGCACTATTATTTATATTAGTACGTAGATAATAGTCTCCTTAATTATTGTTATCAATTGATCATATATTACACTGTTTAAACTCTGCTTTGCTAATACTTAAAAGCACACCAAAAATCATGCCGAACAGAGGAGAACTGGGCTGGGTGTATGGCAGTTGGTGTTTCTCTCTTACTCTGTCCAGATCACTCCTTCTCAGAATGTGTCTTAAGTCTGTTCTCTCTCCTGCTTTCTTTATCTCTCTTGAATGTTCTCTCTCTCTCTCTCTCTCTCTCTCTCTCTCTCTGTGACTCGGTCTCTATTCATCTGTTTTGTTCTGTCTTTCTCTCAGTCGCTGAGTTCATTGTCCTTCATCTCTCTCTCCCGTCTCTCTCTCTCCCTCCCGTCTCTCTCTCTCCCTCTCTCTCTCTCTCCCTCTCTCCCTCTCTCTGTCTCTCTCTCAGGGTGCACGGTCTCCTGGTATCCTGTCTGGTCTGGAGATCAGTGTTGGTCAGTAACATGCTGCTGTGGTCCCTCCTGGGTTTCACGAGCCTCTTCTCACTCTGCAGAGGTAAGGCTGGGGCCTCGTTGTCATGGTTACACTGGAGGGGGGTGGTGGGTGGGGGGGTGTCGGAGAGGGGGCAGGGGTTTTGGGGTTACAGGGTCTGTGACTGCCTGGTGGGAAAGGGAAATGGGGGTGCAGGGGGGTCAGTCATTCCCACTATGTGTGCAGATAGAGCAGCTTTCAAAGGAGTTTCAAACAATCTGGTTTCAGCGCAAAACTTTTTTTCAGAGTACTGTGTGCTGCTGTTTGAGTGCAGTTAGCTGTGCTGCTGTTTGAGTACAGTTAGCTGTGCTGCTGTTTGAGTGCAGTTAGCTGTGCTGTTCGTGTGCAGTTAGCTGTGCTGCTGTTTGAGTGCAGTTAGCTGTGCTGTTTGAGTGCAGTTAGCTGTGCTGTTGTTTGTGTGCAGTTAGCTGTGCTGCTGTTTGAGTGCAGTTAGCTGTGCTGTTTGAGTGCAGTTAGCTGTGCTGTTTGAGTACAGTTAGCTGTGCTGTTTGAGCGCAGTTAGCTGTGCTGTTTGAGTGCAGTTAGCTGTGCTATTTGAGTGCAGTGTTGATGTTGACACCGTCACAGACCACTGGCTGGGAATGCCCCCCCCGCCCAATGCTGTTAGATCAGCCCCAGACACCAAACACAAAGGGGTCACAGCCCCCCGGGGGTGGGGTGGGGGAGGGGGATTGGGGTCACTGGCTCGTACCCCTGCTCCTGTGTTGCTGAGTGGCTGTAATCCCGCGCTCTCTCTCAGCGGGGCGGCTGGGCGGGGCCCGGGCAGTGGCAGGATCAGGAGCTTTATATAGCAGTGTGATCCAATTGGGCAGGGAACATGACGGCTAATTACAGACCACAGATCAGCTCCAAAACCTGGCGCGGCCAGCGTCTCTCAACGCCGCTCAGACGCCGGCCGACCCGCCGCGAGATCCAGCCCCGGGCAACCCCCACCCCCCGGCCCCGCCAAGGCCCCCGCTGAGCTGACAGCTCCAGGGGTCCCGCAGTGCGTGGGGTGTTTTGACTGGCGTGGTGTGGAGCTCGGTGACCAGCAGAGCTGACGGGATGAGAGACAGGAAACTGGGTCGGAAAAGCAGGATTACTGAGGCTGGAATCATCTTAGAAAGAGCAGCAGGGTGCCAGTACTGGCAAGAGGCCCTGCAGAGTATTTCAGACATGCCAGCCGAGCAGGCAGATAAAGTCACAGAGAAGGCAGTGATGTCACAGAGAGAGTGAAGTGGTGTCACAGAGACAGAGGAGAGATTGCAGTGATGTCACAAGGGCTGCAGTGATGTCACAGAGAGAGTGAAGTGGTGTCACAGAGACAGAGGAGAGATTGCAGTGATGTCACAAGGGCTGCAGTGATGTCACAGAGAGAGTGAAGTGGTGTCACAGAGACAGAGGAGAGATTGCAGTGGTGTCACAAGGGCTGCAGTGATGTCACAGAGAGAGTGAAGTGGTGTCACAAGGGCTGCAGTGATGTCACAGAGAGAGTGAAGTGGTGTCACAAGGACTGCAGTGATGTCAGAGAGTGCACTGATGTCACAGAGAGTGCAGTGGTGGCATAGTGGTTGAGGAGCTGAGATAAACTAAATGTAAATGTAAAAAATGTATATGTAAATGAATAAATGTAAATAAACTAAAAGTTGCGGTTTCAGTTCCAGGTGGGACACAGTACTATCATACCTACAGTTCAGGCACTTAACCTGAGAAACATCAGTAAACATCCAGCATTTAAACTGTGAACTATGTTTGCTCTTTCCTTTCATCTTTACTACATTACATAACTGTTGCTTAGTAGAGGCTCAGAGTAGCTTACATAGCTTACAATATTTACATGTTACGCATTCATACAGCTGGGTGCTTACTGAGGTTAAGTACCTCTCCCCAGGACAAAACAGCAGTGCCTCACTAGAGATTAAAACCAACAACTTTTGGGTTACAAGCTTATTCCTTCCCACAGGCTTATCTCTCCCACCACACCTTTACCCATATTAGATATTAAAGTATAGGATTGTCAGGGAATTATCTGAGAGATGATCCTGCAGACCCTACACAGGGCAGTAAAAAAGGACCTCACACCTGCACCACAACAAGTAGGACCTTTCCAGCAGCGGTTCCTGAGCAGGGAAGGAGCAGGGAGGCAGGGAAGGAGCAGGGACGTTACTCTCTTTAAACCTGGTAACTGTCCTGAGCTTCCCCTGATGGAGAGACCTGTCACTGTGAGCAGTGATTCCCCCATCCACAGCTCACTCATTCTATCCTGCTATCTCTAATGTGGCAGCATTGCAGAACCTGTCTTTTGTGATTTGTATTACATTATTACATGTCATTTAGCAGATGATCTTAGCCACAGCCACTTACATAGGTTACGGTTTTATCCATTTATACAGCTGGATATTTGCTGAGGCAATACTCACCCAAGGATACAGCAAACCTTTCTGTAATAACAAATAATTTCATGGAAGGTGCACAAAGATAAAGCCGTGACAGATGCAGCTGAGTCACAAAAAGGCTGAGCTTCTAAGGGCCCACCTTCATTTAAACCGGCACTTTGTTAACTGTGCAGAACAATCAAAAACAGACTTGGCGTGATTATCATTTGAAAGGTGTCCACCTTCGCTGCTTCCTGATTCAGCTTTATTTGCCTGTTCTCTTAAAATGCGTCACAAGAGTTTCCGTGGCGTAAAGGGATGCCGGTGGATACTGTAATCACCTTCCGCTTGGACGAGGGGCCTGACGGCAGTGTTAGGTAAAGGGATGAAGTGGCTCTGACACAGACTTTTATCCAAATCTCTGTTTTAAGACACCCATCGGGAACTGCAGAGAGAGTTTGTAAGGGGAAGAACAGGGCAGAAAACGCCGCAGACAGCCTTTAGTTTCCTCATGACGCTGTCAGGGTTACAGCACTATCACTCACCGTGTGTGGGCAGGACACACAGATCAGGACAGGAAGTCACCAGGATGGAGACAGGAAGTGGAACCACATGCTTTATCACACCTGGGGTCAGACACTGCAGGTGCTGCAGCAGCACTACCGCAGTGACACACATGCGGTTAAGAGAATGCTATTGCAGGAGAGGTCAGAGGTCAGAGATTAAAACACCATTTAGGGGTCAGAAAGTATCTGATCCCATCAGTGATCTCAGTGAAGATCTTAATCCGAGACCTTAACCTTAATGCGACCTGTGCAAACTGTAACCGATGTAAGTCACTCTGGATAAGAGTGTCTGCTAAATGCCAATAATGTAATGTAATAATGACCTGTACATGGAGCACACAGACTCAAACAGCGTGTTGGTGAGGGGCTGTAATTTCTTCTAAGGTCCTGTATTGTGAAAATACAAGGCTGAGAACAATTTGTTTGATAATACTGCCCTGTCCTGTCCTGTCCTGTCCATGTTATTGTTCTAGGTATTGCTCTGCTTTGATTGAGCTCAGTTTTCTTTCTCTGGCTGCCCAGGCTGAATTTTGCACCCTACTCTTGCTTATCTTTGCTACTCGGCACAATAATACTGTTACACTTAATTCATTATTATTAATTTCACTAATCGCGTCTCCCCACCTGGCTAAAGAGAGCTGTGGCAGGCCTGATCCACCAAAAACATGCAGGGTCAGTTTGTGTCCCATAACACACAAACACACACACACACACACACACACACACACACACACACACACACACACACACACACACAGTCATACAATCATACAATCATACCACTGGCTGGCTCATGTATTTCAGGTTGTGGTCTGGTTGGTTTTGTATTATTTTTGGCATACCGAACCATGCCAGCATAGCTCAGTAGCGTTACTGGTGCTGCCCATCTCACAAATGGTGCTGTGTTCCTAACATTACTGACAATTCTATGTAAATATGTTCCTAACATTGCTAACATTACCTGGCAAGTACGTTACATCAGTGTCTGCCCTAAAAACTGAGTAGACAGTCGCTGATCACAGTAGAAGCAGAGAGTGGCAACATGGAGGCCTTTTTTTGGGAAAAGCCCTGGACCTCAGACAAAGTCCGGGCCGTCACCTCAATCTGGGCAGATGGCAGCAGTCAGGATAAGTCATGTGCCACGTGCTCTGGCCCTGGCTGGATCCTCGCTGTACCAGGGTCAGCCAGCGTTGGCTCGGTCTCCACAGTGGATAAGGACGCTTAATGTCCCCGTCTGACCCCAGGTCAGGTGAGCCAGTGCGATGACTTCACCGACCTGCGCTTCCACGAATCCTTCATGGGCACCAACCTGTACGTGAAGCTGCTGCTGTACACCCGGGCCAACCTGGACTGCGGCCGCGAGCTGTCTCACCTGAGCATGACGGACCTGCCGCTGTTCAACCTGACGCGGCCCACGGCCTTCGTCATCCACGGGTACCGGCCCACGGGGGCCCCGCCCGTCTGGGTGGGCCGCATCGTGCGGCTGCTGGCCGCCCAGGATGACATGAACATCCTGGTGGTGGACTGGAACCGTGGTGCCGCCAACCTCAACTACTTCACCGCCGTGGCCAACACGCGCAAGGCGGCCGAGAACATCACCGCCTTCATCCAGAACATGCAGGTGAGGGGGGTGCCGGTCTCTCTCTGAGTCTGTGCTGCTGGTCTCTCTCTGAGTCTGTGCTGGTCTTTCTGCCTGTGTTGCTGGTCTCTCTCTATGTGTGTTGCTGATTTCTCTGTTCTGCTAGTCTGACTGTGTCTTTGCTGCTTGGCTCTCAGTGCTATCCATGCTGTTGCTCTCTGTGTGTTTGTGCTACCAGTGTCTCTTTGTCTATGTTGCTGATTACTCTGTGTCTATGTTACTAGTATCTCTGTGCTTGCTGGTCTCCCTGTGTCTGTGTTACTGGTATCTCTGTGCTCACTGGTCTCACTGTGTCTGTGTTGCTGGTATCTCTGTGTCTCTGTGCCTGTGTTGCTGGTATCTCTGTGCTTGCTGGTCTCCCTGTGCCTGTGTTGCTGGTATCTCTGTGCTCACTGGTCTCACTGTGTCTGTGTTGCTGGTATCTCTGTGCTCTCTGGTCTCACTGTGTCTGTGTTGCTGGTATCTCTGTCTCTCTGTGCCTGTGTTGCTGGTATCTCTGTCGCTGCTGGTATCTCTGTATCTGTGTTGCTGGTATTTCTGTGCCTGCTGGTCTCACTGTGTCTGTGATGCTGGTATCTCTGTGCTCACTGGTCTCACTGTGTCTGTGTTGCTGGTATCTCTGTGTCTGTGTTGCTTGTATCTCTGTCGCTGCTGGTCTCACTGTGTCTGTGTTGCTGGTATCTCTGTGCCTGCTGGCCTCACTGTGTCTGTGTTGCTGGTATCTCTGTGTCTCTGTGTCTGTGTTGCTGGTATCTCTGTGTCTGTGTTGCTGGTATCTCTGTCGCTGCTGGTCTCACTGTGTCTGTTATCCGGATGTTCCAGGAGAACGGCGCCTCGCTTGGCTCTATCCACCTGATCGGGGTCAGTCTGGGGGCTCACGTGGCAGGATTCGTTGGAGCCATGCTGAAGGGCAAGATTGGGAGGATCACAGGTGAGAGAGAGGGAGGGAACAAGGGAGGGGAGGAAAGAAAGGAGGGGTGAGAGGAAAAGAGCAAGAGAGAGGGAGAGAAGGAAGAAGAGAGAGAAAGAGAGAGGGAGAGAGAGAAGAAGAGAGAAACAGAGAAGAAATATAGGAAGAGGAGAGAGAGTAGTGAAAGGAGAGGTAAACAGATGGGAACAAACAGAGAGGGAGAGGAAGAGACAAAGAGAGAAGCCAGAGAGGGAGAGAGGGGGAGTTAGAGATGTTGCCATCTGTGTTTAAGACAAATCCACCATCACCACCTGTGTGCTCATTTCTCTCTCTCTCTCTCTCTCCCCCTCTTTTTCTCTTTCTTTCTCTCTCTCTTCTCATCTCTATCTCTCTCTCTCTCTCTCTCCCTCTCTCTCTCTCCCCCTCCCTCTCTCTCTCAGCACTTGACCCTGCTGGGCCCCTGTTCTCGGGAACCCCCCCAGAGGATCGGCTGGACCCCACCGACGCCCAGTTTGTGGATGTCCTGCACACTGACACTGACGGTAGGGGTCTGAGAGCCACCTCGTCTGAACGGAGGACAACTGCAAAGCCCTGGCCACACTGAGATAGTGCAAGGACTGTGCATAGCTGTGCACAGCTATCTGACATTCACTAACAGTCACACCAGGGAACTTTTTTTCAATTCACATACTTGTCAGTCAGTCCCTGTGAAGTACTCAGCTTTGGTCACAACGTCTTCAACATGTTTTAAACCAGCACTGACTGGCTAAACATATTTGACCATTAGGACTCAGCACTGTATCACTGTAAACTCTGAAAGTGCTCCCAGCGATAGCCATTTTTAGAGTTCAAAGGAATTTTATAGCAATGGTTGTGGTATGTCCAGTTCCATTCATGTGAACTTCAGCAGTGTACGTATTTTACCATGTAGTTATTACATATATACTGTATGTATATATATATATATATATATATATATATATATATATATATATATATATATATCAATCAGTCTGTCAAAATGTATTTGTTATTATTCATTTTTACAAATGCTTTGTCACAAGCTGGAGTACATTTTCCAGACAGGAATTTAAAACCCAGAAAACAAAGAGCTATTTGGGGAAAAAATGGAAAATGATTCCCTGACCACAGGAAAAAAGAAACCATGGAAACTGTGGACAGGAAAACAAACTGTGAACTGAGAGCCAGTAGGTGGAAACATCCAGAAATTCAGCACATAAAGCCCCGTTAGCTGGCTGGAGAGATGGCCCCTTGGGGATTTTCCCAACGATGCTAACATGCACCACTGTTATAATCATTGTCACTGTGGTTCTCAGTGTGCCCAGGGCTCAACATGTGTTTATGATAGCTGTTCCGCCCCATTCTGTGCTACAGCCAATCAGGCAGAGGAGAGGGCGGAGACTGGGTCAGTAACACGCCCTCCAATCAGTATTTTAAAACTGGTAAACACCTCCGCGGCTGCTGCAGACAGTGACCTCAGCAGCACGTCTTCCTCCATTACACGGCTTTGGTGACGCACTTCTCCACCAACTGTCTCCGTGCGTCACTGCAGTGTGCTGGCAGGGACATCTCTGTGGCCACAGCACGGCCAGAGGGCTGTGGTCTGCGTGTCAATGTTTACTGCTCTGCCGTGTGCTCTGCAGTATCATGGCATGTGTTCTGCTTTTGTGTGTGTGTGAGTGTGTGTGTGTGTGAGTGTGTGTGTGTGTTTGTGTGAAAGAGTTGCGTGTGTGTGTGTATGGGTGTGTGTGTGTGTGAGTGTGTGTGTGTGTGTGTGAAAGAGTTGCGTGTGTGTGTGTATGGGTGTGTGTGTGTGTGTGAGTGTGTGTGTTTGTGTGAAAGAGTTGCGCGTGTGTGTGTGTGTATATCTGAGATCACGTCTACATTTTTGTGTGATGTGCAGTGTGTAATGGTGTTGTATATTTGTATAAGGGTGTTCCGTGATAACAAGCACGTGTAGTGATGTTAATAACTTATTTTCTTGCTGTGCATGCTTATGTATTTGTATGTCAGTATGTGTAGTAATGTGCACTGTAGTATATGCATATGTTTGTAGTAATAATAGCATATGTGTATATTTGTAGTGTGTGTAACGGCATATGTATATATGGTTGTAATGTGTGTAACGGCTTGCCTCTGGGTTTCCTGCTCCTGCAGCTCTGGGCCACAGAGGCGCTCTCGGTCACATTGACTTCTACGCCAACGGGGGGGCTGACCAGCCCGGCTGCCCAAAGACCATCTTCTCAGGTCAGTCCGCACCCCTCATTTAACCTGAGGATCCTCACCGAGCCAGGTGACCGGGCCCCTGCTAGCTAAACGGAGCTGCGGCAGGCCTAACCCACCAATCACTGAAGACCTTTCACCCTGTCGTTACCTGTCATCACCGAGGAGATGCTGTCATTGGGCATTAGGTTCATCGTATTCCAAAGAAAGCCCATCGGATCGGCTCACTATCAGACTGCTGGACAGTGAATTTTAGTTTGCTTTACTGGCATGTACATGTCACACACAACGAGACAATAGCAATTCAGTATCACAAAAGAACCACTAGTACAGCCATTCATTCACAACCATAATAATTTACAATGCGATTTTTTTAAAACAAAGTAAAAGTCAAAAAGACAGTGTCGTATTTGAGACCTGACAGGATGAGGAAATGGCCTGGGTGTTTTTTTTGTGCCGTTCTCTGTCCCTCAGCCTGTAGCAGGCTGATCGGGTCAGCGCTGTCTCACGTATGCCCACTCTCCTCGTGTCCCGCAGGGAAGTCGTACTTCGTGTGTGACCACCAGCGCTCGGTCTTCCTGTTCCTCTGCTCCCTCAACAACAGCTGCAACATCACGGCCTACCCCTGCTCCTCCTACCAAGACTTCCTGGACGGCCGCTGCCTGCAGTGTGAATCCTTCAAGCCCGCCACCTGCCCAATCGTAGGTGAGATCCCGCCCTAAAATCAGCCGCCATTGGCCGAGGGCACCGCGACCAGAAGGGCTGTGGACGTTCCGGAATGTTACAGCGTTTGCCTGTGATGTCATAATTCATGCCCCGTCCGTCACATGGCCCTTGACTGACAGTGTCATCACCCCCTCCCCTCTCCTCCCTTCCCCCCACCCAGGCTATCACGTCAACCAATGGAAGGACTCTCTCCTGCGTCTGGGCCAGACGAAGGCGTACTTCTCCACCACTGCTGAGCCACCATACTGCAGTGAGTCCTCAGAGACGGCAAACCCGATCAGCACAAACACAGCAAATTCACTTCTGCGCTGTCTCACAGGGCTACAATGAGTATGAATGTTCCCACGCCATAGTACTTCAGTACACACATACAGAATGTAGCATCGCATATTACCACAGCAAAATAAACACATTGCTCCTGATGCTGCTAAAGCCCTTGGTTCATAGTGAGGTCGCTGTGAGCCGTGTACTGAATCCTGCTGCACACCCTGCCAAAATTCCCCGCCATATGTCTGTGCCCTGGCTTTTCCAAATGCTTAACCCCCCGTTTCTGCGAATCCTCCACCCTCGTGTTTGGACTCGTTCCCTTATCCACCCCTGCGGACTGAGCCCTGCTCAGACTGCGGTCGGGGACAGCTGACACGCTAACGGAGGCCTGTCTCGTTGTCTGTGCCACAGAGATGAACTACAAGGTGGACATTGTGACGTGGAACCAGTACACGCGCTGGGGCGTCGTCATCATCAAACTGCACAGCGGGAGGAAAGTTGTGGAGGCCAAGATTGACCAGTGAGTCCCTCGGGAGTCCCTCTCCCCACCCACGAGTCTCCCCCCTGCCCAGGGGTCTGCCCCCTGTGAAGGAGTCTCCCTCTGTTCAAGAGTCCCTCTCTGTTTGGTGGTCTCTCTCTCTCTGTTCAGGGGTTTCTCTCTCTTTGTTTAGGAGTTCTCAGTTCAGGGATCTCTCTTTCTGTTCAAGGGTCTCTCTTGGTTCAAGGGTCTCTCTCTCTCTTCAGGGGTCTCTCTCTTGGTTCAGAGGTCTCCCTGTTCAGCGGTCTCTCTCTCTCCATTTAGGGGTCTCTCTCTCTGTTCAGGGGTCTCTCTCTCTCTCTGTTCAGGGGTCTCTCTCTTGGTTCAGGGGTCTCCATCCCCTGGAGGCAGTGTCCCAGGGCCACTCTCTCCCTGAGAATCCCTATGAGATCCTTCTTGTGCAACATGACTTTCCAGTGCTCAGTTTACCCATAGTGCACTGCACACATGTTATGCTTGATGTCAGTGGAGGCACCTGCTGGTCACAGTCACCGTGATCATCATCCTCTTCCTCCTCCCCAGTAAGCTCTCCAGGTTCGAGCAATACACAGCCACCCGCTTGCTGGCCCAGTTTGATGAAGACCTGCATCCCATCCAGAAGATCACTATCTGCTTCGTCACGGGGAACGTGATCGGGCCTCGCTACAAACTGCGCCTGCTCCGCATACGACTCACACCCCTGGAGCGCCCCAACAGGTGAGCAACCCCCACCTGACTCAGTGTGCCCTTACCTGGATTCTCACTCTGGTTACTCCTCCCCCACCTGAGTTACTGTGCCCTTACCTGGGTTCTCACCCTGGTTGCTCCCTGGTACCTTGCCTGAATTCTCATGTGTCCTCTACCTGTATTCTTACCTGCATTACTGTCCCCACCATCTTTATTCTCACCTTTGCTTTGCTGCTCTTTTCCTCTCCATCCTGACCACTCATTCCCCTACTTCCCGGCTGTGTTCTCACTCAGTGGTCTGTGTTCCTCTCACTCAGTGGTCTGTGTTCCTCTCCCTCCCGGCTGTGTTCTCCTTCAGTGGTCTGTGATCTCACTCAGTGGTCTGTGTTCCTCTCCCTCCCAGCTGTGTTCTCACTCAGTGGTCTGTGTTCTCACTCAGTGGTCTGTGTTCCTCTCACTCAGTGGTCTGTGTTCCTCTCCCTCCCGGCTGTGTTCTCCCTCAGTGGTCTGTGTTCTCACTCAGTGGTCTGTGTTCCTCTCCCTCCCAGCTGTGTTCTCCCTCAGTGGTCTGTGTTCTCACTCAGTGGTCTGTGTTCCTCTCCCTCCCGGCTGTGTTCTCCCTCAGTGGTCTGTGTTCCTCTCCCTCAGTGGTCTGTGTTCCTCTCCCTCCCGGCTGTGTTCTCCCTCAGTGGTCTGTGTTCCTCTCCCTCAGGGGTCTGTGTTCCTCTCTCTCAGTGGTCTGTGTTCCTCTCCCTCAGTGGTGTGTGTTCCTCTCACTCAGTGGTCTGTGTTCCTCTCCCTCCCGGCTGTGTTCTCCCTCAGTGGTCTGTGTTCCTCTCACTCAGTGGTCTGTGTTCCTCTCTCTCAGTGGTCTGTGTTCCTCTCCCTCAGTGGTCTGTGTTCCTCTCCCTCCAGGCCGCAGCTGTGCCGCTATGACATGATCCTGGAGGAGAACATGGAGGTTTCCTTCAGGCCCATGGCCTGCGAGGATTCTCGCGTCTGACCAAACACCAGGGGGGCGCTCTTATGAACTCACATCCATGATCCTCTGGGCCGTCTTGCATCTACCCTAACAACAGGGGACGCTCTTTAAACGCACACACACAGCCCTCTGAGGAGTTTCAAGTCTGCTCAAACACCAGGGGGCGCCCATTAAACCCAACACACAGCCCCCTTCACATGTCTGACACCCTGTGAGCCATCCTAAAACACCATCTCTGGGAGGGGGTTGGAGGGGGAGGGTCCTCCGCTCCTCTGAACTCTATTCACATGCCCAAAGTAACGTCAGGGACATAGCCACACCCAGCAGCCTCTGACACCAGGGGGCGCTGTTTCCTCCTGTGCTGAGACACATATCTCTGGAGCTGCCAAAGAGACCGGCTCAGGTGAATGGCATCGTTTATGAGATGACATTCTGCTTTGTGAAACATTTATAGTACACAATTTATTAAAGTGAATTTATTATTATATTTTTTATTTTTAATTGTAACAGAGGTTTAGCTTTCTAGTATGCATATAGCAAGTTGTGATAGCATATATTGACGGACGGTGTCATACACCCCAATGCCAAAGTCACACTTCAGCACCATGTGAGGGAGAACAAAGCTTCCCCCTGCATCTCTCTGTGGGAGAACATGACTCTCCCTGCGTCTCTCTGAGGGAGAACATGACTCTCTCTGTGGGAGAACATGACTCTCCCTGCGTCTCTCTGAGGGAGAACATGACTCTCTCTGTGGGAGAACATGACTCTCCCTGCATCTGTACAAAGACAATGCAGGATCGTGAGGGGAAGCTATCCTGCGAGTCTGCCACAAAGTATCCCAGCAGTGCATTGTGGGAAAAAGGTCTGCCCGTGTTAGAGTGTCCCATCTGTGTGTGCCTTTGCAGAGGAGTCTCTGCCAGCTCCCACTTCCTGTCTCTCTATTCTGAATCCCGCTGAAGGAAGCACAATCAGAGCGTTCACCTACAGCTGTGAGGCTGGTTTCCTCTGACCCCTCTTAGCTGCCTCTGTGCTGATCTAATGCAACCCGCCATGGTATTTTACCCAGCTCTCCTGCTGCTGCTGACCCCAGAACAGCGTTAGAGCTGAACGTGTTTGGTCTGGCCTACACCTGTGCATATCACATTCATTCTTAAACAAACATGGGACATCACTCAGCAGTTGTATGTGTTTGCCCTACAGCTTATGATGCAGGCAGAAATCTTAGCACTAGTGCAGAACTTCTCAAGTGGTGTTATTTTTAAAGAATTTCTCAGAAGCTTTCAAGTGGTGCAGATTTTTACAGAGATTGAGAGTAGCTCATAGGAGGTAAATTATTGACCCTGCTGGGTCCAGGATGAGTCTGGTGTTTAATCTGAGGTTGGCAGACATTTTGATGCCCTGGATCTGTTTGCTGTGGATCAGCTCAGACCGGGTGCATCAGACTGAAAGCTAAAGCTAAGGTGGTCAGTGGAAGGGCTGTGTTTGTGGGCAGCATGTGAAGCAGTGATAAAGCATCTGAGTTAGTAACCTAAAAGTTGCTGGTTCAATTCCCTGCTGGAGCACTGCTGCTGTACCTTTGGGTAACGTACTTAACCCACAATTGCCTCAATAAATACCCAGCTGCAGAAATGGATAAAATCGTATCCTGTGTAAGTGTCTCTGGATAAGAGCATCTGCTAAATGACAGTAATGTAAAGTGTTTAAACAGAGAATTACTGCAGTCTGTGATTAGATGCATCACTGTGTGCAAAACACCTACGTCCATTAAAACATGTTAACAGTTATTTTACAGTTATTTTAACACAGTATTTCATAAAAGAATGTACTGTTTTGTATTGCATTGCAAATGTGTATTTTTTATTTTGTGTAAATAAAGTTTCAATCAAAATACACAGGGCATGTTCAAGTTATTTCCTTGTGTAAAACACTGATGAATTTAGATCACCTTTTCATTGTTGATTTAATCATAACCTAATTTTTAATAACATACCAACAATATGGCAGTGATATACAGATTTGTCATAATGTGTCCTGATGAGTGCACAGGTTTCAAAGTGACCTTCTAATTATCCACAGATTTAAACATTTGAACACCAGGTGAGCTATCTATTCTGCTAATAACTGTCTCATTGAACTAATTAGAGCTGAGGAAGACTGAACACATCCCAAAACACAGAACAAAACAAAACAAACCTACAACCCTTCAGGCCTGAAATTGCCTTACCTACGCATAATATGATCCCTACCTCTTGTCAGTGCAAGTGCCTTCATGTTCAGTGATGAAATGTTGCCCTCTGGTGGCTAAAATTGTGTACTGACCTGGATTGTTTGTTAAACTGAATGGCCTGGTTTCACAAATCAAGCTTAACATTAGTCCATAACTAATACCTAAAATAGCCTTTGTGAGCCAAGGTTTAGTGCTAATCAGGGCTTGTTTCATTTCAGAGGGCCAGAGTTAATTTCAGTGCAGGGCTGTTTTGTAATGTGCTTTTCTGCGGTGTCCGTGTGTGTGTTCCCAAGTTGCACTGAAACAGCAGGGAGGTTGAGAGAGTATCAGGTACGAGGGAAGAGACAGGTAAGCCTGCTCAGCTGCACACAGCCTGTCAGAGCATGCTGTTAGGACTGATCACTAAAAAAACATTTATACAGAAGAGCAGAGAATTACCCTTATGCAGTTCATCGGGGCTGGTAAGAGTAAGCTTGCAGAGTAAGCGCTTGTTAATACTCCCTGCCTTCTTCACACTTGAAACTAGTCCTTTCCAGAACATTCACTGCCTGACTCAGTAGGAAAATATCCACCATGATAATGAATAATATTATAGATTTGCACTGTAACTCATCCACAAACCTGTGATTGGGGGGCTCTGAGTTAAACCCCACGATGCATTGCTTATTTCTCAGACCATGCTGCAATGCTGTGTAAAGGGGTTAACAAAATCTCACACAGCACATAGATCATGCCCTTTTACAGTTTTACCACAATAGGTGCAGAAAGTGTCAGCATGCAGGTAAATCACTCTGCAGGAGAAACAAGGTGAAGTGCTTTCTGCGGCCAGCAAGAGGGAGAGAAATATGATTTAAGCATTGGTAGAGATGGAACAGAGAGGCCTGATAAACTCCACAGTGCATGGTGCTACTATGTGGCACAAGCCACTGATCTGCACCAATCTGCCTGAGGTAAAACACTATGGCTGGTCCAAAATCAGTGAGTCGCTGATAATATACTGCACCTCCCCCCACTATGGGGTTCAACCTACTGTCATTAGTTGTCTTCAGAGGAACAAGCCAGGATGAGAAATTTGTGGGTCCGGTGAAAGGAAACTGGGCTGTGATGATGTCTGGCTGATGCCAGAGACTGTGGAGCAGGCTGTGCTGGTGTGTGATACATCTATAACCACAAAGCTTTTGCAAAATTAACAATAAAAAATTAAACAATAAAAAGTTAAATTATACAGTGATAATCTAAACATATAGGCTACAAAAGGAAGGTACTCAATGCATGCACATGTACAAATGAAGCTTTGCCACTAGAAGTGTTGATGCTAATAAAGGTCAGCTTGCAGGGCTCCCAGGTAGCTCTGATGTTAGGGTGCTCGTTTTGAGCGCAAGCCGAGCTCTACAGCCCGGGTTCTACACCAGCCGTGCTATCAGCTGCCGATGACTGGGAGCACATAGTGGCAGAACAGACTGGCTTTGCTCCGATGGGGACAGGGCCGGGCAGGCCAGCAGGGGTCGCTGGTCGCATTGCTATCAGGTTCCTGCAAGCTGCTTGGTTGTGGCCAGCAGGATAGCCCCTATCGTCAAAGGAACAGCTGCTCTGGTGCACTGTGTGACTTGCAGTATTAAAAACATCCATTTTCTGTGTGCAAGTGTATCAGCGGGCTGCATTTGTCTCACCTCAGTGCTCCTGTTTGAGTGCAGAGGCTGTGGCAGTGAGATGAACCTGCTGTGGTGTACAGTTGGTGACTCCAAAAACAGGGTTGCTTACAGGGGCCCAAATAATCACACACACTGCAGATCAATGCAACCCAGTGATTGCTCTAGTATTTCCAGTGATTCAAAAATATTTAGTCAAAACAGAGCTGATAGCACCGAAAGGCTGCTTCCAAAGGCTGATCCCTTTGACACTGGCAAGTAGCTAATTATGTTGTTTTTGTTTAACAACTGCAATAATATTTCTGGAAAAACATATTTGTTCTCAACTCAACAAGATGAACTGAAAATGCGGTGGTATCTTCTTAAATGATACATGTTTACTACTCTAAATCCAAAACAATCCAAAGCTCAATCGAGGTCCTAACATGGCAAGAGGGTGACCAGCCTTCCTACAAGTAACTGCCTTCATATGAAACGTTAAACAGCCTGACTGTTTTTGTGTTGTTAATGAAGACATTAAGACCTGACAGGGTCTTAATAATGATTTCATTCCGGGCAAAGAATGGAGTCAACGAATGAAGATGACAGAGCACTGGTCATTGCAGAGAGGCCTGTCCTTTGGCAATTAGGGTTGTGTTTGTATGGTAGCTCTCAAAAGGGAGTGATAACAAACGGGTTTATACTCTTGACTTTGATAAATGTCAGGAATCAGTCCTGTAAACCGAATCAAATATCTGCATGCCTGCAATCTATTTACATCATAGGTGATTTTCCTTCTCTTGACCTTTGACCCTTATGCATCAAAGGAGAGTCCCCAGTCTATTTCTTTTGCAGTATAAAGTTTCGATCGACAAAACAACAATGATGCAAATCGATTAAAAATAACTAGCTTTATATAATATTCATAATATTATGATGATATGATAACGAGCTATATTTATATTATTTGGATTCCCATCGCGTGACGTAGATGCTGTCGCCCTAAGGCGGCTGGTTGCGTAAAACGCGCACAACCGCGAGCTGCAAACTGAAAATTCGCGGTTTAGCAGTTGGAAATTCAACCGATTAGGTGGCTCCTTTTGCTTGAAAATGTCGCGGCAGAAGTACTTAGCCATAATGTAAGTAAGAGGGGCTTGGCCATGATTATCTTCTCAACTGAATGTTCCTTTTGTAAGAGTATTTGTTAAAGTTTAGGCGGTAATTATGCAAAGACCGCGCTGCGCGAGTGGATCGATCACTCTGCCTTTTCCAGTCAATCGCCATCTTGCTGCCATCATCTACTTGGCGTGTGTAAGTATAAGATCTCTTTTTTGAGAAATAAAAGTGGATTGTGTGTAGTGAGATGTTTGGATGATGATATATTGAGGCTACATGGGCCATGCAGCTAGCTAGACCAACAGGTGTGTGTGCTGAGTATGCAAAGAGTAGCAGGCAGCACAGCTACAGGGGAGAGTAAGATGGGCTGGAAACAGGTTAACTCCAAATAACATGCTTATCCCTAGTAATGTTGACTACCGCTAAACATTAAACCCCGAGCTGATCCTTCTTAAAATTTAGATTTACAAGCTAATAGGGAAACCGTGTGTGTTTCATTTTTAAAAATGTGTCAGTTTTCTGTGGGTCTGGGATGAATTGTGTTCGTATGTCGCCACCTTGTGGATTTGGCTGCAGTCGCTGCGGTGTGAGAGCGAGTCTGGCTGTTCCCCCCGTGTTCCTGTAAGAGCCCGTTCATTCTGAGCGCTGAAATCATTGGAAAGTGCAGCTACCTCAGTGTATGAAAGGCTAACATAACTTGCCTGTTGCCCGTATTTTGCACTTTTTATTGCAGTTACTCTTAAAATGTGAACTGCGATTGCACTTTATTGCTGTTCTTTTTCAGTGCGGCAGTTCAGGTTCCAGTTGGACACATGAGAAATTGGGGATTTGTGTATGGTTAATGCATACAATAAAGTTTTTGATATACAGATAGACAGATACCGTGGTGGTGTTTTAGGTTGATTTCACTTAGATTTAACAATTTAGCCAAAAACACTATTACACGTGCATTTCCGGTGTCCAGGTGCCTATAATTTCCCTGTGGGAGAGAGCTGACGTTATGTGGGAGTATTTAGTAAATGTTGGGTTAAACACTCTTCTGATACAGTGCGCATATGCTAAATGTTAAAACGATAAGTGTACCAGTAGCTGCGTACCGGCTTGATCAAAGTTTACAGCCATACCGCCCCATATTGCGAACACTGCTTTAGCCTGCTCGCTAACTAACAATGCATCAAGAAGAGCAGTAGCTTCGTTTGTTTCATGAAAGTGCTTTTATACTGATATGTATCCAGCACCTTTCAAAACGGAATTTGTTAGGATAACTCTGAATATTGCACTTAAAATGAAGGCGAGCGCGTCACCGTGTGGATAGTGAAGTCTTGCGGTAAAGTGTGTGCCTCGGCTCTTGCCGTAGTTTACTGGAACAATGCCACACCAAATTTCTGAAAATGATTGGTGGAAAATGTTTGTATGCATTCTGTAGTGCATCCTGGGATATGTCCGAAAACATTAAATGATTAAAAAAATAACGGTTATACATAAATAAGTTAGTCTGCAGCTATAGTGTGTGTGTTGCAACAGTGTTCCTTTGTGGGGATGGTTTGGGATGGGAACGCAGCTGTACCGTCACCCTGCCTTGTGTTTCCGGCAGTGCCTTCCCGTAGTCAAGGGTCGCTCTGGTATCGCTTCTCGGCCTTTTGGCTAAGATCAAGTGTAGTATCTGTTCTTATCAGTTTCCTTATCCTTATCTGTTCCTGACGTCTGACCTGGCGCTGCAGAGGGCCCTCGACCTGATCGGGAGCTTCGGCAGAGCCGCCGGGACGGTCCTGAACCGCGGTAAGACGCAGGTAAAGTACTTTGGTAAGTGGAAGGGTAGACAGGATGTTCTGGGGGCCTCGCCCTCTGCGAAGGCCCCCTGCAGGTCCTGGGCGTGTCTTTCCTCTCTGAGGGGGCCGCTCATTTGAACTGGCGAGAGAGGCTAGGCGCTGCTTCCAGGAAGCTGGCGCTGTGGAAGGCACGGTCCCTGTCCTTCAAGGGTAAGGTTTTAGCCCTTAAGGTAGGAGTGTTACCTTCTCTGCTCTACCTGGCTCAGGTTTACCCGATGCCGGCGAGCATGAGGAAGGGGTTGGTACGCTCTGTGTTTGACCTCGTATGGGGCGGTAAGTATGAGTACATAGCCAGGCGTGTGATGTACATGGATGTGAGGGAGGGAGGGCGCGATGTGCCCAACCTTCCTCTGAAGTTGGACTGCCTGTTTTTTTCTAACCTCTGTCAGGGGCTAGTGTCCCCGGTGTTGCATCCTTTCCATCATTTCAGGAGGCTGTGGTTTAGTTTCCCCATGCGCCGCCTGGTGACGGACTGGAGCAACGCGGGACCCAAGGCAGAACAACTCCCGTGGCACTACAGGATGGCGGTGAGGTTCATCGCCAGGTTCCCGCCGCAGACCAGCAACGCCGCGCTCCTGAAGCACCGGACCCTCTACGCCGAGATGAGGACCGAGCCGGGCACCAGGGCCGTCGTGGGGATCGACAATGAGGTGTGGGAGCGAGTCCAGCCCAAGGCGCTGGACCACCGCCTGCAGGACCTCAACTGGCTGTGCGTCCACAGCAGACTGCCGGTGAGGGCGTGCTGTACCGGCACAAGCTCACCAGGCACCCCTTCTGCCCGCACCCGACGTGCATGGGAGAGAGACCCTCAGCCATGCCTTCTGGGACTGCGGCTTCGCCAGGAAGTGTGGACTCGGACGGGGCGCCTGCTGCAGCACTGGACTCCGGCTTTGTTTTAGACTACGACAAGCTGATCCGAGGGTGGGACGCCCGGCGTGGCAAGAAGGACACCGACTTCCTCCTGCTCCTTGTGATCAGCCTGACGAAGAAAAAGATATGGGACTGTCGCGAACTTTTAGTGAAGAAGAACGTTACACCTAGTGCAGCCGGTGTCTGCAACAAGGTGTTCTTCGACCTGAAGTTTCGTGTCAGGAAGGACGTTGTACAGTGGGGTTACCATTCAGCCCGGGAAAAATGGAAAGGACTTTTCACACTGTTACAGTAAAGCTTCACTCCCTTTCCCCCTTCCCATCCCCCCCTCACAGTACACACAAGCACAATAAAGTACTCACCTACTACACTGTCACACTCCCTTCCCCTGCTCTGTTGGACAGATCACTGTATGTTTTGCATTGTTTTTTAACTTTGTATGAATGTACTTTGATCAGTTGTGCTGTGTTGTGATGTTATGTCGCGTTAAATGGATTGCGGATTGTAGATACATGGACTGCAGGAGCAGTTGCACTCTTTATGTTCTGTGAACATGCCCTCCCGCCTGGCATCCAGGCTTGTAAATAGTTTATGGCCTGCTCCTTAGTTTACATTGTATACTCTGTTGCTTACACTATAATGCATGAATATGGGGACTTCCTGTATTGGGGAGTTTCCTTTGCTGTTGATTTTGATGGTTGCTTGATTGTATTATGTTGCTTTTATATTTTGCTTTACTTCAATAAACTAAAATAAAAAAAAAATCTGTTCTTATCAGTTTAATATCTGATACGTCCCCCATCGGGGGACCATATATTAAATTGATTTTTGGAACAGGGAGATGGAATAGGGGCTTGCTCCGTCCACTCCACGCATCGACCTGGTATTGCAGTACCTCCAGGAACGGTGCACTCCCCACCCGGGGAATAATGCGGTAACAAAGAAAGATAAACAATTATCATATGAATGTATGCGGTAGTTCATCCTATTTGGGTACATTTATTACTATCACTTAATATATTTTATGCTGAGGGCGCAGTTTCCCACGGTCACTGACTGCACAGTAATGTTGCTGTTTCGCTAAGAACACAGCATCCAGGCATCCGCTTCAGCGCTTCAGTGTGTCTCCCTGGGAAAGTAGGAGGAGGAACATTCATTTAGGAGAATACAATTCCGGTCCCGAGTAATACACGCCGCACTAAACACAAACAAACACAAATGCAACAGAACTAAAGCTAGTTTTAGCTAAAACTAAAACTTGCATTCGATACATCTGTTTCACGCATTTGCTCTGCTACACGGGAATCAGCGACGCCGCGCTTCTCTCACAATCCAAAGTGAAAGTGTTTTTTAAATTGTTTTACTGAGCCCTCTGTCAAAGAAAAGTTTCTATGCCTGTGGGATAGACAACAAAGTTTTTTTAATTGAACTGAATCCGGCTGAGAGCGCGTAGCAGCCGTCAGCTTTCGCTACATCGCATGCGCGGGGAGGCTAACAACAGGACGCGCTCATGACCGCGCCCACTAGCCGGCCTTAAGATGCAGTCATCGCGATGTCTGTTATTAACTCCGCAACGGTGCAAGCAAACAATGTGCAACAGTAACGCGCTGTCTTCAGGAAATAAACCGCCTCGTTTCGGTACAAATAACAGTCGAGCACGACTGTAGTTAACACACAGTACGCATATGACAAGGATGCACATCAACCCCCGTTTCCCCTACAAACAGTAGTAATATAAGCAGTTTTAAGTAAGGCAAAGCACTTACGTTGGCGGAGATGAACACAAAAACACAACAATCTCGCCCAAGGAGTTTGCTGTCCCCAGTTCTTCAGCCCACAGGAATTGGTGAAGCACTGAAGTGGGGGAGGTCACCCCAACTTTATATTGCCTAAAATCCTTGGCTCTGTTGGGGCTCCTATTGGTGGCCAGTGGATACAAATAAGTTGAAGGGCAAATGGTGACCGGGGGGCTGACCTTGGGGGTTGTGCTTGGGGGTGTGCCTGTGCTTGGGGTTACCTGTAGGGGTGCTGCTGATAAGGGGGGCCTGCAGGACAGGTTTGGCCAGGTCTGGAAACAAAGGTGAAGGAGAGGGAGAGAGGTGAGGGAGAAGGGGGTGGGGGTGGTTGCGCAAACTGAAACAGACAAAGAAATGTGGCCCTTTTAACGGTGCTGATAACAAAACCTCTGTGATTTTGAAATTAGTTCCACAGACAAACATAAATACTGAAGTTCATGTCTGTGAATGAATTTTCCCTTTTTTATTTTATTTTTTTTTTGAATACTCTAAAATGTAAGTTTTGAATTATCTAAGAACACTTTTTGGTCACTTCATTATTACATTTGTTATTTCATAGCTTTGATGTCTTTAATTCCAAAATGTGGAAAATAGTAAAAATAAAGTGTGTCCAGACCTTTGACTGGCACTGTGGGAGAGCAGTTGCTGAGTTGTCTGTTGCTGTAAAAAACAGGGACACAACAACGCTTTTCAAACAGCACCAAACACAGGGCTGAGAGACTCCCCTGTATTCTGGGTGAAAAGGCTGCATATGTGCTGCTAGCTTCCTGCTAATTTTAGGGACAAGCAGGTGGAAATTACAGAGAATATATAGCTCATGTTTATGCTCTGTCACACTCTTTCTCACACATTCACACACACACACACACACACACACACATATGGTTGCACTGTTACTGCAGCTGTTGGTTATTAACCATGTTTTATTGTTGTTAGTGGTATTATTTGCTTTGGCAACATACAGCTTTTTACATTTTTTTATGGAGGTATGATCTGTTTTAACTCTGGTCTGATAGTGTAGATAAATAAAAATACCTGCTTTCATTGAGCTCCCATGTTTAACACCGTCTCCTGTTTTTGGAACAGTGTGGGATAACTGCACTCATCCTGCTTTCCCAGGAAAAGGGCAGCTGAAGACAGGAGTCTGAAGAGAGATGGAGGTGGGTGTGTGATCAGGGAGGGAAATCAGGGATGGTGTTGGGTAGGGCTGGGCAGGATATCAGCTTTTTAAGGTACATCGATATATTTTCGAACGAGATATAGGATGAGACAATACCGTTACATCGATATAGTTTGATGTTGCATTACATAACCCGTTTCTTCCGTAAAGCCGTGCCAGTGTTTGCATCTCTCCTCTCTCACCCTACGGTCACACGGACGACACAGGAGGGAGACAAAGCGACCAGCTTCATTTTCAATGAGAGTTGGCGATTTACAGCGACAAGAGACAAGTGGCTGTTGCAAAGCCAACTAGGTGGGGCTAAAATACACTAGAGGTCTATTTTATGCAAATACTGAGCGATGCACACGGCGACTTCCAATGGGAGTGAAGGCAGGGTGACATACTTTGCTGAAACAAATGATCCAACATTTTGATTAGTTCTTTACCTAGTAGCCACAAGCCGGGAACGCCCATAAGCAACAAGGGTTTGTCTCCCTCCTGTGTCATCCGTGTGACTGTAGGGTCACACTCTCTGCGCAACCCCGCCCCCACTCTCCCTCTGCGTCTGCGCGCAAACCCGGCCCCACTCTCCCTCTGCGCGCAAACCCGCCCCCACTCTCCCTCTGCGCGCAAACCCGCCCCCACTCTCCCTCTGCGTCTGCGCGCAAACCCGCCCCCACTCTCCCTCTGCGCGCAAACCCGCCCCCCACTCTCCCTCTGCGTCTGCGCGCAAACCCGCCCCACTCTCCCTCTGCGCGCAAACCCGCCCCCCACTCTCCCTCTGCGTCTGCGCGCAAACCCGCCCCACTCTCCCTCTGCGCGCAAACCCGCCCCCACTCTCCCTCTGCGTCTGCGCGCAAACCCGCCCCACTCTCCCTCTGCGCGCAAACCCGCCCCCACTCTCCCTCTGCGTCTGCGCGCAAACCCGCCCCACTCTCCCTCTGCGCGCAAACCCGCCCCACTCTCCCTCTGCGTCTGCGCGCAAACCCGGCCCCACTCTCCCTCTGCGCGCAAACCCGCCCCCCACTCTCCCTCTGCGTCTGCGCGCAAACCCGGCCCCACTCTCCCTCTGCGTCTGCGCGCAAACCCGCCCCCACTCTCCCTCTGCGTCTGCGCGCAAACCCGCCCCACTCTCCCTCTGCGTCTGCGCGCAAACCCGGCCCCACTCTCCCTCTGCGCGCAAACCCGGCCCCACTCTCCCTCTGCGTCTGCGCGCAAACCCGCCCCCACTCTCCCTCTGCGCGCAAACCCGCCCCACTCTCCCTCTGCACGCAAACCCGCCCCCACTCTCCCTCTCCCTCTGCGCGCAAACCCGGCCCCACTCTCCCTCTGCGTCTGCGCGCAAACCCGGCCCCACTCTCCCTCTGCGTCTGCGCGCAAACCCGGCCCCACTCGCTCACAAGTTCTCCTGCAACATGGACGGAGGCGCAGCGCCGGTCCACACTGCCGAAGAAGATCTGGTTTGTAAAAAGAAAAACAATAGTTCAATTATTTGGAGATGGTTTGGATTTAAAAGATCCAAACCATCCAAAAGTGGAAGCACTTCAGATCTCTTCCACCATTTACAACAGCGCCATAACCTGCAGCACAAAGAATGCGTGTGTTACACTTCATGCTGCTGCTGCAACCCCGGCTGTGAAGCCTTCGCAGCCCGAAAAGTCTTCTGCCCCAAAACAAAGCGCGTTGCAAGCTTCATTTACCCGTGGTGTGCCTTATGAAAAGGAATGAATTTTTCATTTACATGCTTTGCAGCTGTATATTTTCAAACGGGGATGGAAACCCTGTCTTTGCATTTTATTTTGATCACAGTCTGTTTTAATAAAAGTGCTTGTGACAATCTGACATGTGGCTTTGACTTACAGCTGAACATTTGGCCCACTTCGTAGAAGACACCAAGATATATATCGTGTATCGCTATTCAGCCTAAAAATACCGAGGTATGATTTTTGGTCCATATCGCCCAGCCCTAGTGTTGGGCAAGCTACTCTGGCCAAAGAGAGCAGGACAGTGAAGTTAGCTAGCCATGCTACACATAAATCATAAACATCTGCCAAGATATCACCTTAGCAAGTTATGCATGTGAACTAGTTATACAGTCCTTCTCAAACTATTGCTGTTGAAATTGAGTGATGACGGCATGCTTTTTTGTGGACAGCTTACAGATGTGTCCTGGTGACTTTCCGCCAGTAACATTCAATGACATATGCAGCCTAACTGTTTGCATTTGAAGCAAGTCAGCTTGTTAATCTGTGCTCTCTTTGTTTGCAGACCTGTAGTGGGTGATTGCTTGTTGGAGCCACCTAGGAGGAGGTCTCTTTAGCCATGAGGCCTCTGCGTGTGGCCGCCTTCCCTGCTTATTTGGGTCCCTGCCTCCCAACAGCCTCAGCTCACTCTCTTTCTCCCTGGGGGGGGTGTTCTCTCCCCCCATTTTCGTCTCCTGGCCATGGACAGGGTTGTTTGGTTTGTTAGCTTCTCTTTGCATCCCACATACACTACACCGTCACCCATGCAACACTCTGCAGCCACACTTACTTACTGATGGACCGTCCACATTGGTGCATGTAGTCTTAACATTTAGTGCTTTAGGAACTTGGGTTGACGTTAACCGTTTGGTGTGGCGGCCCACTTTTTGTTGTGACTTTGAGCCAGGTCACAACAAATTGGGGGCTTGTCCAATTTGGTAATTTTGTAAGCTTTTGTAGCTGTCTTGGGCAGCGCTTCAAATTTGTAATTGCCCTGAGGTATTGAGTTACCTATGGTTTTGCACTCTGCAGTCCTGAACAGGTGAGTGTTTGGTTCAGTGCATAATATTAGCCTGAGCTATGCTACTCTTTCTATGCTACTCTTGCACTGTTTTGATGTCTTTCAGTACTTGTTGTTTTTATCTCTGATTGTGCTTCGTGTTGTATCTGTATGGAGCACCACCAATCACACCAAAAAAATTCCTTGTAGGGACAACCTACTTGGCAATAAACGCAATCCTGATTCTGATTCTGATCTGGGGGCTCTGAGTTAAACCCACGATGCATTGCTTATTTCTCAGACCATGCTGCAATGCTGTGTAAAGGGGTTAACAATATCTCACACAGCACATAGATCATGCCCTTTTACAGTTTTACCACAACAGGTGCAGAAAGTGTCAGCATGCAGGTAAATCACTCTGCAGGAGAAACGAGGTGAAGTGCTTTCTGCGGCCACCAAGAGGGAGAGAAATATGATTTAAGCATTGGTAGAGATGGAACAGAGAGGCCTGATAAACTCCACAGTGCATGGTGCTACTATGTGCCATAAGCCACTAATTTGCAATAATCTGCCTGAGGTAAAACACTATGGCTGGTCCAAAATCGGTGAGTTGCTGATAATATACTGCACCTCCCCCCACTATGGGGTTCAACCTACTGTCATTAGTTTTCTTCAGAGGAACAAGCCAGGATGAGAAATCTGGGGGTCCGGTGAAAGGAAACTGGGCTGTGATGATGTCTGGCTGATGCCAGAGACTGGAGCAGGCTGTGCTGGTGTGTGTTATATCTAAAACCACAAAGCTTTTGGCGGAGAGAAAGGCCAGATTACTGACATGTACAAACCATAAGGTCATACAGTACATACAAACTTGCAAAATTAACAATAAAAAATTAAACAATAAAAAGTTAAATTATACAGCGATAATCTAAACATATACAGTGCCATGCAAAAGTTTGGGCACCTCCTTTCTGTTACTGTGAATAGTTAAGTGAGTAGAAGATGAACTGATCTCCAAAATGCATAAAGTTAAAGATGAAACATTCTTTTCAACATTTTAAGCAAGATTAGTGTATTATTTTTGTTTTGTACAATTTTAGAGTGAAAAAAGGGAAAGGAGCACCATGCAAAAGTTTGGGCACCCCAAGAGATTTGAGCTCTCAGATAACTTTTACCAAGGTCTCAGACCTTAATTAGCTGGTTAGGGCTGTGGCTTGTTCACAATTATCATTAGGAAAGGTCAGGTGATGCAAATTTCAAAGCTTTATAAATACTCTGACTCCTCAAACCTTATCCCAACAATCAGCAGCCATGGGCTCCTCTAAGCAGCTGTATAGCCCTCTGAAAATTAAAATAATTGATGCCCACAAAGCAGGAGAAGGCTATAAGAAGATAGCAAAGCGTTTTCAGGTAGCCGTTTCCTCAGTTCGTAAGGTAATTAAGAAATGGCAGTTAACAGGAATGGTGGAGGTCAAGTTGAGGTCTGGAAGACCAAGAAAACTTTGTGAGAGAACTGCTAGTAGGATTGCTAGAAAGGCTAATCAAAACCCCTGTTTGACTGCAAAAGACCTTCAGGAAGATTTAGCAGACTCTGGAGTGGTGGTGCACTGTTCTACTGTGCAGTGACACTTGCATAAATATGACCTTCGTGGAAGAGTCATCAGAAGAAAACCTTTCTTGCGTCCTCACCACAAAATTCAGTGTCAGAAGTTTGCAAAGGAACATCTAAACAAGCCTGATGAATTTTGGAAACAAGTCCTGTGGACTGATGAAGTTGAAATAGAACTTTTTGGCCACAATGAGCAAAGGTATGTTTGGAGAAAAAAGGGTGCAGAATTTCATGAAAAGAACACCTCTCCAACTGTTGAGCACAGGGGTGGATCGATCATGCTTTGGGCTTGTGTTGCAGCCAGTGGCACGGGGAACATTTCGCTGGTAGAGGAAAGAATGGATTCAATTAAATACCAGAAAATTCTGGAAGCAAACATCACACCATCTGTAAAAAAGCTGAAGATGAAAAGAGGATGGCTTCTACAACAGGATAATGATCCTAAACACACCTCAAAATCCACAATGGACTACCTCGAGAGGTGCAAGCTGAAGGTTTTGCCATGGCCCTCACAGTCCCCTGACCGAAACATCATCGAAAATCTGGATAGACCTCAAAAGAGCAGCGCATGCAAGACAGCCCAAGAATCTCACAGAACTAGAAGCCTTTTGCAAGGAAGAATGGGTGAAAATCCCCCAAACAAGAACTGAAAGACTCTTAGCTGGTGACTACAAGCATTTACAAGCTGTGATACTTGCCAAAGGGGGTGTTACTAAGTACTGAGCATGCAGGGTGCCCAAACTTTTGCTTCAGGCCCTTTTCCTTTTTTGTTATTTTGAAACTGTAAAAGATGGAAATAAAAAAGTAATCTTGCTTAAAATATTAAAGAAATGTGTCATCTTTAACTTTATGCCTTTTGGAAATCAAGTCATCTTTTACTCACTTAGCTATTCACAGTAACAGAAATTTTGACCAGGGGTGCCCAAACTTTTGCATGCCACTGTATGCTACAAAAAGAAGGTACTCAATGCATGCACATGTACAAATGAAGCTTTGCCACTAGAAGTGTTGATGCTAATAAAGGTCAGCTTGCGGGGCTCCCAGGTAGCTCTGATGTTAGGGTGCTCGTTTTGAGCGCAAGCTGAGCTCTACAGCCCGGGTTCTACACCAGCCGTGCCATCAGCTGCCGATGACCGGGAGCACACAGTGGCAGAACAGACTGGCTTTGCTCCGATGGGGACAGGGCCGGACAGGCCAGCAGGGGTCGCTGGTCACACTGCTATCAGGTGCCTGTGAGTTGCTTAAAAACATATTTGTTCTCAACTCAACAAGATGAACCGAAAATGCGGTGGTATCTTCTTAAATGATACATGTTTACTACTCTAAATCCAAAACAATCCAAAGCTCAATCGAGGTCCTAACGTGGCAAGAGGGTGACCAGCCTTCCTACAAGTAACTGCCTTCATATGAAAAGTTAAACAGCCTGATTGTTTCTGTGTTGTTAATGAAGACATTAAGACCTGACAGGGTCTTAATAATGATTTCATTCCGGGCAAAGAATGGAGTCAACGAATGAAGATGACAGAGCACTGGTCATTGCAGAGAGGCCTGTCCTTTGGCAATCAGAGTTGTGTTTGTATGGTGGCTCTCAAAAGGGAGTGATAACAAACGGGTTTATACTCTTGACTTTGATAAATGTCAGGAATCAGTCCTGTAAATCGAATCAAATAACTGCATGCCTGCAATCTATTTACATCATCGGTGATTTTCCTTCTCTTGACCTTTGACCCTTATGCATCAAAGGAGAGTCCCCAGTCTTTTTCTTTTCGCAGTATAAAGTTTCGATTGACAAAACAAAAACAATGATGCAAATCGACTTAAAATAACTAGCTTTATATAATATTCATAATATTATGATGATATGATAACGAGCTATATTTATATTATGAGGATTCCCATCGTGTGACGTAAGTGCTTTCGCGCTGAGGCGGCTGGTTATGTGAAACGCACAGAACCGCGAGCTGCAAATTGAAATTCGCGGTTTCGCAGTTGGAAACTCAACCGATTAAGTGGCTACTTTCCCTTGAAAAATGTTGAGAAGTGCTTAGCTGTAATATAAATAAGAGGGGCTTGGTCATGATTATCTTCCCAACTTAATGTTCTTTCTGTAAAAGTTTAGAGTTCAGTAATTATGGAAAGACCTCACTGCGCGGGTAGCTCATTAAGACTGAGCGTGATCACTCGGCCTTTTCCAATCAATCACCATCTTGCAGCCATCATCTACTTGGCGTGTGTAAGTATAAACTCTTTTTGAGAAATAACAGTGGATTGTGTGAAGTGGGGTATTCGGATGATGACATATTGAGGCTACATGGGTCATGCAGCTAGCTGGACAAACAGGTGTGTATGCTGAGTCTGCAAAGAGTAGCAGGCAGCACAGCTACAGGGGAGAGTAAGATGGGCTAGAAACAGGTTAACTCCAAATAACAGGCTTATCCATAGTAATGTTGACTACCGCTAAACATTAAACCCCGAGTTGATCCTTCTTAAAATTTAGATTTACAAGCTAAAAGGAAAAGCGTATGCGTTTGATTTAGTCCTAGTGGAAGGATACGCCTTCAGTAACATCTTTGTGAGGATTTTGAGACATTTGGCGCCACTTCAGCAAACAATTTAGCGGTAGTCCGGGCATCAGTTTGTAAGGTGTCCACAAAATGTAACGCTTTTAATTTGAACAATGGGTATAGCTGGATTTCAAACGGGTGAATTGGTTTGGCGCTATAGTCTACGTCTGAGTTTGAACATTTTTAAAAATGTCCGTTTTCTGTGGGTTGGGGATGAATTGTGTTCGTATAACGCCACCCTGTGGATTTGGCTGCAGTCGCTGCGGTGTGAGAGCGAGTCTGGCTGTTACCCCCGTGTTCCTGTAAGAGCCCGTTCATTCTGAGCGCTGAAATCATTGGAAAGTGCAGCTACCTCAGTGTATGAAAGGCTAATATAACTTGCCTGTTGCCCTCATTTTGCATTTTTTATTGCAGTTCATCTTAAAATGTAAACTGGGATTGCACTTTATTAGTTCTCTGTTCAGTTTTTCAGTGGACACATATCAGTTCAGGTTCCAGTTGGACACATGAGAAATTGTAGTGATTTGTGTATGGTTAATGCATATAACAATAATATTCTTTGCATATACAGATAGACGGATATCGTGATGGTGTTTTAGGTTGATTTCAATTACAGTGACGTTTTGAAAGTATTTAGTAAAATTGGATTAAACACTTCTGAATCAGTTCCGGTGAAAAGGTGCCTATAATTTCCCTGTGTTTATCACATTGAGCTGACGTTATGTGGAAGTATTTAGTAAATGTTGGGTTAAACACTCTTTTCAAACAACCAAACATCCATTGCCAGTAAATGTTAAAACGATAAGTTACCAGAAAGCTGCGTACCGTGTTTTGATGTTCCAAAGTTTAACAGCAAAAATCCGCCCCGAGAAATGTAGCAGAACACTGCTACTACGTTTATTCCTGCTCGCTAACTGCCAATGCATCAAGAAGAGCAGTAGTTTGCGTTTGTTAAGAAGAGAAAGTGTTAGTTTTATGAAAGTTTTTCTTATAGTGATGTGTATCCAGCACTTTTCAAAACGGAATCCGTCGGGATAAGTCTTAATTTTGCAACCTACTTAAAACGAAGGCGAGCGCGTCACCGTGTGGATAGTAAAGTCTTGCGGTAAAGTGTGTGCCTCGGCTCTTGCCGTAGTTTACTGGAACAATGCCATACCAAGTTTCAGAAAATGATTGGTGGAAAATGTTTTTTATGCATGCTGTGATGCATCCTGGGATATGTCTGAAAACATAAAATTGTAAAAAGAAAACGAGAGGTTATACATGAATAGGTTCATCTGTAGCTGTAGTGTGTGTTTTAACAGTGTTCCTTTGTGGGGATGGTTTGGGATGGGATCGCAGCTGTACCGTCACCGTCACCCTGCCTTGTGTTTCCGGCAGTGCCTTCCCGTAGTCAAGGGTCGCTCTGGTATCGCTTCTCGGCCTTTTGGCTAAGATCAAGTGTAGTATCTGTTCTTATCAGTTTAATATCTGATACGTCCCCTATCTGGGGACCATATATTAAATTGATTTTTGGAACAGGGAGATGGAATAGGGGCTTGCTCCGTCCACTCCACGCATCGACCTGGTATTGCAGTACCTCCAGGAACGGTGCACTCCCCACCCGGGGAATAATGCGGTAACAAAGAAAGATAAACAATTATCATATGAACGTATGCGGTAGTTCATCCTATTTGGGTACATTTATTACTATCTTCTTTTTTTTTTAATATATTTTACGCTGATGGCGCAGTTTGTAACGTTTGACTCACTGAAAACTGCATCGCTAATGTTACTGTTTCTATAAGAAAACAGCATCCAGGCATCTGCCTTCAGTGTGTCTCCCTGGGAAAGTAGGAGGAGGAACATTCAAAATTTAGGAGCAAAAATACAGAACACCGGTCCTGAGTAATACACGCCGCACTAAACACAAACAAACACAAATGCAACAGAACTAAAACTAGTTTTAGCTAAAACTTGCATTTGATACATCTGTTTCACGCATTTGCTCTGCTGCACGGGAATCAGCAGCGCTGTGCTTCTCTCACAATCCAAAGTGAAAGTGTTTTTTAAATTGTTTTACTGAGCCCTCTGTCAGAAAAGTTTCTATGCCTGTGGGATAGACAACAAAGTTTTTTAATTGAACTGAATCCGGCTGAGAGCGCGCAGCGGCCGCCAGCTTTCGCTACAACAGGACGGATAACATCAGGACGCGCTCATGACCGCGCCCACTAGCCGACCATAAGATGCAATCATCGCTATGTCTGCTATTAACTCCGCAACGGTGCAGCCAAACAATGTGCAACAGTAACGCACTGTCTTCAGGAAATAAACGCCTCGTTTCGGTACAAATAACAGTCGAGCACGACTGTAATTAACACACAGTACGCATATGACAAGGATGCGCATCAACCCCCGTTTTCCCTACAAACAGTAGTAATATAAGCAGTTTTAACTAAGGCAAAGCACTTACGTTGGCAGAGATGAACACAAAAACACAACAATGTGTCCCAAGGAGTTTGCTGTCCCCAGTTCTTCAGCCCACAGGAATTGGTAAAGCACTGGAGGGGGAGGTCACCCCAACTTTATAATGCCAAAATCATTGGCTCTGTTGGGGTTCCTATTGGTAGCCAGTGGATACAAATAAGTTGAAGGGCAAATGGTGACCTGGGGGCTGACCTCGGGGGTTGTGCTTGGGGGTGTGTCTGTGCTTGGGGTTACCTGTAGGGGTGCTGCTGATAAGGGGGACCTGCAGGACAGTTTTGGCCAGGTCTGGAAACAAAGAGGTGAGGTGAGGGGGGGGTGGGGGTGGTTGCACAAACTGAAACAGTCAAAGAAATGTGGCCCTTTTAACGGTGCTGATAACAAAACCTCTGTGATTTTGAAATTAGTTCCATAGACACACATAAATACTGAAGTTCATGTCTGTGAATGACCAAAAATTTCCCTTTTTTAATTTAAAATTTTTTGAATAATCTAAAATGTAAGAGTTTTGATTTGTTTAGAACACTTTTTGGTCACTTCATAATTACATTTTGTTATTTCATAGCTTTGATGTCTTTAATTCCAAAATGTGGAAAATAGTAAAGTGTGTCCAGACCTTTGACTGGAACTGTGGGAGAGCAGATGCTGAGTTGTCTGTTGCTGTAAAAACAGGGACACAAGGAAGATATGAAAAATTTTTTCAAACAGCACCAAACACAGGGCTGAGAGACTCCTCTTTATTCTGGGTGAAAAGGCTGCATATGTGCTGCTAGCTTCCTGCTAATTGTAGGGACAAGCAGGTGGAAATTACAGAGAATATATAGCTCATGTTTATGCTCTGTCACACTCTTTCTCACACACTCACACTCACACACACATATGGTTGCACTGTTACTGCAGCTGTTCGTTATTAACCATGTTTTATTGTTGTTAGTGGTATTATTTGCCTTGGCAAACATATAGCATTTTTAAATTTTTATTTTAATATGGAGTTATAATCTGTTTTTAGTTAACTCTGGTCTGATAGTGTAGATAAATAAAAATACCTGTTTTCATTGAGCTCCCATGTTTAACAGCATCTCCTGTTTTAGGAACAGTGTGGGATAACTGCACTCATCCTGCTTTCCCAGGAAAAGGGCAGCTGAAGACAGGAGTCTGAAGAGAGATGGAGGTGGGTGTGTGATCAGGGAGGGAAATCAGGGATGGTGTTGGGTAGGGCTGGGCAGGATATCAGCTTTTTAAGGTACATCGATATATTTTCGAACGAGATATAGGATGAGACAATACCGGTTCATCGATATAGTTTGATGTTGCATTACATAACCCGTTTCTTCCGTAAAGCCGTGCCAGTGTTTGCATCTCTCCTCTCTCACTCTATGGTCACACGGACGACACAGGAGGGAGACAAAGCGACCAGCTTCATTTTCAATGAGAGTTGGCGATTTACAGCGACAAGAGACAAGTGGCTGTTGCAAAGCCAACTAGGCGGGGCTAAAATACACTAGAGGTCTATTTTATGCAAATACTGAGCGATGCACACGGCGACTTCCAATTAGGATCGGGAACGTGACGTCACTGTGTTGTGCGTCGCGGTGGCTGATGGGATTGAATCGCCATATTGTGAGGCCGCTTTCAACGGCACATGTATTGACAGGTACTGCGGTGACTAATGCGCTTCAAATTTGTAATTGCCCTGAGGTATTGAGTTACCTATGGTTTTGCGCTCTGCAGTCCTGAACAGGTGAGTGTTTGGTTCAGTGCATAGTATTAGCCTGAGCTATGCTACTCTTTCCCCTGTTAGGTTTAGTGGCTTGTCTCTTTGGGGGCTTGCCAGTTTGTTATTTTAATTTGTTATTTTTGATGTTGTCCGTGTGGTTTTCAGCAGTTGGCCCGGGAACACCTCCGTAGTATTGGTAGGGCAGTTGGTTGCTGCCAGTACAAGCGGGTTTTGGGTGTGTAACTACCTGCCATCTGCACAACACTGAAGACTAGTTCATAGAGTAGTTAGTTTACAGCTAGGCAGTTAGGGTGGGGGAAAGCTTCTTTTGCTCAATTGTATCTGCACTGGACACTGCACCGTTGGGGTCTGCTGGTGTCTGTAGGTCTAAATTCTAAAATTTAGATCTGCTAGGCTTTTTAAAATGAGTGATAGAGGACTTTTTTCATTCTCCTTATGCAGCTTGTGTAGAACGGCAGAGCATTATAAACTCGATATTTCAAGTTCTGACAAGCGTCTTGAGGACAGCGTGAAGGCTGTGTTGATGGCGAAGTTGGGAGAGATCGGTGTTCACCTCAAAAGTTCAGTGAAAATCCTTCCGGGGCAGAAAAATATCACTTTTATCTATGTTGGTTAACCTACCTGTTAGGTTTGAAAAACACAGAGCATATGTTTTCACTCTTTATCTTTGCAGCCATGTGTTTCTATCTACCACATGGAAGCAGCATAGTGCTGTTGCTGTGATATTAACAGTGAATACATACGAGTGGCGTTTTTTCCCCCAGAAGCATTTCACATGGCCTTGGAAAACTGGAGGTGTGCTCCCGCATCAGGTATGACTAAAGGGACAAACATACGGGAAGAAACCTAACGCCACATACCTGGGATAGCTGTTATTGCGCTAAAAAAAAGCTTTGCAATATATCGCGACGGCTATATCGCCGAGCCCCAATTATACCTCCATATTAAAATAAAAAATATATAAAAGCTACGTGTTGCCAAAGCAAATAATACCACCAACAACAATAATAAAACATGGTTAATAACAGTGGCGTAGTCTATGTGATACGCAGGTCTACTCCGTATACCCACTAAGAAAGCTCCAGGATTTCCGTATACCCACTAAAAAATGTGCAAGAATACATATCAGCGTAGTTTTGTAACAGAATTTTCACATGGGCTGATTGTTTTCGCAAGCAATGGATTGAGAGACCGCAAACTGTGCAAATGTTGCCGAATATGAAAAAAAAACTTTCATATCGCCCAATCAGACAGCCCCCACCCCCCACCTCACTCACCCTGAGCCCCAACAAGCACACTTCAGAAGCTAGAGTGTGTGCACATGCAACCGCTGCAGCTGTGTGATTTCAGGATATTAAAATAAAATTTAGATATTGAAATGAAGTTAAACAAAATACAATGAAACAAAAACAAGTAACACTCTTGCAGTTTATAAAAACACATCATCGAAAGCCAGAAGCTGAAGTTTCTGATCCCAGCAGACTGGCACCTGAGATTGCAGAAAAGGAGTCTGATAACGTTACAACTGGTAGGGCCTAAGTGAAGATGTCATACAGAGTAACATTAGCTGGTATATATTACTCTAACAGCAGGGGATGGGCGATATGTGTATTGAATTATATTTGCTGCCATGTCTAGTGTGTGCCTGAAGTTAGCTAGTGAGCAATGGTTTTCATAGTTTTACCCACGAAATCTAGCTGTCTAGCTAACTAAATTGGCTAGCTAGCCAACAAGTAGCTAAGTTAGCACAGTAGCAGTATCTCCCTCCTCTTCCCCCGTGTTCGCCCAACCTTCCTTTTTCGGGCTACTAAACACCACCATAAGAAAACGTAGCTAGATAGATAAATGATCAGATGACGGTGCTCAGAGATGAAAAGCTTTGGCATGCCTGGTTAACGGTTATCAGTCTTGCACGTGATATTGATACGGGTGGATGAAGTAGAGAACTTTGTTTTAGAGAAAGTATAACTACTCAGATAAATGCTGTACACTGGTAAATGCAAAAGTAGGCTACTTAATTTCAAGGTGTAGTTAAGTCAAAGTAGCTACTAAGTATGATCGTTACCCACTGTGTTTGATATAGCTGTGATTTTTTTTATTGTTGGGAGGCATTCAATACACAAGCCTTTGAACTGTGAATGTTAGTGGTCAGGTGGTTAAATGCGGACTTTACAGGTGCACTCTGAGATTCTAATCCAATTCACTTTTTGTCAAATTCAGCAAATTTCTCTGCCATCGCTCTGCCATGGATGCAAGGAGGCAAAGCAAAGTAAAGGTGCCAGAGTACAAACACATCTGGAAAGCTTTGTAGTCTGGATACTCCCCCCTTACCCCACCCCCACGGACACTATGCTACTTTAAACATGTAATGTTGCTTGAAATAAATAGGTTTCATCCTCTGAAAAGGGGTTGTTGAGTGTTGCGCTGGGGTGTGCGTGTTTGTGTGCGCGGAGGGAGGGGGTGAGGGGAAAATCATCACAGTATACCCACTACTGCAAACTAGACTACACTGCTGCTTGACTCCCAATTATTCCTCCACACTCGTACATTGACTGCGATACATACTTTCACTCTTACACGTAACCTGATTTCCAGCAGTAGGTTTGGTCAGATCCTGTTCAGCATGTTTAATTTGTTGCTCAGTCAAAAAAGTGGAGGATTATTGTGAAACATTCAGGCAATGCTGTTTTCCAGGATGAAGACCACATGTGATACTCACATGAATTAGTCTTGTTGCATATTGTTCCCAGGTGAACTTACAAACAGGTTCTCTCCCCTCAATATTACATCAGTTAAGGGGCAGCTCTATTTGCTCTATTTTTCCTCCATCTTTGATGTGATAAGACGATCTGTTTGCCTCCGTAGCATTGCTCATTATGAGAGATATGTTCTTCTGTCTCTTTATGGCAAAAAAAATGTAACTTATTTAGAACACTAACAAAGGGGGATTGCACACCAATTTACAGCACCATGGGGATATAAGTAGGGGACCCAAAAGAGAAGAGGGGGCCAGTGAGACCTGAGGGAGACTTGGGGTGGAACTGACAGTCTTGTATATGCCTAATGTGGCTGTGCAGCCCTGTAAAAGAGCAGCATTCCCCTGAGGCCAGTGGTTGATGGATGTGAAATGGGCTCACCTATTGTGACTGTCATAGTTGCCACACCTGCGCTTGTTCTACTCTCCTCCAAACAATTATTCTACATAGCTGTGCTGAGTATGGAAAACACTTTCACTTTTATATTTAACATGACTGCATTCCAGCTTGGTTATATTTGTTTGAACACTTAACCACAAACGCCTGGGACGGTTATTATGAATCACCCCGATCACTAAAAGGGAGGCATTTTAAATATATTAAAATCATCTCAAGAAGGGAGATAATTGCACATGTTGGTCACACGTGACACGCAGGTAAATCAAGCCTTGTCACGAATGTCTCCAGTTGAACTTACAGTTTCTCTATCATTTACATATTGTGACACTGTTCTTTGGGATGTTGGGGGAAGGGGGTGCATGGGGGAGCTGAAGGGGGCTTTCGATGGGGTCTCCATTCAGAGCATCAGCGAGTGGCATTACTACCTGGAATAAGAACTAGACACTTCTGTGTCTGAGGGAAATTTATTTGGGGAGAAGTACATTATAACTGTTTATTGGCTGTGGAGTTTGTGGGAATATTAATGTAGGGCAGGTTTTGGATTAATAAGAGAATGGCCTGCCAGGAGTAATCCATCTATACAAGCTAACAGAGAGATAATACTGCTTTGGGAATGGCTACCGGTTTTGTTTTCTAAGGGCTTCTCAACATCAGCCTGTTAGCTATGGTGTTAGGCATGAATCAGTACCAGTTTGAGGTGTCAGTCTCAGTTCTCATCTCAGACTCCACCATTTTATTTGTCTACTACCTGCCATGGTGCTGCAAGGCTAAAGATTTATTTTAAAATGGAAAAAGGTAAAAACACGTTGACACATACTTTTTTAGACTTGACTGTGACTACTGTTCTCATTTATTTCAGACAAGCAGAGGTCATTTAGAAATGTAATGTTTATACAAGGGGTTTGTCAGGACATGATCATGTCTGGGCCTCTGCCCACCCAAATTCAAGGAGGTGGCACCTGTAGCTCACTTCTGTCCCTTAGTTGCTGGTTATGAGCCTGCTGGGTAGGCATTGCATGGGTTGGTTGCATGAACAAAATGTACATGTACAACATTCTATGTTCAGTTACACTTGGTCTTCAATCACTAGCTACAAGAGCAAAATGGCTTCCAGGAGTCAGAGCCCTTGAAATCGAGACTAATTTAAAGCTGGGCCAAATAGTGAAAGCTGAAACATGCATTTTCAGACTTGTTCTTGTGAAGACTCATACATTGCCCTTATCTCTGGTGATAGGGAAGATGCCCTGTATTTCCTCATCTCCTGCTGCTCTATTTTTCCTCCATCTTTGATGTGATAAGACGATCTGTTTGCCTCCGTAGCATTGCTCATTATGAGAGACATGTTCTTCTGTCTCTTTATGGCAAAAAAATTGTAACTTATTTAGAACACTAACAAAGAAGGATTGCACACCAATTTACAGCACCATACAGTAGAACAGCAGGATGCTTTGCACGCTTGGGGATACAAGTAGGGGACCCAAAAGAGAAGAGGGGGCCAGTGAGACCTGAGGGAGACTTGGGGTGGAACTGACAGTCTTGTATATGCCTAATGTGGCTGTGCAGCCCTGTAAAAGAGCAGCATTCCCCTGAGGCCAGTGGTTGATGGATGTGGAATGGGCTCACCTATTGTGACTGTCATAGTTGCCACACCTGCACTTGTTCTACTCTCCTCCAAACAATTATTCTACATAGTTGTGCTGAGTATGGAAAACACTTTCACTTTTATATTTAACATGACTGCATTCCAGCTTGGTTATATTTGTTTGAACACTTAGCCACAAATGCCTGGGACGGTTATTATGAATTACCCCGATCATTAAAAGGGAGGCATTTTAAATGTATTTCAGATATATTTTCAGATGTGACTATGAATACTATTCCCGTTCACCTGGGACATTCAGACGTCCTTCTGGAATGCAATATTTGCACAAGAGGTGTGTGAGGACATGATCCTCTGTGGGCCTCTGCCCACTCAGAGCTGAGGTGATGGAGCCTGCAGCACACTTCTGTCCCCAGCTGCTGGTTATGAGTCTGCTGAGCAGGTTATCATGTGCTTTCCCATACTTTTTATATCAAACTTTTGTTTGGCAAAACTATGATCACTAGTATAGTAAACAAATTGTTTTCCTGTTTCCACTTACTATTCCTTGAATTCCAGAGTACAGCCACTGTCCGAGTGGCACTGGCAAAGTAAATGCACATATAAGGTTCTTGAAATTGTCATTAAACAATTACTTGTGCATTCCTGCCCGTGAGTGTCCGTGGGAGTGTTCAGGTGGGTGAGACACGTATAAAACTGTAGCACACGGCTTCCGTTCCTCACACCTGGCACAGACCAGCGCTCCAGACTCACCTCGACAAAGAGCCGCACGTCAATCTCAGCTGATTTCCCTCGGACAGAGCAAACATGATCAAGAGTCTTCCACGCCCAGGTAAACTCAGGTTTTTCTTATGCTCATTTCAGTGCCCGTTCATAAACACAGACACACACACACACACACACACACACACACACACACACACACACACACACACACACACACACGCACACGCACAACACACGATAAAGCATTTAGAAAACTTAGAACATTAAAACATTCTTAGAAATACAAATGGGCATAAATATATTGGATGAGGGAGGGGATACTTTGACAAATGACTTTAGTGGTTTTATTAAATGTTTTCGAATGTATGATGATTACTAAGTTTGACATCATTTGTAGGATGTTATATCAGTATATCTGTATACTGTTCCGTGCACCCGGACCCCCCCCACCACCACGACCACCACCACGCCCTGTGCTTTGCACTCTCTTTGCAGGAGATTTATGCATTTTGGCTCACTCTAATGCAGTTTTGTTCTCCATTCCTGGGCTCATAGATGTGTAGTAGTGAAGTGTAAACAGATGCTGTACACAGATGTTTTGGCAGATGAAATGGTCTGATGTTTGGCAGACTGAGTGCAAACTGAAGCATCCAGGAAGAGCGCCAGGGTTCATGGGATGAAAACCCAGAGTTAAACATGAAAACAGCTTAATTTGCAGATTGAACAAGCTTTATACTTGAAAACCCTCGTTTATAAGGTTTATTGGGTCCAAAATCAAATAAATGGGAAGGTTACTGAAACTATGTAATCATTACTCTGTCACTGAGGTGTCAATGGAAAAATCAGATATTAAGGCCTTATTTTATCAATCATTTTTGTTTTTAGTTATTCTCATCCAGTATTAATGCATAACAGTGGACATGGAATTTCTGTGGCTGTGTGTTCTCAGCCAACAGCTGGAAAAACCTGTCTGCAGTGACGTTCGCTTTCCTGCTGGTAAACCTGTTTGAGCAACGTGGTGAGAGGGGAACACATCGGAAACAGAAGAGCAAAGCTGTCAATAATAACGATAATCATTAATCATACTCATGAAATAAAACTTCACTAACCTATTCCCTATGACTTGGTGAAATTTAAAGAAAAATGTGAATTAGAGTATGACATTTCCCTGTTAGCTAATGTTATTTTCTAAGAAAAAAGTACATTTTTCATGTGATTCTAATGTAAATGGACAAAAGACCTTTGAGAGAAGAGATCTACTTTTCCCTCTGCAGGAGACATGAACTTTAAAGGAAAGACAATGGTCATGGGTTGTCTGTTTTTCAAGACGTGCATGGAATTGACCAAACAGCACAAAAGTAACAGGAGTTTACTTGTTCTTTGCTAGGACGAAAAATCCGGACAAAAAACAGTGACCTTCGGATTCTGCTGATTGGAAAGACTGGAGTTGGGAAGAGTGCAACAGGAAACACCATCCTGGGGAAAGACGTGTTTAAGTCGGAGGTCTCCTCCTCTTCAGTGACAGCTAAATGTAAGAAAAAGACAGAGGAGATAAACGGGAGGCGCATTTCGATAATCGACACCCCAGGAATGTTTGACACAAAACTTAGTAATGAGGACATTATAAAGGAAATCTTAAAATCCATCTGCCTTATGGCCCCTGGACCACATGCAATCTTAATTGTGCTTCAGCTGGGACGATTCACACAGGAGGAGAAAGACACTGTGGAGGTGATCAAGCTCACCATAGGTGAGAATGCTCTGAAGCAGTCAATAGTGGTGTTCACACATGGAGAGCAGCTGAAAAACAAACCTTTAAGTGACTTTATAGGCAAAGCTGACAAAGACCTGAAAGACATTGTGGGTAAATGTGGGAAAAGATACATGGCCTTCAACAACGAGGACAAAGGATTCAACAATCAAGCCCGGACACTTCTGAAGCAAATAGATGAGCTGGCTGCCAAGAATCAAGGCTTCTACACCAACGACATGTTCCCAAAGGCAGAGGAGGCCATCCAGAAAGAGAAGGAGAGGATCAGGAAAAGGAAAGAGGAAGAGTTTCAAAAGAGGATGGAGGAACTGGAGGCAGAATACAGTGGGACAGAACTGGAGGAGAAGATGAAAGAGCTCATAGCAGCAATGGAGGAAGAATTGCAGGCAGAGGCAGAAAACGGCAACAGTTTCATAAGGGAGTCGCTATTTGCACTTGGAGCAGGAGGCTTAGCAGGAGGAATAGCAGGAGGAGCAGGAGTAGGAGCAGCAGTAGGAGTACTCGGCGGACCTGTGGGGATAGCGGTCGGAGCAGCAATAGGAGCAGGAGTGGGAGCAGTTACAGGGGGAGGGGCAGGAGTCGGGATTAACGCTGCGATGAAGAAGTGCCGTATTCAGTAAAGTGTGGCAGGGTCACAGTATATAACCATACATAATATATATACATTTACATATGCCTTTCATCTCTATTTTAATGTTTTAATACTATCCCAACACAACTTTCAGATTGGATTCATACATAAAATTTGCCCTTTTTAAATTTTGTCTGATTAGTGAGTAGAATGAAGATCTTCATAATGGAAGATTTCAAGGAAATATTAAGTAACTGTTGAATGTTCCGTATGTAAATAATATCACAAGGACTAAATAAAGTGTTGAATTATAAATGCTGTGCCTGAGTTCTTTATATATGTCCTGATGCCTCCTTACAGATCTCAGTGGTGTTTCTCTGTCTGATATTACTGACTTGCTCAGCAGATAACCTTTATCCTCTGAGAGTAACAGCACTAACATTTCTGCAAACTGTCCTGTTAAAGCTGGAAATATTTACTGAAGTGTGTCAGATTACGAGTGCTTTACCACATTCAAATTCTAACCCACTACCTTCTGATGAGACACACAGCATCCATAATGAAAACTCAGGACCATGCAATTCCCATGAGCTGTCAGCTTGCTACCGTTTCAGTTTAAAATGGGCCAGTTAAAACAAAGGCTGAACACAGGAGATTCTGTTAGGCTTTTTTCATGTGTTCATGCTGTTTGGTCACACTGCAGTTATTACAAAAATTGCCTTTACCCCACAGGAGTATTTTTCAAGCGTGTTTTGGATATTTACTCCCTGTTCATTGACCAGTGATTCTAAAGGAGGAAAGAGAAGTATAAACCCTAATCCACTGATAAAAACACATGAAGAGCATTTACTTGGAGTTATGCAGCACCGACTATAAGCAGATTTCCATAATTTAAGAAATTAAGCTTTTGTCTGTCTAAAGTGCCCCTGTCATAGGTTTCTTCTGATACTGAAGAGTTTCTTTATAATCCATGTTTTATCCTTTTATCTCCCTAAAATATCCTTTCAAATAATATATACAAATCTTTTAGAAAGATCAGGGACAAAAAATATGTTTTGTGTAATCCTGTTTTTACAGGAATTAACTTGCAGGTTCCTCTGGTAATAGGTTGACTATGTCAACTGCATGGAATGTGATGGGTTTTTCAGTCACACAAAACAAAGGGCTGGAAGCAGATTCAGAATATTATTAGATCTGTTTCAGACATGCATCTCCTTGGCTTGTTTGCAGAGCGTGGGGGAGCATCTACCCTGAGAATGATACTTACTGGCCTGAATGGAGTTGGGAAGAGTGCAGCAGGAAACACCATCCTGGGCAGAGAGGTGTTTCAGTCCGGGGTCAGTTTCACTTCTCTGACACTGAGCAGTCAGAGTGGAAAAGGGGAGGTGTTTGGGAGAAGAGTCACTGTGGTCGATACACCAGGCTTGTTAAATGCTGACCTCCCAGAAGATGAATGGAAAAGAGAAGTGAAGAAATCTGTAGATCTCTGTGAGCCTGGACCCCACGCTTTCCTCCTGGTCATACAGCTGGGCCGATTCACAGAGCAAGAGAAGAGAGCAGTGAAGACTCTGCAAGAGCTGTTTGGCCAGAGGGTGAATGAACACACCTTGGTTCTCTTCACTCACGGAGAGAAGCTGAAGAAGAAAAATATCAAAGACTTCATCTCAGAGGACACAAATCTGCAGCAGCTGCTTAAGCAATGTGGAAACAGGTATCATGTTTTTGCCAGCAATAACACCAATGACACCCAGGTGAAGGAGCTCTTGGAGAAAGTAGAGACCATGCACAAGAATCACGGTGATTTAAATGAGATTCCTGAGGGTTCAGGATTCTCACTCCGGAAGGCAACTGCATCCATGAGAAGAAAAGTGCAGCAAATAGCAGGAGCATTTACAGGAGGAGGACATGAGGCAGCTCCGGACTCAGGACCAGAGACTGTGAAAGGAGTAAAGCAAGATTCACACCATGCAGACCAGCCTGAAGATGCAGGTGATGGCCAATCAAAGAAAGACACACACTGAAGATGCAGGTGACGGCCAATCAAAGAAAGACATACACTGAAGATGCAGGTTTCTTCATCTTTCAGGTTAATCAGCCTATATCACTGTAACCCCACCCGGAACTCTACACTCTGCATTGTGATACTGAATCATGCTCAGTTTACGGATTTGTATTCATAAATGTTGGTGATAATTTAATAACTGATTTGAAAATAACAACTCAAAAAACAACCTTTGTCACAGTTGTTCTGAGATTAATAGCATGTGAAAGATGATTGAAGATATTTTTGTTTCTGAGATCATGTTTATGAGACAGTAAAACATTAAGTACACAAACCTATTTGAAATTGATGCTGAATAAATTTCTCAGATTTCTCAAAACACTCAACTCTCCTGAGGGTATGTTTGACAACCTTGCAGACCTTCATCTTGGCTCTGTTTGGACCCTGGCAGGAAGACACAGGAGTTGAATAAGACCAGTGATGACACTTCACCAAAAATGGATGGTTAAAATATTTTGTATTATAGGGCAGTGCTCTACTGCTCCTCAGCATCTGAAAAGCTTTAAATGGCAAATACATGTAAATATCACACTATATACTTTTGGAAAAGTATCTTGGCTTTGTGGCTTAATGAACACTCCTATATGCAGTATCGGACAGGAGCTTACAGTGCACCACACGTCTTTGTAATAGTTGTGAATATCCATGTGTTCGTTCATGGTAGACATATTTAACACTGAATGAACCCAACATCGAATTTATTGGAGAGCCAAATTGTAAAGAAGAAATTTTAAAAAAGTTCACCAAGCATGCGTGCATCACAGTCAAATCAACTATTCATAGCTGCAGCACTTAAACAGGGAAGTGATGAAGGGAATCAGTTCAGGTGTGAGAAATTTCACCTGCCTCCCAGTTCAGATGGTGTCTACAGTGCCATCTGGTGGAGCAATAGTGCCCTTACATATTTTCCCTCACCACGGTGTACATCTTCTGACACAGACTGAAGAGCCACCTCTTCAGACTGCATCTCAGTTCCACTTCTACAGTCATGGCCAAAAATATTGGCACCCCTGCACTTCTTTCAGATAATGCACCACTTCTCCCAGAAAATAGTTGCAATTAAAAATGCTTTGGTATTCACATGTTTATTTCTTTTGTTTGCATTGGAACAACACAAAAAAGCAGAGAAAAAAAGCCAAATCTGAGATCATTCCACACAGAACTCCAAAAACAGACTGGACAAAATTATTGGCACCTTTTCAAAATTGTAAGAAATAATTGGATTTCAAGCATGTGATGCCCCTTTAATTTATATTTAAACTCGCCTGTGGCAAGTAACAGGTGCTTGCAATATAGAAATCACACTTGCAACCAGAAAAGTTGACTCAACCTTTGTGTTGTGTGTCTGTGTGTACTACACTGAGCATGGAGAAAAGAAAGAAGAGCAAAGAATTGTCTGAGGATTTGAGAACCAAAATTGTGGAAAAGCATGGACAATCTCAAGGCTACAAATCCATCTCCAGAGATCTTAATGTTCCTGTGTCCCCTGTGCGCAACGTCATCAAGTTTACAGCCCATCGCACTGTAGCTAGCCTCCCTAGACGTGAACGGAAGAGAAAAATTGATGTAAGATTGCAAAGAAGGATGGTTCGAATGGTGGATAAAGAACCTTGATTAACTTCCAAACAAATTCAAGCTGACCTGCCGATACAGGGTACAACAGTGTCAGCTCACACTATCAGTCACCATCTGAATGAAATGGGACACTATGGTAGGAGACCCAGGAGGACCCCACTGCTGACACAGAGACATAAAAAAGCCAGACTGGATTTGCCAAAACTTACCTGAGGAAGCCAAAATCCTTCTGGGAGAACGTCCTGTGGACAAATAGAGCTTTTTGGTAAAGCATATCATTGTTCTGTTTACAGAAAATGAAATGAGACCTTCAGAGAACATGGTCCCTACGGTCAAACATGGTGGAGGTTCACAGATATTTTGGGGTTGCTTTGCTGTTTCTGGCAATGGATGCCTTGACTGTATACATGGCATCATGAAATCAGAAGACTACCAAAGAATTTTGGAGCGCAATGTAGGGCCTAGTGTCAGAAAGCTGGGTCTTTGTCAGAGGTTATGGGTCTTCCAGCAGGACAATGATCCAAAGCATACTTCAAAAAGCACCCAGAAATGGTTTAAGACAAAGCACTGGAGAGTTCTGAAGTGGGCAGCAATGAGTCCAGATCTAAATCCTATAAAATACCTGTGGAGAGATCTCAAAACAGCAGTTGGGAGAAGGCAGCCTTCAAATCTGAGAGACCTGGAGCAGTTGGCAAAAGAAGAGTGGTCCAAAATTCCAGTAGAGAGGTGTAATAATCTCATTCATGGTTACAGGAAGCAATTGATTTCAGTTATTTTTTCCAAAGGGTGTGCTACCAAACATTAAGTTGAGGGTGTCAATAATTTTGTCCAGTCCATTTTTGGAGTTCTGTGTGGAATATCAGATTTGGCTTTTTGTCTCTGCTTTTTTGTGTTGTTCCAATGCCAACAAAAGAAATAAACGTGAATACCAAAGCATTTTTAATTGCAACTATTTTCTGGGAGAAGTGGTGCATTATCTGAAAGAAGTGCAGGGGTGCCAATATTTTTGGCCATGACTGTATCTCCATCCCCTAACACCTGATACTTCTTGCATTTGATGTTGATTATATGTGTAGTTTTATGAGTGTTAAAAAATGGTTGTGCAATACTTTATATCCGAATGTGCACCTTACCTGTTGCTGAATATTTCATTCTGCATTTGCTGCTTTATTCTTACTTATTTATAGATTCTTTTTACCCTCATGTATTTTATTTTTTGCATGCCTGCCTACTTTACTTTTATCTCCATTGTTTCTTGATACTGTAATGTGAGCAATCTCTGGCACAATAATTTCCTTCGAGATCAATAAAGTCTTATCTTATGACATATGATGAATTTGCATTCTAGGCACTGTTGTATCGTAGTGTACTTGCCTTTTGTCAGAGTGCACATGGTAACTTGTGGTAGGGCTTGAATAGTGTTATGCTCACACTCACTGGTCTGGCAGCGTTGTTAGCCTGGTCTGACACTGTTGCTCAGGTAATTAGAATTAATATTAGAATGCCTTTATTGTCATTGCACATTGTTGTACAACGAGATTTGCTGTGCAGCCCCTGAGATGGTGCACCCCAAAACGTAAGGTAAATTGAATGGATACACTTACGTTCTATTGTGATGGAAGTCACTCTGTGTAAGAGTGTCTGCTAAATGCTTGTAATATAATGAAAAAGGCCAGCTTACTGTTCTTTGTATTATTTCTTCTTATTCCATGTGATTTAAAAAAAAAAAAAAAAAAATTACTCTATTAGCTTTTCAGCTACACTCATGAAACTTGGAGAATACCTTCAGCCAGGATGGGGTTGCCTTGCCTGTGCTTGTTGTCTCAATACCTAAAATTTTTTTGAGATATTTACTATTTTATAATGAAAAATATGTCACTGACTAACATGGATAGAATGTTTGGAATGTGAACATTCTAACATGTGCAGCTTATGTCACAATGGGCTGCTACAGGGGCCACAGATACAGACCGCCTCAAGCAAAGCTCATAACTACTAGCTTCTAGCAGGCTAGACCTTTTTAAACCCAACTTTAGTTCTTTTTTTCCCAAACTTTCCTTTCTAGTTGCATACTTGTAATTCAATGGCGGTCACTCTGTCTCGTTGGCAGGCTCTTCTTGTCCCACAGAAAGGAGGATCGTACTACTGGGGAAAACAGGAAATGGGAAGAGCAGCACAGGAAACACCATCCTGGGAGGAGAAATATTTAATGAGGATTTCTGCAGCACCTCAGTGACACGGAGATGTGAGAGTGTCTCGAGAACGATGAATGAAAAAGCTTACACTATCATCGACACCCCTGGATTCTTTGACACAGAGCTCTCTGAGGAGGAGATAAAGAGAGAGATTGTGAGGTGCATCTCTCTCTCGGCCCCAGGTCCACATGCCTTCCTGCTGGTGATAAAAGTAAACAGATACACAGAGGAGGACATGGCAACTGTGAGGAAAATTGAAAAGCAGTTTGGAGAGGAAGCTCTGAAGTTCACCATCGTCCTGTTCACAAGAGGTGACAGTCTCAGGAATAAACCGGTAGAGCACTTCATCAAGGACAATGAGCACCTGAAGATGCTTGTTCAGAAATGTGGAGGAAGATATCATGTCTTCAACAACCAAGAGAGGAGCAATCGCACTCAGGTCGCCGAGCTCATGCAGAAGGTGGAGACAATGCTGGAGAGGAACAGACACAGCTGCTACACTAATGAGATGTATGCTGAGGCAGCTAAAGCCATCAGACAGGAGCAAGAGAGGATAGTGATGGAGAAATACGGCTCAGCAGTGGGCCGTGAAGCTGAGCTGGCTGAAGCCAGAAAGGAGGCAACAGAAGCGTTTGCTATAAAGTTCGTAAACGTAGCAGTGGGCGTTACAGTTGGGGTGCTCCTTGGTGCAATGATTGGAACAAGTGTTGGAGTTGCTCTTGTGAGCACAGTAGCACGCATTGGTGTAATGACTCAGGGGACAGCAGCATTAGGCTTTGTAGCTGGGGCACTGGGGGGAGCTGTAGGAGGGAGTGCCGCTGAGTGTGCAGACGGGCCCCAAGATGCAGCCGTCAGGTCCAAAGAGGCCGTGGTTTCAATTGGGAAACAGGTGGCAGAAGGTGCAAGTGAAATGATAAGTCATTTAGGGAAACAGGGCACTTTGAAATAAGTAAAAAAAGTAACTGACAACATTCGATGAAGGGAACAAAGAAAGTGATTAAATTACAATCCATCAAAAGTGAAATGAACACGTTATACTCAAACTCCAGTCTAGTAGTCAAATAAGTCACTATAAAAGTCAGTCACTATAAAACGCTGTATATGATCTGAATTTGCTTCTACATGTCTACAAACAGTGGAGCACTAATCCTAATTGGGTGCCTGGTACTAATGAAAATTTGATGCCCTGACTACAGAACGTGAGGGCAGCTGGGTTTTTAACATTGTCTTTTTTTTGTTATATTGCTGCCTCTGTGCTCCCCCAACAGGAGCATACACTTTAATAGCAAATGGCTATTTTTTGCACACAATACTACAGAATGCCAAATGCTGCCAAATTGAGGGTTGACATAACTCTCCCTGACATCATCTGAGGAAGTCACAGGTGCCTAACAAGTTGTGAACATTTGCAGATCCCATACAGGATGCATGAAAATTGTGCACGTAGGATAGGATAGAATGCATAGGATATGCACGCACAGGATATTTTCAGGCTATCTAGCTACAATGCAAACAAAACAATAAAGGTAACCAGCTAGTTACTATCACATTCCGCTGACAAACAAATATCACCTTGCAAACAAACACACAGCTAGCTAGCTACAATAAAAACAACGTAGAAAGAGAGATAGCTTGCTAACTCATTTGGCTTTCACGCACTTTGCTCAGCTGTCATATTACTAAGAGCTACTTAGCTATCAAACTAATAAAGCCTCATCATGTCTCTTGACCAAATAGTTAATTTTAACACAGACACTGCATGCAACCTGTTCTGACAACTTTAGTATTGTTAGCTAGCTACCAAATTAACATTATAGTTAGCTAGCTAGGTAGTCTTTAGTGAGTGTTTTAGCTAGCTAGTTAGCCAAGTGCGCCAGGTCTTTCTTCTGTTGCCACGGTAACACAGGCTTGTGATAGGGTTCCATTCACTGTAAGTTATATTGGTAATAAAAGCTGAATCTCTCTTCTCTCAGTCTCAATGTGGCACCACTGTCTGCTGACAAATAGTGCAGAACACTGACCTGTCCACTGAACAACATGGACTGGAATGGAAATGGAAACTGTTTGGGTACTTTATTTTAGGGGTCAATAATCATACATTGAAAAACTGCTAATAAGTCAGGCACTAATCACCAACTTGGAAGTTATTAGAGCAATATAAAACATAATTGAGGGTTTATGAGGCCTTTTCATAACCTTGCCTAGTATGTTTGCTATAAGTATTAGCAAATAAACCTCTTAATGATTAATCATGTATAATATAATCAAGTAGGTGTCAGGGTTGGCAGGGGAAAGGACCCAGGCGCAGAAAAAACAGGCAGTAAAAGGATCTTTTAATCACAGGTCCAAACTCACAGGCAAAATCGTAGTCAAAATCCAGTCCAAAATCAGTAACCAAAAAGACCTCAGGAGAAACACGGTGTCCAAAACAGCAGGCAAAAAGGCAGAATCAGGAACAGGCAGAGTCAAAAAACCAAACAGAGCAGAACAGAACAGACAAACGGCGAGAACAATACAGGAACAACGCTGAGACAATCAGGGAAAGAACAAAAGAAACAGCAGGGTATATATACATGGGCTGGTGATGAGAGAACAGGGAACAGGTGCGCAGGATGGGCTTCAGGTGGTGGGCGTGGCAGTAGGGCAGGTAGGCAGGACAGGAGGAGGGGCGATGGCTGAAAACAAAACAAAAGCACATGCATGGAAAAACAAAAGACACACCCACGCTGACAGGGAGAAACCAGCAGCTCAGGCTGGAGTGCTGACAGATATACACAGTTGCATACACAGATGCATAGGATATTCACAGTTAATATACAAGTTACCTGGGGAAGTTTGTTCAGAAAGGTGGAGGTGGATATCACATCTTCAACAACAACCGAACTGATTACTGTCAGGTTACTGAGCTCATGCAGTTATTCTTTTTGATATAATAAGCTCAGTAGTACAAAAATTGCAGGGAAAATAAATCTTCACAAATGGAATAAGCAGAACAAATTAAAAGGAAAAAAGCCATTTCATAGTGGAAGGAAAAAGTATATTATTGTGAACCTACAGAGCCAGGTCAGTTTCTCTAATTTTATTTGTTGTAATTGTGCAATGTAAACATTTTATTGTATTCTTTTTAAATATTATTTTGCCATTTAAAAATCCTATTTTGCCTGAGATAACACAATTTTAATTCAATTCATTGAACTTTGATAAGGACTCTTGAACTCCATTCACTGTTCATCAGTTTGTCTGTAACTGAGCCTGCTTTCTCTTATTTTTTAATTAACGCTGATTTCATTCATTAAATTACATCTTTTAGCAGACGCTCTTACCCAGAGCGACTTACAAATAAGTGCATCGAATAAATGTTTAATTCTTCCATGATAATTTTAATGATTTGTATGTGTTACAGTAGTTAATTAGTTCATACAGGTAACATGGACAATGGGGATCTTTATTACTACTGTATTTCTTTCTTTTTAAATAAAAGTAAAAACTATTTATCTCCTCATCTCTTACCTCCTCACAGGGGATCTTTATGTATCTGACTTGGCATAGAAGTATGGGTATTCCAGCAGCTGGATGCGATGACCATGTTGCAGCACAAACCCAGGGTCTGCAGAACTGAGCACAACTCCGGAGGCACAAAAGCACACACAGATCAAACAGAGAGGCAAATAAATCAGAGCCTCTTGCAGAGAAAGAGATTTTCTTGATTGATCTTCATTTACTGAGAATCTTGTGTCCAGTGTATACACTCTAAGAGAAATGGTTAGTAGTGATGTGCACTTTGTGAACGAACGAATCCTTTTGAATGAATCTTTGAGGTGAACTGAGTGTACTGAATCCCTAGTCTAAAAGATTTGTTCCTTCCTCTTTGCAAACATGCACGCTGATTAGCTGGCATAGCAGCTATAACTCTCCCTCCAGTGGATATTGGATATGCGGTCTGTCCACATATCACAAAACTGTATCAGCAGTACGTTCATGACAACAACTAGCCAATGGCTGAAATGCTAAAACTCTCGAAGCACCTCCCACTGGCCATCTCGGCACAGCTGACGATGTGGGACAATGCAAAAGATCCGGTGACTACGAAGACTCTAAACTCCACCTACTGACTTGATGAACTGTTGACAAGTTCCTCAGTTCACCAGTTCGTTCGGACTCCAAAGATTCACTGACTATGAAGATCTGGTGACTACGTGTTGCCAGAATTGCTAGTTCTCAGTATAACAGGCTTGGGCTACATCCGCCATTGACTGTGACGATGCAAAAGGAATCAGAGTGCTTCAGTGACATTATTATAGGAATAAAAAATATTATTAAATATTATTTTGCTCATCTACCTGGAATATTATATTTATGTTTTAGCAGTAGCATATTTTAGGTGCGCACAACATATTGCAGTTCTTGTTTATCACAACTGCAATTTTACATGGACAATTTTACATTTACATTACTACGATGTATTTAATGTTGACATCACATTTCCTTTTAACGTGAATAAAGTCCTTATTAATAAATACTGTCAAATCAACATAGTAGGCTGCAAAACAAAACAGAAATGTGATGCATAAGCCTATGCATCACATTTGTAGCGTACTATGTCTACATTAGCCTAACAACAAATAAAAATACGACATCGCTGACTAGACCTACAAGTATATTAAAATGTTTGGGCTGGGTTAGTTCAAAACTTGTAAAACAAAGTTATTTGCTTCGGATATAAGCGTGGCTCTTTTTTCCTCAGTGCTTTTTTTTAGTTTTGCAAATGACATATACTTAGGCTATTATACGTGTTAAAATGTGGGGTTCTATTACCTTTTGCGGCTGCATGATTGTTTGAATAGCATGGTGCAGTTTCACGTAATGAATATTACGATTTAATTATTATTAATTTCATTGACATTTGGTTTCACGCATGCTGTTTTGCCATAGAGCAGGCTAATAATGGACATGATGTTTGGATGTATGTACAGTAACTTTTAAAATGCAATAAAACTATTTACAGATTCGTGTATGCCTCCCGACCAGATATGGAAATGAATGAATCAGTGAGTCAAAGATTCGAATCATTTTATTGAACTGAACGAAAGGAAACAAATCACTAAAAAGAATCGTTTTGAACACCACTAATGGTTAGTGAACTTCGCAAAGGAATGTTGAATGAATCATGTGAATTTACTACAAAAAGAAATTAGCAAAAAACTTCACAAATATACAAAACTCTGCCTGTTATTGGGGGAAAAGTTACACTGGGGCAGGCTGCTGTTCAGGCAGCCTATCAGAACGAGTAGAGTCACTGAACGTAAATGCCCCAATCACTGAACAGATCAGTAGACTGTACTATGATTCTCGTTCAGTGCCTGCAGTTCATTCGTTCATCCCATCCTTTCAGTTCATGACTGTTTGGGTCTTCTGCAGTTCACCAAGTCACAACAGATTCATTCAGTTATTCCTTTTCAGTCTTTCAGTATATACTGAACAGTGAACCCAATTCCGTCCATGACCGACCTGTATTTTAATATTGTAACAAGGCTCTATTTTGTAAAACAAAATATTTAAACGAGCGTGTAAATGTCAGCATTCAATACAGTTAATGCCATAATTGCTAATGAAGCCATTGAAGCTAGTTGCTATTATGCTGTGTAGTCAATTTAGACCTCCTGCTGTGAATACTGAAAAAGCGCACCAGTGTTTTACAATGCAAAAAAAAAACAGCTCTTTGAAGCTTTGAATTCTTGTCAATACTCAACAGAGTATCATCACCACCCTATGGCCAAAGAAGGATTTGCACTTAGTAGTATAATTTACTGTACTCTTTTTTTTGCCATCATTGTTGACACTGAAGAGACAGGAACAGCCAGCATCAGGGAGGGAACAGCAGGAATTCATTCCTCATGACTTAAAATATCATGACTTAGAAAAGTCAGACACATCTGGGGAGATTAACGTGTCCTTTTGCGCATTTTGTTGGGGTTTTTTTTTTCCAATGCTTTAATTGTAGCTTTAATTATAGTGCTGTGATACTGAAGCTCTATTCTGCCACCTATCTTTTGGCTATATGATAGCAATCATCAAAACTGAAAGCATTTACATTACATTTACATTTATGTATTGAGAGACGCTGTCAGCTAAAGAAACTTACAAGCGAGGAACAATATAACACAAGTGAAAAACCATGCAGAGTCAACAATATTAGAAGCACTGCATGAACAGGTACAGTGGTTGGCCAGGCAAGGTACAAACTAGCAGGTAAAGCTAACGAGTGTGTTAAACCATTACGAATTTCTTTTTTGCACCTTAGTCATGCTACACTACAAATGACAGATGAAATTAAAGTATAAAGCAGGCATTTTTCTTCGCTGCCCTTGGCATCTCTTCAAACTTTAATATGATTTTGTGTTTAATTGCAATATTAATAGTACTACTGTTTGTGGATCCTGCAACTATTTCTAAGGTTTTCCAGTGTTTCTACTATTTTAAAGGGGTCATTCAAGGTGCCAGTACTGCTGATTGGTCATGACTACAGGAATTTATGTTTTTTTCTTTGAATATGTGCTTATTCTAATGGGAGAGTGGAGGGAGAAAATGATTGGGAATAGAAAAATACCAATAAAAGAAGACGGAGGAGAATGGGGAAAAAACCTAGGTGACCTTGCAATTTACTTGTAAAACATGCAAACCCAATTAAGAAGGAAAAATCAAGCAATATGCAAGTAGTTCATATGCTTCCCTTGAATATGAATGTGTTTGCTATTTTCTGTTTTTTAATAGTATAAACACTGCTATTATATGACACTTATGATTGTCCATTACATTTTACTCATTAGTGAATTTTCTATACTGTAAACTTTTTTCAAATTTTGCATTGTTGTATCACATGGGTTTATTTTACTAGTTTATTTCATTACCGAACAGTGTAGCTGATCCCTGACAGCCTTATGCAAAATGAGTAAATGCAAATGTAAATTTACTGAAAATACTGTAATTTGCACAGCATGATAATGTAATCTGTGTTGTCTTTTTACAAGATGAATACCTTCAAAGTGTGAATTAAATCACATTGACATAAAATCCAAACGGGTCCACCGCTCTGTGACAACTAAATGCAAAAAAAGTTTATGAAATTTTCAGTAAAGATAGACTGACCCCTGCACATTCCTGCCCGTGACTGTGGGAGTGTCAGATGTATGAGTCACATGCAGAAATGTAATGCTCAGGTAGAGATTGTCACACCTGGCCACAGGTAGCACCACTACACGCCTGCACAACACTCACCTCCGCAAAGAGCCACACATCCATTTCAGCTGATTCTCCTCAGATAGCGCAAACATGATCAAGAATCTTCCACGCTCAGGTAAGTTCATTTCAGTGCCTGTTCATAAAGTAAACAGATGCTGTACACAGATGTTTTGGCAGATGAAATGGTCTGATGTTTGGCAGACTGAGTGCAAACTGAAGCATCCAGGAAGAGCGCCAGGGTTCACGGGATGAAAACCCAGTTAAACATGAAAACAGCTTAATTTGCAGAGTGAACAAGCTTTATACTTGAAAGCCCTCATTTATAAGGTTTATTTGGTCAGAAGTAAAATGAATGTGAAGCTTACTGAAGCTATATAATGATTACTCTGTCACTGAGGTCTCAATGGAAAAATCAGATATTAAGGCCTTATTTTGTATGCAATTTTTGTTTGTAGTTATTCTCATCCAGTATTAATGCATTGAACAGTGAGCATGGAATTCCTGTGGCTGTGTGTTCTCAGCCAACAGCTGGAAAAACTTGTTCCCAGTGATGTTCACATTCCTGCTGATAAACCTGTTTGAGCAACGTGGTGAGAGGAGAATGCATTGGAAACAGAAGAGCAAAGCTGTCATTATGTGCTAGACTATGATGCACAATACGGTCAATAATAATAACAGTAATCAATAATCATAGTCATGAAATGAAACTTCACTAACCTACTCCCCATGACCCTATGGTGAAAATTCAAGAAAAATGTGATTTAGTTCCTGTTGAAGTCAGTTAGATTAAGGAAGTGACTTTTCCTTGTCAGCTAATGTTATTTTGCGTTATTTTTGCTGTGGAGGCTACTCCCTGTGTAACTACGTGCAACGCTGAGTAACTTGACTATGTAGCTATGTATTGTGTACTCTGTTGCTATGTAATTTCATTTGATAGCATGGGGAGGGTCAAGTAAATAATGTTCACCTTTAAAAACACTTAGTCACCGTTGGAATGACATATTTAAGGTAGTACCGCTTTCAGTCCGTTCATCCCTAAACTTTAGTGACCACCCTTCTCTTTGTATTGTGAGTGTAAGGGGGAAGGGTGGAAATGTTTGCAGGGTGAGGCCCTAGCAATCCCTCATATTAGAGAATGTCGGTAGAGTAAGCTTTGGAACAGGTTCAACTCTTTCACTCAAGGAGGAACAGGCAGACGTTTCTCCTGGAAGCCCAACATGTCTCCCACTGCTCCTAACATGAAGACATTCATGCGCAGATCTGACACATGACATGTAATACATAATCCAATCCAAGTACTTACACCAAAAGTAAAAATAATTCTTATATGAGTAATGAACAACATTTCCATACCGTTTATCCTTCATTCAGAGGTCATATGATCATCTCTCTCTGTAAGATCATCATTCGTCATTTTCTTCAAGGGAAAAACTTGATCAAAAACAAGGTTAACAATCTCGTCATCTTAATGAATCCTAAAATCAATCAGTGATGGATTGAATGGATTGAATGACCAAACCTTGAGTAGTGTTTAATTCTGGCCAGTGGCAATTTTGAGAAAAAAGGCTAATCCAAAGCTAGCTTCCGTTGATATGATTGAATTGGGAGTAACATCCCTTTCCAGGCTTACACCAGGCCTGACTACAGCGGTACCCCTGCTCAGAACTGATAATTACAGCCCCCTAGCTTTCATTTGGCCATGGCAGTGAATCATGTCAGGAGGACAGTGTCAGGTTCCATGTAAATAAATTCTCACAGGGTTGTTCTTTTTAAATGATCCCAATTAGCTAGTGACTCTGTGACCACCTGTGATGGGAGCTACTCAATATCACCTCCACTTTGTATATGATTTTATTCTATTATTCTGTTCTACTCGGGCCTGTGTAAGGAAAATGCAATACCTGATTCATTGTTCTTGGATGGTCACCTAATGCAATAAATCCAACTTAACTATCAAGGGGGTTAGATTCTAAGGGATACAGTTGGCATCACCTTTTGACGACGGTCTGGTTACCTTCCACACTACACCCTTTATTCCTTAGAATGCGGGAAACAGGGGTGTTAAGACCTGAGGCCTGGCCAGAGAGCAGGCTATGGTTATTAGTGTTTATGTGTGTGTATGTGTATTTAAGTCTGACACTGTATGAGGTGTGAGGCCTCTGTCTCTTCCCGTGAGCAAGATCTGAGGAAGAGACTTTGTGGAGCCTCTAACACCATGCAGTGCCCATTTGTTTCTCTACTGTCCAACCAGGGACAGGAACCTGCATTTTATTTCAGGATTTTATTTCAGGTTTGAGGTATAAAGGCTTGTACTCATACACCACCATTTTGTAACTGCCCTGCCTTGCTTTTACCCGGTATGTTTCATACTGTAACTGAATACTATTTATTGCTTTGTTAATAAATTGCTTTAAACCTCAACTTTGGAATTACAAGTTGAGCTTCACAAGAAGAAAATCACTATACCTGTCATGACTCAGTGTTCAAAGGAAATGAGACAGGCCGGACTGACCTCTTGCAGTTCATCTGTCTGCTCAGCATTTCTGATGAAACACTGCTAAATGTTATTTAGTGTGAGGGTATACTGTATGTTAATGCCTTTGTATATGTCAATTCTATGTGGGAAATATGATGCGCATAAAGTTTACTTCTGCATGTCTGCTGAAACATAGAAGCAAACACGGGACCATTTCTAAGAAAAAAGTACATTTTTCATGTGATGTTAATGTAAATGGACGAAAGACCTTTAAGAGAAGAGATCTACTTTTCCCTCTGCAGGAGACATGAACTTTAAAGGAAGGACAATGGTCATGGGTTGTCTGTTTTTGTTCAAGACGTGCATGGAACTGACCAAACAGCAGAAAAGTAACAGGAGTTTACTTGTTCTTTGCTAGGACGAAAAATCCAGACAAAAAGCAGTGAACTGCGGATTCTGCTGATTGGAAAGACCGGAGTTGGGAAGAGTGCAACAGGAAACACCATCCTGGGGAAAGATGTGTTTAAGTCTGAGATCTCCTCCTCTTCAGTGACAGCTAAATGTGAGAAAAAGACAGAGGATGTAGATGGCAGGCGCATTTCGATAATCGACACCCCTGGAATGTTTGACACAAAGCTTAGCAATACGGACATTATGAAGGAAATCTTGAAATCCATCTGCCTTATGGCCCCTGGACCACATGCAATCTTAATCGTGCTTCAGCTGGGACGATTCACACAGGAGGAGAAAGACACTGTGGAGGTGATCAAGCTCACCATAGGTGAGAATGCTCTGAAGCACTCAATAGTGGTGTTCACACATGGAGATCGACTAAAAAACAAACCTTTAAGTGACTTTATAGGCAAAGCTGACAAAGACCTGAAAGACATTATTGAGAAATGTGGGAACAGGTACACAGCCTTCAACAATGAAGATAAAGGATTCAATAATCAAGCCTGGACACTTCTGAAGGAAATAGATGAGTTGGTTACCAAGAATCAATGCTTCTGCACCAACAACATGTTCCCAAAGGCAGAGGAGGCCATCCAGAAAGAGAAGGAGAGGATCAGGAACAGGAAAGACGCAGAGTTTCTAAAGAGGATGGAGGAACTGGAGGCAGAATACAGTGGGACAGAACTGGAGGAGAAGATAAAAGAGCTCATAGCAGCAATGGAGGAAGAATTGCAGGCAGAGGCAGAAAACAGCAACAATTTCATAAAGGAGTGGCTGATTGCACTGGGAGCAGGAGGCTTAGCAGGAGGAATAGCAGGAGGAGCAGGAGTAGGAGCAGCAGTAGGAGTACTCGGTGGACCCGTTGGGATAGCGGTCGGAGCAGCAATAGGAGCAGGAGTGGGAGCAGTTACAGGGGGAGGGGTGGGAGTCGGGATTAATGCTGCGATCAAGAAGTGCCGTATTCAGTAAAGTGTGGCAGGGTCAAAGTATATAACCATACATAATACATATATATTTACATATGCCTTTCATCATTTTAATGTTATAATACTATCTCAACACAACTTTCAGATTGGATTCATACATATAATTTCCCCTTCTGTAATTTTGTCTGATTAGTGAGTAGGATGAATATCCTTTTAATAGAAGATTTTAAGGAAATATTGAGTGACTGTTGCATGTTCTGTATGTAAATAATATCACAAAGACTAAATAAAGTGTTGAATTGTAAATGCGGTGCCTGAGTTCTTTATATATGTCCTGATGCCTCCTTACAGATCTCAGTGGTGTTTCTCTGTGTAATATTACTGACTTGCTCAGCAGATAACCTTTATCCTCTGAGAGTAACAGCACTAACATTTCTGCAAACTGTCCTGTTAAAGCTGGAAATATTTACTGAAGTGTGTCAGATTACGAGTGCTTTACCACATTCAAATTCTAACCTACTACCTTCTGATGAGACACACAGCATCCATATTGAAAACTCAGGACCATGCAATTCCCATGAGCTGTCAGCTCGCTACCCTTTCAGTTTAAAATGGGCCAGTTAAAACAAAGGCTGAACACAGGAGATTCTGTTAGGCTTTTTTCATGTGTTCATGCTGTTTGGTCACACTGCAGTTATTACAAAAATTGCCTTTACCCCACAGGAGTATTTTTCGAGCGTGTTTTAGTTTACTGCCTGTTCATTGACCAGTGATTCTAAAGGAGGAAAGAGATGTATAAACCCTAATCCACTGATAAAAACACATGAAGAGCATTTACTTGGAGTTATGCAGCACCGAATATGAGCAGATTTCTATAATTTAAGAAATTAAACTTTTGTCTGTCTAAAGTGCCTGTCATAGGTTTCTTCTGATACTGAAGAGTTTCTTTATAATCCATGTTTTATCCTTTTATCTCCCTAAAATATCCTTTCAAATAATATATGCAAACCTTTTAGAAAGATCAGGGACACAAAATATGTTTTGTGGAATCCCGTTTTTCAGGAATTAACTTGCAGGTTCCTCTGGTAATAGGTTGACTATGTCAACTGTATGGAATGTGATGGGTTTTTCAGTCACACAAAACAAAGGACTGGAAGCAGATTCAGAATATTATTAGATCTGTTTCAGACATGCATCTCCTTGGCTTGTTTGCAGAGCTTGGGGGAGCATCTACCCTGAGAATGATACTTACTGGCCTGAATGGAGTTGGGAAGAGTGCAGCAGGAAACACCATCCTGGGCAGAGAGGTGTTTGAATCTGGGGTCAGTTTCACTTCTCTGACACTGAGCAGTCAGAGTGGAGAAGGGGAGGTGTTTGGGAGAAGAGTCACTGTGGTCGATACACCAGGCTTGTTAAATGCTGACCTCCCAGAAGATGAATGGAAAAGGGAGGTGAAGAAATCTGTAGATCTCCGTGAGCCTGGACCCCACGCTTTCCTCCTGGTCATACAGCTGGGCCGATTCACACAGCAAGAGAAGAGAGCAGTGAAGACTCTGCAAGAGCTGTTTGGCAAGAAGGTGAATGAACATACCATGGTTCTCTTCACTCACGGAGACAAGCTGAAGAAGAAAAATATCAAAGACTTCATCTCAGAGGACACAAATCTGCAGCAGTTGCTTAAGCAATGTGGAAACAGGTATCATGTTTTTGCCAACAATAACACCAATGACACCCAGGTCAAGGAGCTCTTGGAGAAAGTAGAGACGATGCATACGCATCACGGTGAGTTATATGAGATTCCTGGGGGTTCAGGATTCTCACTCTGGAAGGCAGCTGCATTCATGAGAAGAAAAGTGCAGCAAATAGCAGGAGCATTTACAGGGGGAGGACATGAGGCATCTCCGGACTCAGGAGCAGAGACTGTGAAAGGAATAAAGCAAGATTCACACCATGCAGACCAGGCTGAAGATGCAGGTGATGGCCAATCAAAGAAAGACATACACTGAAGATGCAGGTGATGGCCAATCAAAGAAAGACATACACTGAAGATGCAGGTGATGACCAATCAAAGAAAGACATACACTGAAGATGCAGGTGATGACCAATCAAAGAAAGAAATACACTGAAGATGCAGTTGATGACCAGTCAAAGAAAGACATACACTGAAGATGCAGGTGATGACCAATCAAAGAAAGACATACACTGAAGATGCAGGTGATGGCCAATCAAAGAAAGACATACACTGAAGATGCAGGTGATGACCAATCAAAGAAAGACATACACTGAAGATGCAGTTGATGACCAATCAAAGAAAGACATGCACTGAAGATGCAGGTTTCTTCATCTTTCAGGTTAATCAGCCTATATCACTGTAACCCCACCTGGAACTCTACACTCTGCATTGTGATACTGAATCATGCTTAGTTCACAGATTTGTATTCATACATGATGGTGACAATTTAATAACTGATTTGAAAATAATAGCTCAAACAATCACCTTTGTCACAGTTGTTCTGAGATTAATAGCATGTGAAAGATGATTGAAGATATTTCTGTTTCTGAGATCGTGTTTATGAGACAGTAAAACATTAAGTACACAAACCCATTTGAAATTGTTGCTGAATAAATTACTCAGATTTCTCAAAACACTCAGCTCTCCTGAGGGTATGTTTGACAACCTTGCAGACCTTCATCTTGGCTCTGTTTGGACCCTGGCAGGAAGACACAGCAGTTGAATAAAACCAGTGATGACACTTTACCAAAAATGGATGGTTAAAATATTTTGCATTATATGACAGTGCTCTACTCCTCCTCAGCATCTGAAAAGCTTTAAATACATGTAAATATCACACTATATACTTTTGGAAAAGCATGTTGGCTTTGTGGCTCAATGAACCTTCCTATATGCAGTATCTGACAGGAGCTTACAGCGCACCACATGTCTTTGGAATAATTGTGAATATCCATGTCTGTGTTCATGGTAGACATATTTAACACTGAAATATCGAATTTATTGGAGAGCCAAATTGTAAAGAAGAAATAAAAAAAGTTCACCAAGCATGCATGCATTACAGTCAAATCAACTATTCATAGCTGCAGCACTTAAACAGGGAAGTGATGAAGGGAATCAGTTCAGGTGTGAGAAATTTCACCCGTCTCCCAGCTCAGGTGGTGTCTACAGTGCCATATTGCGGAGTCACTGTGCCCTTACATATTTTCCCTCACCACAGTGGCCATCTTCTGACACAGACTGAAGACCCACCTCTTCAGACTGCATCTCGGTTCCACTGCTATCCCCACCCCCTAACACCTGATACTTCTTGCATTTGATGATAATTATATGTGTAGTATTATGAGTGTTAAAAATGGTTGTGCAATACTTTATATCCCAATGTGCACCCTACTTGTTGCTGAATATTTCATTCATTTACTGCTTCATTCTTACTTATTTATAGATTCTTTTAGATTCTTTTTATTGCATGCTTGTCTACTTTATTTTTATCTCCATTGTTTCTTGATACTGTAATGTGAGCAATCTCTGGCACAATAATTTCCTTCGAGATGAATAAAGTCTTATGACATATGATGAATTTGCATTCTAGGCACTGTTGTATCGTAGTGTACTTGCCTTTTGTCGGAGTGCACAAGTTAACTTGTGGTAGTGCTTGGATAGTTTTATGCTCACACTCACTGGTCTGGCGGTGCTGTTAGCCTGGTCTGACACTGTTGCTCAGGTAAATTGAATGGATACACTTACGTTCTATTGTGATGGAAGTCATTCTGTGTAAGAGCATCTGCTAACTGCTTGTAATGTAATATAATGAAAAAGGCCAGCTCACTGTTCTTTGTATTATTTCTTCTTATTCCATGTGATTTTTTAAATAAATAATTACTCTATTAGCTTTTCAGCTACACTCATGAAACTTGGAGAATACCTTCAGCCAGGATGAGAATGCCTTGCCTGTGCTTGTTGTCTCAATACCTAAAATTTTTTTGAGATATTTACTATTTTACAATGAAAAATATGTCAATGACTAACATGGATAGAATGTTTGGAATGTGAACATTCTAACATGTGCAGCTTATGTCACAATGGGCTGCTACAGGGGCCACAGATACAGACCGCCTCAAGCAAAGCTCATAACTACTAGCTTCTAGCAGGCTAGACCTTTTTAAACCCAACTTTAGTTTATCCTCAAACTTTCCTTTCTAGTTACATACTTGTAATTCAATGGCGGTCACTCTGTCTCGTTGGCAGGCTCTTCTTGTCCCACAGAAAGGAGGATCGTACTACTGGGGAAAACAGGGAATGGGAAGAGCAGCACAGGAAACACCATCCTGGGAGGAGAAATATTCAACGAGGATTTCTGCAGCACCTCAGTGACACGAAGATGTGAGAGTGTGTCGAGAACGATGAATGAAAAAGCTTACACTATCATCGACACCCCTGGATTCTTTGACACAGAGCTCTCTGAGGAGGAGATAAAGAGAGAGATTGTGAGGTGCATCTCTCTCTCGGCCCCAGGTCCGCATGCCGTCCTGCTGGTGATAAAAGTAGACAGATACACAGAGGAGGACATGGCAACTGTGAGGAAAATTGAAAAGCAGTTTGGAGAGGAAGCTCTGAAGTTCACCATCGTCCTGTTCACAAGAGGTGACAGTCTCAGGAATAAACCAGTAGAGCACTTCATCAAGGACAATCAGCACCTGAAGATGCTTGTTCAGAAATGTGGAGGAAGATATCATGTCTTCAACAACCAAGAGAGGAGTGATCACTCTCAGGTCGCCGAGCTCATGCAGAAGGTGGAGACAATGCTGGAAAGGAACAGACACAGCTGCTACACTAACGAGATGTATGCTGAGGCAGCTAAAGCCATCAGACAGGAGCAAGAGAGGGTAGTGATGGAGAAATACGGCTCAGCAGTGGGCCGTGAAGCTGAGCTGGCTGAAGCCAGAAAGGAGGCAAGAGAAGCGTTTGCTAAGAAGTTCGTAAACGTAGCAGTGGGCATTACAGTTGGGGTGCTCCTTGGTGCAATGATTGGAAGAGATATTGGAGTTGGTCTTGTAAGCAAAGTAGCACACATTGGCATAATGACTCAGGGGAAAGCAGCATTAGGCTTTGTAGCTGGGGCACTGGTTGGGGGAGCTGTAGGAGGGAGAGCTGCTAAGTGTGCAGACGGGCCCCAAGATGCAGCAATCAGGTCCAAAGAGGCCGTGGTTTCAGTGGGGATACAGGTCGCAGAAGGTGGAGAAATGATAAGTCATTTAGGGAGACAGGGCACTTTGAAATAAGTAAAAAAAGTAACTGACAACATTAGATGAAGGGAACAAAGAAAGCGATTAAATTACAATCCATCAAAAGTAAAATGAACACTTTATACTCATACTTCAGTCTAGTAGTCAAATAAGTCACTATAAAAGTCATTCACTATAAAATGCTGTATATGATCTAAATTTGGTTCTACATGTCTACAAACAGTGGAGCACTAATCCTAATTGAGTGCCTGGTACTAATGAAAATTTTATGCCCTGACTACAGAACGTGAGGGCAGCTGTGTTTTTAATATTGTTTTTTTTGTTTTTAATATTGTTTTTTAGCAAATGGCTATTTTTTGCACACAATACTACAGAATGCCAAATGCTGCCAAACTGAGGGTTGACATAACTCTCCCTGACATTGTCTCAGGAAGTCACAGGTGCCTAACAAGTTGTGAACATTTGCAGATCTTATACACGATGCATGAAAATTGTGCACGTAGGAGAGGATATAGGATGCATAGGATATACACAGTTAATACGCAAGGTACCTGGGGAAGTTTGTTCAGAAAGGTGGAGGTGGATATCACATCTTCAACAACAACCAAACTGATCACTGTCACGTTACTGAGCTCATGCAGTTATTCTTTTTGATATAATAAGCTCAGTAGTACAAAAATTGCAGGGAAAATAAATCTTCACAAATTGAATAAGCAGAACAAATTAAAAGGAAAAAAACCATTTCATAGTGGAAGGAAAAAGTATAATATTGTGAACCTACAGAGCCAGGTCAGTTTCTCTAATTTTATTTGTTGTAATTGTGAAATGTGTACATTTTTCTTGCATTCTTTTAAAATATTATTTTGCCATTTAAAAATCCTATTTTGCCTGCGATAACACAATTTTAATTGTTTCAATTCAATGAACCTTGATAAGGACTCTTGAACTCCATTCACTGTTCATCAGTTTGTCTGTAACTGAGCCTGCTTTCTCTTATTTTATTCATTAACGCTGATTTCATTCATTACATTACATCATTTAGCGGACGCTCTTACCCAGAGTGACTTACAAATAAGTGCATCGAATAAATGTTTAATTCTTCCATGATAATTTTAATGATCTGTATGTGTTACAGTAGTTAATTAGTTCATACTGGTGACATGGACAATGGGAATCTTTATTACTACTGTATTTCTTTCTTTTTAAATAAAAGTAAAAACTATATCTCCTCATCTCTTACCTCCTCATAGGGGATCTTTATGTATCTGACTTGGCATAGAAGTATGGGTATTCCAGCAGCTGGATGCGATGACCATGTTGCAGCACAAACCCAGGGTCTGCAGAACTGAGCACAACTCCGGAGGCACAAAAGCACACACAGATCAAAGAGAAAGGCAAATAAATCAGAGCCTCTTGCAGAGAAAGAGAGATTTTCTTGAAATGATCTTCATTTACTGAGAATCTTGTGTCCAGTGTATACACTCTAAGAGAAATGGTTAGTAGTGATGTGCACTTTGTGAACGAACGAATCCTTTTGAATGAATCTTTGAGGTGAACTGAGTGTACTGAATCCCTAGTCTAAAAGATTTGTTCCTTCCTCTTTGCAAACATGCGCGCTGATTAGCTGGCATAGCAGCTATAACTCTCCCTCCAGTGGATATTGGATATGCAGTCTGTCCCACATATCACAAAACTGTATCAGCAGTACGCTCATGACAACAACTAGCCAATGGCTGAAATGCTAAAACTCTCGAAGCACCTCCCACTGGCCATCTTGGCACAGCTGACGATGTGGGACAATGCAAAAGATCCGGTGACTACGAAGACTCTAAACTCCACCTACTGACTTGATGAACTGTTGACAAGTTCCTCAGTTCACCAGTTCGTTCGGACTCCAAAGATTCACTGACTATGAAGACTTGGTGACTACGTGTTGCCAGAATTGCTAGTTCTCAGTATAACAGGCTTGGGCTACATCCACCATTGACTGTGACGATGCAAAAGGAATCAGAGTGCTTCAGTGACATTATTATAGGAATAAAAAATATTATTAAATATTATTTTGCTCATCTACCTGGAATATTATTTTATATTTATGTTTTAGCAGTAGCATATTTTAGGTGCGCACAATGTATTGCAGTTCTTGTTTATCACAACTGCAATTTTACATGTATTTAATGTTGACATCACATGTCACGATGTATTTAATGTTGACATCACATTTCCTTTTAACGTGAATAAAGTCCTTATTAATAAATACTGACAAATCAACATAGTAGGCTGCAAAACAAAACAGAAATGTGATGCATAAGCCTATGCATCACATTTGTAGCGTACTATGTCTACATTAGCCTAACAACAAATAAAAATACGACATTGCTGACTAGGCCTACAAGTATATTAAAATGTTTGGGCTGGGTTAGTTCAAAACTTGCAAAACAAAGTTATTTGCTTCAGATATAAGCGTGGCTCTTTTTTCCTCAGTGCTTTTTTTTAGTTTTGCAAACGACATGTACTTAGGCTATTATACGTGTTAAAATGTGGGGTTCTATTACCTTTTGCGGCTGCATGATTGTTTGAATAGCATGGTGCAGTTTCACGTAATGAATATTAGGATTTAATTATTATTAATTTCATTGACATTTGGTTTCACGCATGCTGTTTTGCCGCAGAGCAGGCTAATAATGGACATGATGTTTGGAACAATGTACAGTAACTTTTAAAATGCAATAAAACTATTTACAGATTCGTGTATGCCTCCCGAACGGATATGGAAATGAATGAATCAGTGAGTCAAAGATTCGAATCATTTTATTGAACTGAACGAAAGGAAACGAATCACTAAAAAGAATAGTTTTTAACACCACTAATGGTTAGTGAACTTCGCAAAGGAATGTTGAATGAATCATGTGAATTTACTACAAAAAGAAATCAGCAAATATCTTCACAAATCTACAAAACTCTGCCTGTTATTGGGGAAAAAGTTACACTGGGGCAGGCTGCTGTCCAGGCAGCCTATCAGAACGAGTAGAGTCACTGAACGTAAATGCCCCAATCACTGAACAGATCAGTAGACTGTACTATGATTCTCGTTCAGTGCCTGCAGTTCGTTCGTTCATCCCGTCCTTTCAGTTCATGACTGTTTGGGTCTTCTGCAGTTCACCGAGTCACAACGGATTCATTCAGTTATTCCCTTTCAGTCTTTCAGTATATATTGTACAGTGATACATTTATGTTTTTGGGACCTGTATTTAGCCAAAGCTCTATTTTACAAAAACAAAACAATTTAAACAAGCGAAAAACCATCAGATTCAACAATATTAAGAAGCACTGCCATGACCAGGTTGCTATTATGGTGTGCCAGGCAATGTACTAACTAGCAGGTAAAGCTAAGAGTGTGTTAAACCATTAAGAATTTCTTTTTTTCATTTTATAGATTAGTAGGAGATAATTTTAGTCATGAGAAGTTCCTTTAGGGTGGAATTACTTTTTTGCCATCATTACTGACAAATTACAAATTACAGGAACAGCCAGCATCAGGGAGTGAAAGCAGGGGTTCATTTGTCATGACTTAAAATATCATGACTTAGAAAAGTCATTACATACCATGGATCAGGTGTTTTTATTTTGTTGGGGTTTTTTATGGCTTTAGTTGGTTAATGTATGCACCCTGAACCTCAATTCTTTGTACCTTAGTCATGCTAAACTACAAATGACAGATGAAATTAATTTACATTACAGCAACATTTTTCTTCATTGCCCTTGGCATCGAGGAACAAAATTTAATATGATTTTGTGTTTAATTACAATATTAATAGGTACAGTGGTTGCCAGGCAAGGTACAAACTGCAACTATTTCTAAAGTTTTAAACCAGTGTTTCTGCAGTCATGTGCATCTAAACAGAGTTAAAGTATAAAGAGGCATTTTTTGGCCCTTGGCATTTTTGAAAAGTTTAATATGATTTTGCGTTGATTGGTTATCACTATGGAAATGAATGCATTTGCAACATTTAATTTCTTTTAAAGGGGCCATTCAAGGTGCCAGTACTGCTGATTGGTCATGATGACAGGAATGTATGTTTTTTTCTTTGAATATGTACTTATTCTAATGGGAGAGTTGAGGGAGAAAAAGATTGGGAATAGAAAAGTACCAATAAAAGAAAAAGGAGGAGAATGGGGAAATAAGCTAGGTGACCTTGCAATTTACTTGTAAAACATGTAAACCCAATTAAGAAGGAAAAATCAAGCAATGTGCAAGTAGCTCATATGCTTCCCTTGAATATGAATGTGTTTGCTATTTTCTGTTTTGTTTTTTTTTTAATAGTATAAACACTGCTGTTATATGACACTTATGATTGTCCATTACATTTTACTCATTATTGAATTTTCTATGCTGTGAACTTTTTTCAAATTCTGCATTGTTGTATCACATGGGTTTATATTACTAGTTTATTTCATTACCGAACAGTGTAGCTGATCCCTGACAGCCTTATGCAAAATGAGTAAATGCAAATGTAAATGTACTGAAAATACTGTAATTTGCACAGCATGATAATGTAATCTGTGTTGTCTTTTTACAAGATGAATACCTTCAAAGTGTGAATTAAATCACATTCACATAAAATCCAAACGGATCCACCGCTCTGTGACAACTAAATGCAAAAAAAGTTTATGAAATTTTCAGTAAAGATAGACTGACCCCTGCACATTCCTGCCCGTGACTGTGGGAGTGTCAGATGTATGAGTCACATGCAGAAATGTAATGCTCAGGTAGAGATTGTCACACCTGGCCACAGGTAGCACCACTACACGCCTGCACAACACTCACCTCCGCAAAGAGCCACACATCCATTTCAGCTGATTCTCCTCAGATGAACATGATCAAGAATCTTCCACACTCAGGTAAGTTCATTTCAGTGCCTGTTCATAAAGTAACACACACAACCAACAGCAATGTTGAAGTGTTTAGAGAAAGTATTAAATCATTCCTTGAAAAAAAAAAAAACATGCATGCAGGGCGGAGCCTGTTCTGTACTAATGCCTCTGCCATGAGACCAGTGTCTCACATTCCTCACGGATCTGTCTTTAAAGCATTGTAAATGCACACACTGAGCTGCACTCATCGTAACACAGCAAAACTGTACCAGGATCTCATAACATTATTGCATTTTTCCCAAGAGGTTTTTAGCAGCACAGTGTTTTCCCTCTCTTTGCAGGAGACTTATGCATTTTGGCTCACTCTAATGCAGTTTTGTTCTCCATTCCTGGGCTCATAGATGTGTAGTAGTGAAGTGTAAACAGATGCTGTACACAGATGTTTTGGCAGATGAAATGGTCTGATGTTTGGCAGACTGAGTGCAAACTGAAGCATCCAGGAAAAGCGCCAGGGTTCACGGGATGAAAACCCAGTTAAACATGAAAACAGCTTAATTTGCAGAGTGAACAAGCTTTATACTTGAAAGCCCTCATTTATAAGGTTTATTTGGTCAGAAGTAAAATGAATGTGAAGCTTACTGAAACTATATAATGATTACTCTGTCACTGAGGTCTCAATGGAAAAATCAGATATTAAGGCCTTATTTTGTATGCAATTTTTGTTTGTAGTTATTCTCATCCAGTATTAATGCATTGAACAGTGAGCATGGAATTCCTGTGGCTGTGTGTTCTCAGCAAACAGCTGGAAAAACTTGTTCGCAGTGATGTTCACATTCCTGCTGATAAACCTGTTTGAGCAACGTGGTGAGAGGAGAACGCATTGGAAACAGAAGAGCAAAGCTGTCATTATGTGCTAGACTATGATGCACAATACGGTCAATAATAATAACAGTAATCAATAATCATAGTCATGAAATGAAACTTCACTAACCTACTCCCCATGACCCTATGGTGAAAATTCAAGAAAAATGTGATTTAGTTCCTGTTGAAGTCAGTTAGATTAAGGAAGTGACTTTTCCTTGTCAGCTAATGTTATTTTGCGTTATTTTTGCTGTGGAGGCTACTCCCTGTGTAACTACGTGCAACGCTGAGTAACTTGACTATGTAGCTATGTATTGTGTACTCTGTTGCTATGTAATTTCATTTGATAGCATGGGGAGGGTCAAGTAAATAATGTTCACCTCTAAAAACACTTAGTCACTGTTGGAATGACACATTTAAGGTAGTACCGCTTTCAGTCCGTTCATCCTTAAACTTTAGTGACCACCCTTCTCTTTGTATTGTGAGTGTAAGGGGGAAGGGTGGAAATGTTTGCAGGGTGAGGCCCTAGCAATCCCTCGTATTAGAGAATGTCGGTAGAGTAAGCTTTGGAACAGGTTCAACTCTTTCACTCAAGGAGGAACAGGCAGACATTTCTCCTGGAAGCCCAACATGTCTCCCACTGCTCCTAACATGAAGACATTCATGCGCAGATCTGACACATGACATGTAATACATAATCCAATCCAAGTACTTACACCAAAAGTAAAAATAATTCTTACATGAGTAATGAACAACATTTCCATACCGTTTATCCTTCATTCAGAGGTCATATGATCATCTCTCTCTGTAAGATCATCATTCGTCATTTTATTCAAGGGAAAAACTTGATCAAAAACAAGGTTAACAATCTCGTCATCTTAATGAATCCTAAAATCAATCAGTGATGGATTGAATGGATTGAATGACCAAACCTTGAGTAGTGTTTAATTCTGGCCAGTGGCAATTTTGAGAAAAAAGGCTAATCCAAAGCTAGCTTCCGTTGATATGATTGAATTGGGAGTAACATCCCTTTCCAGGCTTACACCAGGCCTGACTACAGCGGTACCCCTGCTCAGAACTGATAATTACAGCCCCCTAGCTAATTACCCACCTGTCAGCTATTTCTCTAACTGTAATCATAGTTTCATTTGGCCATGGCAGTGAATCATGTCAGGAGGACAGTGTCAGGTTCCATGTAAATAAACTCTCACAGGGTTGTTCTTTTTAAATGATCCCAATTAGCTAGTGACTCTGTGACCACCTGTGATGGGAGCTACTCAATATCACCTCCACTTTGTATATGATTTTATTCTATTATTCTGTTCTACTCGGGCCTGTGTAAGGAAAATGCAATACCTGATTCATTGTTCTTGGATGGTCACCTAATGCAATAAATCCAACTTAACTATCAAGGGGGTTAGATTCTAAGGGATACAGTTGGCATCACCTTTTGATGACAGTCTGGTTACCTTCCACACTACACCCTTTATTCCTTAGAATGCGGGAAACAGGGGTGTTAAGACCTGAGGCCTGGCCAGAGAGCAGGCTATGGTTATTAGTGTTTATGTGTGTGTATGTGTATATAAGTCTTACACTGTATGAGGTGTGAGGCCTCTGTCTCTTCCCGTGAGCAAGATCTGAGGAAGAGACTTTGTGGAGCCTCTAACACCATGCAGTGCCCATTTGTTTCTCTACTGTCCAACCAGGGACAGGAACCTGCATTTTATTTCAGGATTTTATTTCAGGTTTGAGGTATAAAGGCTTGTACTCATACACCACCATTTTGTAATTGCCCTGCCTTGCTTTTACCCGGTATGTTTCATACTGTAACTGAATACTATTTATTGCTTTGTTAATAAATTGCTTTAAACCTAAACTTTGGAATTACAGGTTGAGCTTCACAAGAAGAAAATCACTATACCTGTCATGACTCAGTGTTCAAAGGAAATGAGACAGGCCGGACTGACCTCTTGCAGTTCATCTGTCTGCTCAGCATTTCTGATGAAACACTGCTAAATGTTATTTAGTGTGAGGGTATACTGTATGTTAATGCCTTTGTGTATGTCAATTCTATGTGGGAAATATGATGCGCATAAAGTTTACTTCTGCATGTCTGCTGAAACATAGAAGCAAACACGGGACCATTTCTAAGAAAAAAGTACATTTTTCATGTGATGTTAATGTAAATGGACGAAAGACCTTTAAGAGAAGAGATCTACTTTTCCCTCTGCAGGAGACATGAACTTAAAAGGAAAGACAATGGTTATGGGTTGTCTGTTTTTGTTCAAGACGTGCATGGAACTGACCAAACAGCAGAAAAGTAACAGGAGTTTACTTGTTCTTTGCTAGGACGAAAAATCCAGACAAAAAGCAGTGAACTGCGGATTCTGCTGATTGGAAAGACTGGAGTTGGGAAGAGTGCAACAGGAAACACCATCCTGGGGAAAGATGTGTTTAAGTCTGAGATCTCCTCCTCTTCAGTGACAGCTAAATGTGAGAAAAAGACAGAGGATGTAGATGGCAGGCGCGTTTCGATAATCGACACCCCTGGAATGTTTGACACAAAGCTTAGCAATATGGACATTATGAAGGAAATCTTGAAATCCATCTGCCTTATGGCCCCTGGACCACATGCAATCTTAATCGTGCTTCAGCTGGGACGATTCACACAGGAGGAGAAAGACACTGTGGAGGTGATCAAGCTCACCATAGGTGAGAATGCTCTGAAGCACTCAATAGTGGTGTTCACACATGGAGATCGACTAAAAAACAAACCTTTAAGTGACTTTATAGGCAAAGCTGACAAAGACCTGAAAGACATTATTGAGAAATGTGGGAACAGGTACACAGCCTTCAACAATGAAGATAAAGGATTCAATAATCAAGCCTGGACACTTCTGAAGGAAATAGATGAGTTGGTTACCAAGAATCAATGCTTCTGCACCAACATGTTCCCAAAGGCAGAGGAGGCCATCCAGAAAGAGAAGGAGAGGATCAGGAACAGGAAAGACGCAGAGTTTCTAAAGAGGATGGAGGAACTGGAGGCAGAATACAGTGGGACAGAACTGGAGGAGAAGATTAAAGAGCTCATAGCAGCAATGGAGGAAGAATTGCAGGCAGAGGCAGAAAACAGCAACAATTTCATAAAGGAGTGGCTGATTGCACTGGGGGCAGGAGGCTTAGCAGGAGGAATAGCAGGAGGAGCAGGAGTAGGAGCAGCAGTAGGAGTACTCGGTGGACCTGTTGGGATAGCGGTCGGAGCATCAATAGGAGCAGGAGTGGGAGCAGTTACAGGGGGAGGGGTGGGAGTCGGGATCAACGCTGCGATCAAGAAGTGCCGTATTCAGTAAAGTGTGGCAGGGTCACAGTATATAACCATACATAATATATATACATTTACATATGCCTTTCATCTCTATTTTAATGTTTTAATACTATCTCAACACACCTTTCAGAGTGGATTCATACATAAAATTTGCCCTTTTTAAATTTTGTCTGATTAGTGAGTAGGATGAAGAGCTTCATAATGGAAGATTTCAAGGAAATATTAAGTAACTGTTGAATGTTCCGTATGTAAACAATATCACAAGGACTAAATAAAGTGTTGAATTATAAATGCTGTGCCTGAGTTCTTTATATATGTCCTGATGCCTCCTTACAGATCTCAGTGGTGTTTCTCTGTCTGATATTACTGACTTGCTCAGCAGATAACCTTTATCCTCTGAGAGTAACAGCACTAACATTTCTGCAAACTGTCCTGTTAAAGCTGGAAATATTTACTGAAGTGTGTCAGATTACGAGTGCTTTACCACATTCAAATTCTAACCTACTACCTTCTGATGAGACACACAGCATCCATATTGAAAACTCAGGACCATGCAATTCCCATGAGCTGTCAGCTAGCTACCCTTTCAGTTTAAAATGGGCCAGTTAAAACAAAGGCTGAACACAGGAGATTCTGTTAGGCTTTTTTCATGTGTTCATGCTGTTTGGTCACACTGCAGTTATTACAAAAATTGCCTTTACCCCACAGGAGTATTTTTCGAGCGTGTTTTAGTTTACTGCCTGTTCATTGACCAGTGATTCTAAAGGAGGAAAGAGATGTATAAACCCTAATCCACTGATAAAAACACATGAAGAGCATTTACTTGGAGTTATGCAGCACCGACTATGAGCAGATTTCTATAATTTAAGAAATTAAACTTTTGTCTGTCTAAAGTGCCTGTCATAGGTTTCTTCTGATACTGAAGAGTTTCTTTATAATCCATGTTTTATCCTTTTATCTCCCTAAAATATCCTTTCAAATAATATATGCAAACCTTTTAGAAAGATCAGGGACACAAAATATGTTTTGTGGAATCCCGTTTCATCAGGAATTAACTTGCAGGTTCCTCTGGTAATAGGTTGACTATGTCAACTGTATGGAATGTGATGGGTTTTTCAGTCACACAAAACAAAGGACTGGAAGCAGATTCAGAATATTATTAGATCTGTTTAAGACATGCATCTCCTTGGCTTGTTTGCAGAGCTTGGGGGAGCATCTACCCTGAGAATGATACTTACTGGCCTGAATGGAGTTGGGAAGAGTGCAGCAGGAAACACCATCCTGGGCAGAGAGGTGTTTGAATCTGGGGTCAGTTTCACTTCTCTGACACTGAGCAGTCAGAGTGGAGAAGGGAGGTGTTTGGGAGAAGAGTCACTGTGGTCGATACACCAGGCTTGTTAAATGCTGACCTCCCAGAAGATGAATGGAAAAGGGAGGTGAAGAAATCTGTAGATCTCCGTGAGCCTGGACCCCACGCTTTCCTCCTGGTCATACAGCTGGGCCGATTCACACAGCAAGAGAAGAGAGCAGTGAAGACTCTGCAAGAGCTGTTTGGCAAGAAGGTGAATGAACATACCATGGTTCTCTTCACTCACGGAGACAAGCTGAAGAAGAAAAATATCAAAGACTTCATCTCAGAGGACACAAATCTGCAGCAGTTGCTTAAGCAATGTGGAAACAGGTATCATGTTTTTGCCAACAATAACACCAATGACACCCAGGTGAAGGAGCTCTTGGAGAAAGTAGAGATGATGCATACGCATCACGGTGAGTTAAATGAGATTCCTGGGGGTTCGGGATTCTCACTCTGGAAGGCAGCTGCATTCATGAGAAGAAAAGTGCAGCAAATAGCAGGAGCATGTACAGGAGGAGGACATGAGGCAGCTCCGGACTCAGGAGCAGAGACTGTGAAAGGAATAAAGCAAGATTCACACCATGCAGACCAGGCTGAAGATGCAGGTGATGGCCAATCAAAGAAAGACATACACTGAAGATGCAGGTGATGACCAATCAAAGAAAGACATACACTGAAGATGCAGTTGATGACCAATCAAAGAAAGACATACACTGAAGATGCAGGTGATGACCAATCAAAGAAAGACATACACTGAAGATGCAGGTGATGGCCAATCAAAGAAAGACATACACTGAAGATGCAGGTGATGACCAATCAAAGAAAGACATACACTGAAGATGCAGTTGATGACCAATCAAAGAAAGACATACACTGAAGATGCAGGTGATGACCAATCAAAGAAAGACATACACTGAAAATGCAGGTGACGGACAATCAAAGAAAGACATACACTGAGGATGCAGTTGACGGCCAATCAAAGAAAGACATACACTGAAGATGCAGGTTTCTTCATCTTTCAGGTTAATTAGCCTATATCACTATAACCCCACCTGGAACTCTACACTCTGCATTGTGATACTGAATCATGCTTAGTTTACAGATTTGTATTCATACATGATGGTGACAATTTAATAACTGATTTGAAAATAATAGCTCAAAAAATGACCTTTGTCACAGTTGTTCTGAGATTAATAGCATGTGAAAGATGATTGAAGATATTTCTGTTTCTGAGATCGTGTTTATGAGACAGTAAAACATTAAGTACACAAACCCATTTGAAATTGTTGCTGAATAAATTACTCAGATTTCTCAAAACACTCAGCTCTCCTGAGGGTATGTTTGACAACCTTGCAGACCTTCATCTTGGCTCTGTTTGGACCCTGGCAGGAAGACACAGCAGTTGAATAAGACCAGTGATGACACTTTACCAAAAATGGATGGTTAAAATATTTTGCATTATATAACAGTGCTCTACTCCTCCTCAGCATCTGAAAAGCTTTAAATACATGTAAATATCACACTATATACTTTTGGAAAAGCATGTTGGCTTTGTGGCTCAATGAACCTTCCTATATGCAGTATCTGACAGGAGCTTACAGCGCACCACACGTCTTTGGAATAATTGTGAATATCCATGTCTGTGTTCATGGTAGACATATTTAACACTGAAATATCGAATTTATTGGAGAGCCAAATTGTAAAGAAGAAATAAACAAAAAAGTTCACCAAGCATGCATGCATTACAGTCAAATCAACTATTCATAGCTGCAGCACTTAAACAGGGAAGTGATGAAGGGAATCAGTTCAGGTGTGAGAAATTTCACCCGTCTCCCAGCTCAGGTGGTGTCTACAGTGCCATCTGGTGGAGTCACTGTGCCCTTACATATTTTCCCTCACCACAGTGGCCATCTTCTGACACAGACTGAAGACCCACCTCTTCAGACTGCATCTCGGTTCCACTGCTATCCCCACCCCCTAACACCTGATACTTCTTGCATTTGATAATTATATGTGTAGTATTATGAGTGTTAAAAATGGTTGTGCAATACTTTATATCCCAATGTGCACCCTACTTGTTGCTGAATATTTCATTCATTTACTGCTTCATTCTTACTTATTTATAGATTCTTTTAGATTCTTTTTATTGCATGCTTGTCTACTTTATTTTTATCTCCATTGTTTCTTGATACTGTAATGTGAGCAATGTCTGGCACAATAATTTCCTTCGAGATGAATAAAGTCTTATGACATATGATGAATTTGCATTCTAGGCACTGTTGTATCGTAGTGTACTTGCCTTTTGTCAGAGTGCACATGGTAACTTGTGGTAGTGCTTGAATAGTGTTATGCTCACACTCACTGGTCTGGCGGTGCTGTTAGCCTGGTCTGACACTGTTGCTCAGGTAAACTGAATGGATACTCTTACGTTCTATTGTGATGGAAGTCACTCTGTGTAAGAGCATCTGCTAAATGCTTGTAATGTAATATAATGAAAAAGGCCAGCTCACTGTTCTTTGTATTATTTCTTCTTATTCCATGTGATTTTTAAAATAAATAATTACTCTATTAGCTTTTCAGCTACACTCATGAAACTTGGAGAATACCTTCAGCCAGGATGGGGTTGCCTTGCCTGTGCTTGTTGTCTCAATACCTAAATTTTTTTTGAGATATTTACTATTTTACAATGAAAAATATGTCACTGACTAACATGGATAGAATGTCCAGAATGTTAGCATTCTAACATGTGCAGCTTATGTCACAATGGGCTGCTACAGGGGCCACAGATACAGACCGCCTCAAGCAAAGCTCATAACTACTAGCTACTACCAGGCTAGACCTTTTTAAACCCAACTTTAGTTCTTTTTTTCCCAAACTTTCCTTTCTAGTTGCATACTTGTAATTCAATGGCGGTCACTCTGTCTCGTTGGCAGGCTCTTCTTGTCCCACAGAAAGGAGGATCGTACTACTGGGGAAAACAGGGAATGGGAAGAGCAGCACAGGAAACACCATCCTGGGAGGAGAAATATTCAACGAGGATTTCTGCAGCACCTCAGTGACACGAAGATGTGAGAGTGTCTCGAGAACGATGAATGAAAAAGCTTACACTATCATCGACACCCCTGGATTCTTTGACACAGAGCTCTCTGAGGAGGAGATAAAGAGAGAGATTGTGAGGTGCATCTCTCTCTCGGCCCCAGGTCCACATGCCTTCCTGCTGGTGATAAAAGTAAACAGATACACAGAGGAGGACATGGCAACTGTGAGGAAAATTGAAAAGCAGTTTGGAGAGGAAGCTCTGAAGTTCACCATCGTCCTGTTCACAAGAGGTGACAGTCTCAGGAATAAACCGGTAGAGCACTTCATCAAGGACAATGAGCACCTGAAGATGCTTGTTCAGAAATGTGGAGGAAGATATCATGTCTTCAACAACCAAGAGAGGAGCGATCGCTCTCAGGTCGCCGAGCTCATGCAGAAGGTGGAGACAATGCTGGAGAGGAACAGACACAGCTGCTACACTAATGAGATGTATGCTGAGGCAGCTAAAGCCATCAGACGGGAGCAAGAGAGGATAGTGATGGAGAAATACGGCTCAGCAGTGGGCCGTGAAGCTGAGCTGGCTGAAGCCAGAAAGGAGGCAACAGAAGCATTTGCTAAGAAGTTCGTAAACGTAGCAGTGGGCGTTACAGTTGGGATGCTCCTTGGTGCAATGATTGGAACGGGATTTGGAATAGCTCTTATACCCATAATAAGCGCAGCAGTACCCTGTGGTGTAGCGACCGCAGGGGCAGCAGCACTTAGCGTTGCAGTCGGTACGCTGGGAGGGGGAGCTGTAGGAGGGAGAGCCGCTGAGTGTGCAGACGGGCCCCGAGATGCAGCCATCAGGTCCAAAGAGGCAGTGGTTTCAATTGGGATACAGGTGGCAGAAGGTGCAAGTGAAATAAAACAAAGCAGGGAAGGATGGGGCTTTGATTAAGGTGACAGACTCAAGTTATGATAAACTAATGTTTGATGAAGTGGACAAACAGATTGCATTAAAACAAAGCAAAACAAATAATCCCTGAAAGAAGAACAGAACATAGTCTCATACTCCTTGGGAGTCCTTGGGACTAATGACATTTTGGGGTCATCTGAAGAGGTGTGCTGTCTAAGATGAAGTCTCAACTTGCTTCCAAAAATTGTTTCTAAGTCTAATATTAAAATCAAAGTCTCTGAGTCAATGTCAGAGCACATTATCGCAGGGATAAGTGGGGTTTTTGTACTGTAATACATCATTAAATTTTATTTACTCCGGAAATAAATGAGTGGCAAAATACTAATGATCTGTCTAATGAAAGTGAATAGATTTCATAGGATTCCTGTTGGATTTGCACATACTTTTATGTATCAGACCTGGCACAGATGTGAAGATTCTCCAGCAATTTTCTTATCCTCTGTACTTCTATGCACTTTCTCAAAGAGATGCCACCACTTCCTGTAGCTGCTGTTATGATTATGGTTTAGCCATCTTGATCAGACAGCCCCACAGGATAAGCTGCTGGTGCTTCTGTACAAATAACCATGCCTAAACGTGTTCGCTCACAATAGACTGGATGGAGAGAGTATGAGATGGTTCCTTAGTCAACAAGGATGTCGTCAGGCCAAATGAAAGGTAGTGGAGCTCTGGTTCCTCGACCCAAGAGTTTTTGCATCCTGACCATAAGCTGTCCTGAGAGAAGTTCCATCCACGAGCCCCGATGACGTGGACCTACCTGAAAATAAACTTCACCTGGAGGGGAACCTTCCACCGCCCCTCCGACCTGAGACGCTTGTTCCTGCAGGAGAAACATCTGGAGAAGCTTTCTCTGGGCATCTTTTAGATTATGGACTTTGTAGGTGATGTAAGAGAAAACTGGCCATTTTCAGCTATGCTGGTCACAGCGTTCTGGAGAGAATAAATCTGATGCGAGTTTCAGTTGTTTCTATTAATAGAGCTAGCTGCTAACAGCAGTGGCACAGCGGAAAAAGCACTACACCACACTGTTCAGCATAGTACTTATATGCAGGCATTACCATGCCGATACCAGGACAGTAACGTGATCCACACGAAAAAGAAGCGTGCAAATGTACTGATACGTTGGAATAAATGTTTCAAGCCCTGCTCGCTTTATTATGTTGGACAGGGATATAAATCAAATAGCTCTTTGGCCACAACTCCAGGAAAGTTGAGGAATGACTGTATTTAAAATTGCACAACATAATCAAAATGCCTTTTCCAAAACTGTTGAGGAGTACTCACTTTCAGTGAAGCCAACAGCAATATTCAGCATTCACAATGAGCAGGACTAACTTAAGATGGCTCAGATATGGCTTCGTTACTGTATTGAGCAATGTATCATTAAAAAGGGGTGTTTTAAGTTGCAGAATGTAATATTGAACAAGGAAGTGGATTGTGACAGTGAGGTGAGAAAATTTGTCTATATTTATCCATTTCCATTAAATCGCATCACTTCAATGTATTTCAGTTTATACTGGTTAGACATCAAACAGAAGAACAACAGAATAAATACTTTCGGAAGAAGAGTTAAATTTAAATGTTTATCATGTCGTACAATACACTTTCATTGGGTTTAATGTCTTGGAGCCTGACAACTGGCTGCCCTTGAATGGAACAATGTATGAATACATGAATAATTCACCATTACACAGATGTACATGTCTCTGCATCCCATCAACCCTATTTGTTTTTTTAATGTAACAAACATGGCAATACCTACTTTATATAATCAGAGAATTTCCATGTTTTTCAGAGTATAGTAGTTGGACATGGAGAAAGAGAAAGATAATAACAAAAACATATTTTCTGAAGCCTCATAAAGGGAAGTTATGAATATTATTCAGCGTGTCGAGACACACTTTTCCTGGGTGGCCTTTAACTATTCTCCTCTCTAACTCAGTTCCACAAAGACTTGGATGTTCCTCCAGGACACAGGAGTCTATTCCAGCTGGCACAGGGACACTGTGGAACCAGAACCAACTCCAAACCCAGGGTAGAGGGGCTCAGTGAATGTGTTGTGGAATGTGTGCAGGAGGGTCAGTGTGTCAGAGGAGACGCTGTAGAAGGACAGAGTGCCGGCCAGCCAGTCCAGATACACTCCTATTCTGTGGGAGCGGGAGGGGTGGGTGGGTACGGGAGTTTCCTCTTTATTATGCCTGACATAGTAATTGTCTAGGAAGGAGAACAAACACCAGGACTTGTCATTGTGTCCAAGGCAACTTTCGTCACTGTCTCCTTTCCTTGTGATTCCTTTGTATGCCACCCCGATGTCAGTCAACATATTAATCTGCTGAACCTCCCAGTAGCAGCGCCCAGTCAGACCCTCTCTGCACAGCACTTGGTTCCACTTTTCAAATCTCTCTGGATGGTCAGGATATGGCTGTTCCTTTATCCCCCAGGTCGCCTTTCTGTTCCCCTCAGAGAGAGACAGGTTTCTGTGTGCTGTGCTGGGATCCAGTGTGAGCTGGCAGGCATCTGCAGACAGGAGGGAGGGAACCAACACACATACACTGAGGAGAAATTATAATATAGGAAACTGATACTCTGGTATGAATATAATAAATAGATATTAATGAACTGACAATGACAGTAAAACTGCGTGTTGGACTTAAAGAGTACATTTAAACTGTAAAAGTGTGGTGTGCAATCCTCAGCAATTCTGCTACAAGTCTCAGGGTGTCATAACTTTTGTTGCTTCCAGCCACATAATCTTTGTCCTCAACACTGAGAAACAAATTGAGGCATTGAGACACTGTTTATTTCAGTTCTTCCATAAGATTGATATTAGTGTTTGCTGAAATTTAAAAATAAAAAAAAAGTAAAAAAAAGTTGCGTAAGAAAAACAAAGATAAAATGTAAAAGTGTTATATGTTAAAAGTGATGTTCACTGTGGTTAGATTGCATCAGTCTCTACATACGGTGTTACACTGGAAGAGACTTTTACATCAGGCATAAACTCCTCATTGTAATTAAATCTTTATGAATGACTGAAAATAAAAACTTACATTTCTTTGGTGCTGGTTTGATCCTGCACTCACCACTCTGCTCCACACTGCAGGAAAACCAGAAGAACAGACAGTGATTGACTGACACACAGCCTGTCTATGAAGTGCAGTGTGGAAACTCAGAGCCCTGTGACAATGGGAGAGCTCCACAAACTGTCAGGACCATCCTGTTCTCACTGTGACACCATGTCTATCTCACATGAAAATGATCTCATACCTTTTATTTTTAGCATTTCAATCTTAGAACCCACCTCAGTTTCTGCAGTTTACAGTTGGGATCCTCCAGTCCAGCAGAGAGCGCTCTCAGTCCTGAGTCTCCTGGGTGGTTGTAGCTCAGGTCAATCTCTCTCAGGTGTGAGGGGTTTTTATGCAGAGCTAAAGCCAGAGAAGCACAGCCTTTCTCTGTGACTTGACACAGTGATAGCCTGCAGAGAAAAGGAGAAAAGCTCTTCACTTTCCCAGCACTGAACACAACTCAGTTTGGTAGGAAGTGACTGTTTTTACCATTTTATAATTGTGTTGCTAAATAGTGAATTATCAGGCAAACTGTATTGTCAGTGATTTAATGATGACCCCTGAAACACATTGGAACAGACATGAAAATCCTATTTTTAGCTAAGTAAAATCATTAAATGAATGTATGTGCCTTTTACATCAGTTTAACCTCCTTATCAAGCCACTGATAAGAGCTGACCTCAGTATCTCCAGTTTACAGTGTGAATTCGCCAGTCCAGCAGAGAGCAGCTCCACTCCTGAATCCTGCAGGTCATTGTCACTCAGGTCCAGCTCTCTCAGACTGGAGGAGTTTGAGCTGATAGCTGAGGCCAGCGATTCACAGCAATTCTTACTGAGGTTACAGCTGTTCAGCCTGGAAAGGAAATGATGTCATATTAGATAATTCAGCCACCCCAGCACCCTGACTCTGCCATCAGAAATACTCGCAACCCTTCAGGTGTGACTGGTTGTGTTCATTGACGTCAGAACTGGAATAACTTTATATAATCTGGATGGGCTGATTTCAGGCTCAGAGAATCAGATAAGCCCACCCAGATAGAGGCCACCCTGTCCTCTCTCTGCAAATGAGTCATTTATGCAAGTCTTTTAGACAAAAATAAACCTGTGTCTCACTCCTCTTGTTCTGTCACACACCTGATGTGGGGACGCAGTTGTTATAAATTATTTGACAGTTATGGCACATGGTACATATTTTGTTAACTTTTAACTCTTTGGAGCAAATGGGCAATAACACCTTCATTGGTCTACAAGGACTAATACCATGTAGTAAAATAAATATATTAAATCTATTAATTAAATCAAAACCTCAGAGCTAAGTTACATTTTTAATTGATTATTTCACTGACGCAGGTAAAATTAAGAACTAGCCAAAGTAAGTTTATTTGGTGTTTCTTTCATGTTAGATGACATTACATTATTGGTATTTGTTGGTAATATTATAGCTGTTGTCCACAAAATGTTGTCACATTGGATGAAGGGTATATCACCTCTAATACAGCTTCTATGTTTACTGAATCACTGAACATAATGCATCTCTCTAGACTCTAATTCAAGTACCTGAAGAACTGACCTCAGTGTCTCCAGTTTACAGTGTGCATTCCCCAGGCCAGCAGAGAGCAGCTCCACTCCTGAATCCTGCAGCTCATTGTCACTCAGGTCCAGTTCCCTCAGACTGGAGGAGGTTGAGCTGATAACTGAGGCCAGAGCTTTACAGCATTTCGTACTGAGGTTACAACAGCTCAGCCTGGAAGGGAAATCATGTCACATCAGGTAATTCCACACAACACCCTTCATTGGCCTACATGGTATTGTAATTTTTTGGACTTATGTTTTTTGAAGCATTGTGTTTTTTTGTGAATAATTTTCAATGCTACACCAAAGTATGACAGAACTCACAGAGCTCTTCTGGAAACCTTGAGAACTTGCAGCAGCCTCAGAAGACCTTCTTCTGATCGCTTGTATTTCTTCAAGTCAAACACATCCAGCTCCTCTTCTGACATCAGCAACACAAAGGCCAGAGCTGACAGCTGTTCCAGTTTGAGCTCTTCCATTGAATGACTTCCTGAGCTCAAGTATCTTTGGATTTCCTCCACCAGAGAATGGTCATTCAGTTCATTCAGACAGTGGAACAGATTGATGGTCCTCTCTGGAGACGGGTTCTCCCTGATCTTCTCTTTAATGTACTGGACTGTTTTCTCAATGCTCCGTGAGCTGCTTCCTGTCTGTGTCAGTAGGCCTCGTAAGAGAGTCTGATTGGAGTCCAGTGAGAGGCCAAGAAGGAAGCGGAGGAAAAGGTCCAGGTGTCCATTCTCACTCTGTAAGGCCCGGTCCACTGCAGTTTTGAGCAGCACAGCTAATTCTGAGACGGAGATGAATCTACTTAATCTACCAACGAGGGTTTGGTCAAGCAGATTTCTGTTGCTATTTCTGTATGACACAAACACATACAGAGCAGCAAGATACTCCTGAATGCTCAGATGCATGAAGGAGTACACTTTCTGTTGTAGTACGTCAGACTCTTGTTTAAAGAATTCGGTGCACACACCAGAATACACTGAAATCTCAGTGACATCAATGCCACTCTCTCTCAGGTCCTCGTCATAGAAGATGAGATTTCCCTTTTCCAGTTGCTCAAAAGCCAGCTTCCCCAGTTTCAGAATGGGGGACTTGTTGTTCAGGACAGAATTTGTCTGACCTTTTCCAGGATCATTCTGTTTCTTTGTGTTTGCCTGAAGGAGAAGGAAGTTTGTGTACAATTGTGTCAGAGTCGTAGGGATTTCTCCACTGTCTGACTGCCTCATTATTTTCTCAAGAACAGTGGCTGCAATCCAACAGAAGACTGGTATGTGACACATGATGTAGAGGCTCCTTGATGATTTTATGTGTGTGATAATTCTGCTGGCCAGCTTCTGATCACTGAATCTCTTCGTGAAGTACTCCTCCTTCTGTGGATCATTAAACCCTCGTACCTCTGTCACCCGCTGGACACAGTCAGGAGGGATTTGATTGGCTGCTGCTGGTCGGGTGGTGATCCAGAGGAGAGCAGAGGGAAGCAGATTCCCCTTAATGAGGTTTGTCAGCAGCACATCCACTGATGTTGGCTCTGTTACATCATCCCAGATTTTATTGTTCTGGAAATCTAAAGGAAATCGACACTCATCCAGGCCATCAAAGATGAACACAACCTTGTAATTATCACACTCAATGGATACAAATTCAGACTCTTTGATTTTTGGGAAGAGTTTGTGAAGTAACTCTCTCAGTCTGCATTTTTTAATCTTGACTGCATTCAGTTCTCTGAAAGGTATAGGAAATATGAAATGAATATCCTGATTGGCTTTTCTTTCTGCCCAGTCAAGAATGAACTTCTGCACAGAGACTGTTTTTCCAACACCAGCTACTCCCTTTGTCAGCACAGTTCTGATGTGTTTCTCTTGTCCAGGTAAGGGTTTAAAGATGTCATTGCTTTTGATATCAGTCTCTTGGGCTGGTGTCTTGGATGCTGTCTCAATCTGTCTGACCTCATGTTGACTATTGACCAGACCACTTCCACCCTCTGTTATGTAGAGCTCTGTGTAGATCTTATCAAAAGCTGAAGTTTTTCCTTGTTCAGCCAAACCCTCATATATGAATGTGTATTTCTTCACCAGGATGGATTTCAATTTGGCATCTGAAGGAAACAGAAATGCGTGTTTTTCAAAAGAATCCATTTGTGCAACCAATTGTGTTTTAACTGAAATTGACTTTACATGTCAATGTCTACCCCCACTGCTCTTGCCACGCATTTAATTCTGAATGTTTGTTATTTTTCATAACTCAGAGTTATGGTATAGTACCACTCAAAGGTTTGGACGTATCTGATTAAGCTAATGGGAAACATGCATTCAAAGACATTTTGACTTATGCTTAAATACTTGAGATTTGTTTCTTAAACAAATGTAAATCATGAAGTTGTTGCCTATGTATGAATTTCTTTTCAAAAATTTGGCTACTTTGAAGAATCTAAAATATAAGATTTGTTTATAACACTTTTTGGTCACTGCATAACTTCATTTGTGTTGTTTCATAGTTCTGATGTCTTTATCCTATTATTCTAAAATGTGGAAAATACTAAAAATAAATAAAGAAAAGTGTGTCCAAACTTTTGACTGGTACTGTATGTTTCCAGCTCTGATCAGCATGGCACAACTGGACTTAATGAACTCAGTGATTGTCTGTGATTTGTCTGCTCACCAAGTGACTCTGTGACTTCTGACCCCTTCATGGTGCATGCAGAGACTACAGAGAGTGAGAGCAACACAGTGATAGGACACAGAGGAACAAGGGTCACTAAAAATTACAATAATTTAACAACACTAATATAAAATGGGCACCAATATCACATAATTTAATGTCCATGTTCAGAAGGTCTGTGTCAGTGTACATCTTTTTGTTGTTACTCAAATACACTGCTTTAGGAAGTCTAAATACATTTAAGTGTTTGAGTCACATCACTTCTTGATGTTTCTTTAATTTACTTTTGAGAAAAAGTGTTTGTGTTTTATATCTTTGTGTGTTTACGGATATCTTACTCTTTTCCTGGTCTTGTTTCAGGCTCTGAACAAGATCGTTTCTCTGAATTTTCTTCAGGATCTCCAGTGTGATCTTGAGGGACAGCTCTTTACCGAAAGATTTCATCATTATGGTGACAACGTCCGGCACATCTTTACCCTCCAGCTTCCCCCACGAAATGGGTTTATATCCTTCCAGAATGTTTTCATTCAAATAGAGCCTGAACTTTTTAAAGTCTTTCTGTTCTAACTCCTCCAGGGTTTTCAGTATTAGGTCAGCCATCTCCTAAGGCAGGAAACAAGGGAGTGAGTAACTCAGACAATGCGGCAATAAATTCAAACGTTAAGCCGCGATCAGACCCGTTACATATACAGAAGTTTTTGTTTGAATGGGGGTGATACTGCCTTCAGATTACTGCAGTAATGTAAAGCTGCACTTGTGAAGCAAAAATAGGCAGGTGTCGTGCAGCAGGGGCACGTGAAACAACAATAACAAAAAAATAAAATAAAATAATAATACAAATAAAATGGCGCGAGAACGTCGATTATACATTTTAGTGAAAGAAAGTCCGCTGCCCTAAATTTTGTTACCCTCGGTCAGTTTACTGAATTTTCTTTTGTGGATTGATAAAACACACATAGCAAACTATGTGAAAACACAGAGGAAAGTTCTCTTAAAAAAAAAAAAAATCGAGAGGTTTAGACCCCCGTGCTAGACTACGTAATATCTTCACATTTATCCCGGATTTCATCCAAAGACATTCCATTATAGTTCTGTCGTGGTACGACACAGTCTCTGATTATGTAAGGGGCGGGGCGGGGGTTCTACATTTGCGTTTTTCTCAAGGGGTAAAAATCCTGGGCGTATTAAGGGATTTGTGAGCCAGTTTATTAAAAGCTATTCTCTTCAACTGATCGGCGTTGTAATATTTAATTTGCTTTTCTACAGCCTCTTTTAGTGTTTTAACGTACGGCTGTTCATTGCTCTGTCTATGCAGTGCATCGCCGTGCAGTGCTCACGTTCATTTGTCAGCTCCTTAGGTTCAAACGCAGACACGTTTTAAAAACCGCCTTCAACGCTGTTTGATGCATCTAAACATCTGCCATTGAAGAGGATTTCACGCAGGTAATGCACACGCACACAGTTGTATTAGCCACAATAACTCCTAAAACCATTAAAACCAAACTATTTAAACCATTCACAATTGCTTGCCCCTGCAAAATTAACAGAATTTCCGAGACAGTGATCTTTTGTGTCAGATCATTGTCAAGTGACTACAGATACGCTGTTAGATATTTTGATCAGTTCGTTGATTTTTGATCCCATGAGAATCAGCACTCCCAGGCATAATGCAACGAAGGTAACAAGCTAATGAAATATCCCCGTCGTTTATTAGGCCTACATGATTGCTTAAAATACATAATTCTGGCGTACCGATCTCAGGTTTGTTTTTGTGATTTTAAAAGACTGTTTATTATCATCTCTTGTGTGTGGCTTTATGGTACACAGCAAGTTTTTCTATGTTAACTACAAAGTAAAGTTTGAGAGAATTGGCCTGAAAAAAGTAGCATCGTGCAACAAGCTTTGCCGGAGAGACGGTCGCAGGGCATCGCAGAACGTTCAGGATCTGAACATTCTATCCATGTTAGTAAATGTGAAATGTAGTTATGAGAACAAAAATGTGAAGTGTTTTCGATGTAAAATCGTAAATATCAAAAAGAATATTGTAGGTATTGACATGACAAGCACAAGTAAGGCAATCCCACACCAGTTGTGAGTCTAACCCTAACCCTCTCCCACACTCTGCAACCACTCCCTCTACATTTACCCCCTCCCACACTCTGCCCCCACTCTCTCTACATTTACCATTTCTTACATTGTCCAAAACACAGAGAAATGAATGCCATCCAGCCAGTTTTTTTTTCAGTGTCATAGCAATTAGTTTCCTCCTTGCACTTGCAATCATAACTGCAACATTAGCCTTGGAGTGAAAATATGTGATTAATGATTTTAAAAATTGCACCATGGCACAGTATCTCAAAATAAACAAAAAACATAACAACCCCCCCAAGACTCAGAACCCCTCATCTGCTGTTTCTCCTGACTCCAATTTTTAATCCTTACTCTCATTTCTCTCTGATCATCTCTCTAAGAAGCCTTCATAGTTGGCTCAATATTTCCTGCAGTGGATTTACAGTATCTACTGTTACCTGGGCTTATAGTGAACCTAGCAACAGTTTGATCAGACTTTCTCATGTCTTCATTGAGTAGTAACACAGGTAACTGCAGCACTGACCCTAAACCCCTTCCTCATTTGCACCCACTTCACTTCATACTATACAGACTGTACTCACCTGTGCACAGGTACTTACTGGTCTGACTTCACATTATGCAGACTGTAGGCTACTCACCTGTACACAGGTCCAAAAATGGCCAAATTTGGTTGATTCTTCTACTCCCCGGCTGTAGTTGATACTGATGCTATCAGAGGTGCAATGGGGACTGGATTGTCTTACTCTGAATGTTATATTTAATGTGAAGAATGGAATGTGATCTGGCCAGTTACCACAGATTACCTTCCTTAGAATCAACCATTGTGACCATTATGGTTTCATCTATTTGTTTCCTGAGTATTAGTAAATCATAGCTTTATAAAGATGTCATTTTAATGTCTGGAATGTCAACAGGCCCATTGTTCCTGATTGCCTTTCCTGCAACAATGAGTTTATTTTACAGCCTTGTTGTTTGGTATTTATATTTTAATGGTATACTTTTAAATTATGGCAGTGGCTTTAAAATATTTCATAATTTCACTCTCTTAGGGGTTTAAATTGAAACTCGTAGATTTTTAGTTGATATTAAGCTAACGTAAAGGACACATTTCAATCGCATTAACATTGTCCTAGAATATCCTAACTTCATGGTTCTGAATATATGCCTTCATTTTCTTTTTGAATTACAGACCCTCAAAAAGACTTCAGATGAAAAACTGAAGCATGTTCTCAACTGACCTTTGACCTTTGACAGCACGGACACATGGTGGGCTTTTTAGGTAATTTTCAGAACGTTGCATGTTCTAATAACATCGCTGACCTCTTAAAAAAATATGCACCGTTGGAGATGAATCACTTCAACCATACGTTAGACAACTGTGAACAGTTTTAGTGGCATCACATCTTAAAGGTGTTTTTTTTTTGGTTTACTTTTTTTAGGGAGACATGGTAGTCGTGTTTAATGCACACTAGATATTCAGAACTGTTTTTTTGCTTATTTAACTCTTTCCAAGAGTTTCCTCTTTTTGTTCTTTTCCTGGTCTGTCTTCAGCCTCTGAACAACATTTCATGGAATTTTCTTCAGGATCTTCAGTGTGATGTTGAGGGACAGCTCTTTACCAAAAGATTTCATCATTATGGAAACAACAATCATCACATCTTTACCTTCCAGCTGACCCCACAGAATGGGTTTATATCCTTTCAGCATATCTCTATCATGCTAATAAGTAAATAGAATGTAAAACATTACCCTCCATCATAGAACGCTATGATTATATAAATAATCGAAGTGGGCATATGGCATACAGGGCGTTACTGAACATATTTCATAATTTTGGTACTGGTAGGAGCATAGCGACCGTCCTTATATCAAAATATTAACATCTGATAGCAAGCAGTTTCTGTGTCTCTGAGTATTATATTACTGGCATTTAGCAGATGCTCTCATCAAGAGTGACTTAAATCAATTACATTTTTTTTTTTAAAACAATGTTATCCGTTTATATAGCTGGATATTTACTGAGGAAATTGTGGGTTAAGTACCTTGCCCAAGGGTATAGCAGTAGTACCCTGTGGGGAATCGAACCAGCAACCTTTCCAAGTTCTGCTCCTTAACCACTATGCTACACTACTGCCCCTGAACTTGCTGCACAGTATGCAGAGAGTACTAAGAAAACTGTTGAATAATTAGTTTGATCAGGCTGTTGGTTTGCCATTATAATGAATAAGATCCTGTGATGACTAACCACCCTCAAACAACTTTTCACTGTGCCATGAAAGTGGACTTTGCAAAGCTTTTTAAGCTTATTATGAGAGTTCATTGTTATCAAAAAAGAGATTGTCTTGTAGACCTTCTGTAGTTATAAAATGAGAGGTCCCTGTCTGCTTGGTGTCCACACTGTTTTGTTTACCTTCAGTCAATAACAGAAACTTTAATTCACGGTGCATCACAAAGAGCATCACAGTGTAGCTCATGAAGTCACAGGAACAATGGGACATGCTGAACACAAGCAATCACATCCTAACACACATCAGTCCTCACACAGTGCTGTGCTAATGCATGCTACTGTAAATACATAAAAGCTCCTGGAAATTACTACATTACTACAATAATACTATTAAATTACTACAATATGGCAATATATCATTGCATTTCACAAGTGTATCATGCATCTTCATGTTCATGCAATGAAAAATCATAGGTAAATGTGGAACCTGTCCTGTACCACACACAGAATCAGCCGCTCTCCTGCTGTTTCTGCTCAGGTCTAAGGTTCCCTCAGTTCTTCCAGGACTGAAATGTGGTTTAGGAACATGTGAGAATCTCTGGATCCTGATGTTTCAAACATGAACTATTGTTCATATTTTTGACTGTCTGTGTCATGTTTTGCCACCATAAGGTGGAGTTGCACCATTAAATATTCTGAAAGGACTACTCTACAGTATTGCTCAACATCCTAAGGTGATCTAAAAGGAGCCAGAGCTTCATTTATCAAACATTTGTATGCATATGCCTTACGCTACAGTCATCGTAACACAGCAGTCTCTCCCTGCTGAAGCTGGCAGGGAAATCTCACCCCTCAAAAATGTGAGACCTGGCATATACCCTGCATAACTGTCTGCTCTGCCCCCACTTCCTGTACTCTCCTGCAGTGTACTTTCAGTTCACCCAAAGCCTGAGAAACGGGTTTCTATACTGGCTATTTTTCCAGAGAATCCACTTGTTGACATAAAGATTAGTTTCCTCTTTATATATGTTTGGCACTTGAACCATCCATTGGAACATTAGACTGAAATTAAACTGAAGGTGAGCAAGGTATATTATTTATTCCTGCCTTCTTTGTCTCCTTAATGTATTGTGTGGTACTAATGTTTATTTTATATTAGAGTATAATCATGCATCACTCACACACTGCTGTGGATTTTGGCTATTTTGGCTGTCACATGTGCAGCCCTTCCTGCAGTGGGAGATGTGCTAATTTTCATCCATTGCAAGTCTTGTGTTTCCCATCTGCAGCTCCCCTTTACGAAAGCTCCCATTTGTGATTGATTGCGCCTCCTCCTGGCCCTCGTTAAAGACATTCGGTACCCTTGTGAGAATGTGGCTGATTGGCTGGCTGCAATTGGCTGCTGGCCGTTGCTAGACTGGTTAAGAATCCTGCAGGACCTTAGTGCAGCGGTTCCACGTCTTCATTCTGAATGGCTTTGGCACTAGAGGGCTACCAGGCATAGGATGGGTGTAAGTGTGTTTCTGGGTGTCAGGTGTTCTTGCAATGAATCATTATACAGGGAAGGGTGGATATTACTCTCCCATTTAGCAAGAGTGAAGTCCCATATCAAAGCAAGTCCTGCTAGGTGGGAAAGACAGAGGTGATAGGAAAACCTTTGTATACAACCCAAAAACTTGCAACAAGATAATAGTGTGGCATAATGGCATCAACTTTGAGGTTTGTTACAGAGAAGCATGTATGTGCTTCCTTCCTCCTCATTCATCTCCCCCTGCACGGTGCATCAGTTTGCCCAAAAACCTGAGGGAAAGAATGCCATCCAGCTGGTTTTTAGACTGGTAATTTTTTCAGTGAGTCCATCAGCTGTCAAGTGTCCCCTTGTGTTTGGTAGTATCGGTATGTTCAATGCCATTAACGAAAACATTGCACTTGGACTGATGAATATGAAGGCTTATTACCTGAATCTGCTAGGGTGATTTTTTTTTTTTAACACTGCAAAATAACCTTATTAAAACAGACTCTCCTGCCTGAGTTTTACTCCTAACTGATTCCTCTCTGTTTATGGGTTTCTGCTAAGCTGAAGCCTTTGGGGCTGGATAAATAAAGCATGGATAAATTTGATTTAATTTCATTTTAACCTTGGGATGAATTATAACGATATCCTGCAATCCCTGATGTGAAAGCCCCCTTACTGTACGTTCACAGGGAGTGGCGAGAGCGTCAAAATTTGCTCTGGCTGCCCTGCCAGCAACACTGTCGAAGAAGTGGATGCTCTGACGTAGATGAAATAGGTGGCTACAAGTTCGTTTGAAATTCTTAGTCTTGCAAACGTTATTTAAAGGGGCCGCAAAGCAAACGTGGTGTTTGTGCCGACTGACCACAAGTAGGGTAGGCTATGAGTTAACTTCGTGAGATCTTTTAAATGTGAAGGTAAGAAATCTATCGATGAAGGAAAGAAATGAACAATTATGATCACGTTTGGTAACAAAATAAACTAACGAAATAAACCGATTAAAAGCCATTTGTGTGGTGTGACCTTTGTGTTGTTGCTAAGTGCTAATGTCAGGAGTGACACTTCCCCCAGTTGGTTCGCCCTCCCAGGGATCCGCCCGCCACAAGAACGCCAGGACAAGGTGAGTAGGATCAGCACACTTTTTTTTTAAAAAAAAATGCCCACAAACAATTCATAAAATATGACGCCGATCAACCTACTCGCAGCTAAGCCCCTCCCCCTGCCCTGCTGTCCACTCCTGTCCTCCCCTCCCTAGTTACAACCAGGCAGGAACGCTACCCAACCACACAAAACGAAAAGGAAATCCCCGCACACCACACACACACCCTTCACCCTTAAGCCGCACTGCAACCACCCCGTGAACTGGCGTCCCCGCCCACCTGGGCACAGGGAGAGAGAGGACCGCTCTGCTTCCTACCAGGGGGAGTGCTGCCGCTGCGGGGGAGGCTCCTCGCACGCACACCACACAAGACGCACAAAACGAAAACGGAAGTATAAAGGGGGGGACGTAGCTCGGCCCGCGCCACGTTGCCGGGCCTCGCCTACGTCCCAAAGAAACAAAAGAAAATTATATAAACTCCAGTCAATTCCCCCGCTCCACTCCTGCGGGGGCTGGCGGCTCCGGCGGCGACCCACGTCTTCTTCCCGGTAATAACTTCACCGGCTCCGCGGGATCACACTCCCTTCCAGCTAGGGGATCCACCTCCCCAGCACGCGCTTCCACGGGGTGGGGGCTCTCTTCGACCCCGGCTGCGTCCGAGACCAGGTGATGTTCTTCCCCCTCCCTCAGGGTCCCGCTGCTTGAGCCCTCTTCGGTCGCCGCTTTTTCGGAAGCCGCCTAAAAACGCACACACACACACAGACGCCCACTCGCCCCAACACACCAAAGCAAAAGAAAGAAAAAAAAAAAGAACTTAACCAAACCAAACTCAAATTCCGCTCCGGGTCGCGACTCCCAGAGCTCAAACAAAGAAAAAAAAAGAACAAAACAGCAAACCAAAAATAAATTCAACTCAGCCGTGCCGGCACGTTCAAAAGGAAAAAAAAGAAAATTCAAAAACCTAACTCCGCACTAAAACCCCGTGCGATCACCTCCGTCAGCGTCCTGTCTGCTGCTCCTACTCACCTGCCTATAAAGCCCTGACATCCCTCATAGCAGATAGGCAACAGGTGCGGAGCACGCACCAGGCAGCGCACACCGTCATTACCCAATTATTCAATTTAGCCTTGCTAAACGCCCGAGCCCCCTCGTTCTCCCAGAGAGTACGGCGCGATCTAATACTGCTGTCAGGCGAACTCCTGACACTAAGTCAAATTTCAACATGCAGTTTATAGGACACGTTTACTAGCCTTGGTCTTTAACATTAACGCTAAGTTGTGTGTAGTCTACATTAATTATCAACCGCTCCTCCATTGTGCTTGGGAACTCATGTTTGGTGGGAACAAAAGTTTACACGGTTGTGTTCTCTAGAATTCTCTAGAGCGGAGCACTTCTAAATTCCGATTGGTTGCTGCTGAACCGCGTCATAGCTTGTTACCATAAAGTTGCCCAGACTTCAACTTCATTCTGACGCTCTCGCCGCCCAAGACGCGCCGCCAACAGTCATGCCGCTGCTCGCCGCCGAGAGAAAATGAATGACTTCCGGTCGCTTTGACGCTTTCGCCGCTCCCAGTGTGAACATAGGGTTAGTAATGCGTATGCTTCATGCGTGATAATAGGAGCTCGCCCAGTGTTGTCAGTAAACAACAGATTCCGTATCTTGTGGCCACGCATTATTAAGACATGGCCACAATTTAGTTATCACGTTCCCACAACATATTAACTTGTGCATTACTAACTCGTGGCCACGCAATAATATTTTTCCCACCAATGTCACCAGGGGGGCTCCGTACATTAGTGATGTCACAAGGAGCAGTCAGAGAGGTCTCTTTATCAGTTACAATTCTTGCAATAAAAACTTTGGTGGGAGCTGAAGCCATATGTAATCCAGGGTGCAGCCTTTATTTTGCAGGTAATCAGTGTGCACCTGCATTGGGTACATCTTTAGCCATATTGGCTCTCAGCATAACTGTACTCATTCACAGATACAAAGAGTCACAAATATAAAGCCGTATTAACAGCTGTATTCAATACTTTCTTTGAGCTCTTGCTCTCACAGTGACCAAAGGAAATCTCTTCCATGTATCTCAGTTTACACTGGTTGGACAACAGAGGAATGACAAAACAAATACTTTCTGAAGAGTAGTTCAATTTAAATGTGTAGTATGTACAAACAAACGTGGCAACACCTATTTCATCAAATCAGAGAGTATCCGTGCCTTTCAGTGTGTAGTGGTTGGACATCAACAGAAATGAGGAATAAAAACATTTTCTGAAGCCTCGTAAGGAAATGACATGGATCTTGTTGAGTGTGTCCAGACGAACATTTTCTCCTCCGTCCTGTTCTCTCTAACTCAGTTACCTAAAGACACACGTGATGCTCCAGGACACAGGAGTCTATTCCAGCTGGCACAGAGACACTGGGCAGTCAAGCCCAACAGTAAACCCAGGATAAAGAGGCTCAGTGAAGGTGGTATAGAATGTGTGCAGGAGGGTCAGTGTGTCAGAGGAGACGCTGTAGAAGGACAGAGTGCCGGCCAGCCAGTCCAGATACACTCCTACTCTGCAGGAGGGGGAGGGAGGGGCAGATATGGGAGTTTCATCTTTATTGTGCCAGACAGTGTAACCACCACAGAAGGCCAAACACCAGGACTGGTTATTGTGTCCAAGGAGACTGTCTTCTTTTTTCCGGCTGATTCCTTTATATGCCACTCCTATACGAGTCCAGCTGCCACTCCACTCAGCCTCCCAGTAGCAGCGCCCAGACAGACCCTCTCTGCACAGCACTTGGGTCCAATACTCAAATCTCTCTGGATGATCAGAGTATGGTTCTCCCTGTCTCCTGTGGGTCACCTTCCTGTCCCCGTCAGACAGAGACAGTTTTCTGTGTACTGTGTTGGGGTCCAGTGTGAGCTGACAGGCATCTGCAGGTAAGACAGGCGAAGTATGCTGGAAAATGCTATTCTGATGTTGAGATCTTGGTTCAAATGCACAGTACATGACTAGTTCAGTGAAGGTTTTATTAATTACCTAGATGATGACCTTGAACACTTCAGTGATTGTGGAAATCAATAAAACATTACTGACATAGTCAAAGCTGTGTTTGAAGGACATTATTAGATATCCATGTCTCTATATGTTAGACGGGCTCTACAGATATGTGATATTCTGGAAGAGAATCTGAATTTCTGAAATATAATTTTTCTATTTCTCTATCAATGATGGTGTCCAGGTCCAACTCCCATAACATTTTTGGTATAATTAATAAATAACTTCAATCAGACTTACATTTCTTTAGCCCTGGTTTGTTCCTGCACTCACCACCATGGTCCACACTGCAGGAAAACCAGAAGAACAAACAGCGATTGAGTGACACACAGCCTGTCTATGAAGTGCAGTGTGGAAACTCAGAGCCCTGTGACAATTGGAGAGCTCCACACACTGTCAGGACTGTCCTGTTCTTACAGAGACAGTCTTTATGTCAGTGTCCATCTCACACAGGGAGATATACCAAGGCTCTGCTCTGTTTATGAACTATGTCAATAAAACCAAACCAAATTTTTGGTTTGTTTTCAATATTTCATTAACTCAATCCAAAAACGTCTAACATGGGTGTATTTCATTTTTTTTACTTTTACATTTCAACCATGAAGATCTCACCTCAGTTTCTCGAGTTTACATTTGGGGTCCTCCAGTCCAGCAGAGAGTGCTCTAACTCCTGAGTCTCCGGGGTGATTGTAGCTCAAATCCAGCTCTCTCAGGTGTGAGGAGTTTGAATGCAGAGCTGAAGCCAGAGAAACACAGCCTCTGTCTGTGACTCTACAGCCTGACAGCCTGCAGGAAGAAGGAGGACAGCTCTTTACTATCCCACACAGCTCATTTCAGATAATGTTGTTAGATAACACTTTATTGATCCCCAGGTGGGTTAAAAAGACAGTCTTTAAGCATGAGCTATTCCAGTGAACAATTCAACATTCCAGCAATGTTCCATCTTTCAACAAACCTGGAAATCTGTTCACAGTAATATTTGTAACCACAGTACTGGGACAACATTTACTCCAAAAAATTCGCTATTTTGCAAAGCTTATTACTAGTCTAGTCTAGTTCAGTGGTATTGATATTACAGTACATTACATAATTGGCATTTAGCAGATGCTCTTCTCCAGAGCAACTTACAGACGTTATAGTTTTTACGATGTCATTCATTTATACAGCTGGATATTTACTGAGGCAATTGTGGGTTAGGTGCCTTGCCCAAGGGTACAGCAGCAGGGAATTGAGCTGGCAACCTTTCAGTTACAAGTCCTGCTCCTTACCACTATGTTACACTGCCCCCCATATGATAGTAAATAATAATAAATGTCATGTCATCTTACTATGTTTACATGCTTGGGTAGACCTTAGTTAATTCCTCTATTACTAGTCCAGTCTAGTTCAGCGGTATTGAAACTGTGGGTCACTCCCCCTGGAGGGGAGTTGGGGGAAGGGCTCCAGGTAAAAATTCCACCGGGTTGTTATGAGTGATGACTTGTGCACAAAGTGAATTGTACATGTAAAAATAATGCAACATGAAATCATGAAAGTCATCATACACATTACATGCAGACAGTTAGTGCCAAACAGCATCACATGCTAGCATTTCACTGTAGCATCTAATGAGACAGTGGACATTACTGGTATTCTGTGAGCAGATGGTAGTTCATGGATGCTAGCTAACTAGCTGAGTTTTGTGAGCATTAAGGATCAATACGTGACTAGATTCCTGCTGCTGAAAATTACTTTTCAAAAACTTGCATCAGGTCCTATTAATCAACAAAGACAAGAAAATGTGCTTGGATTATGGATTAACTTTAGCAATTAGCAAGTGGGAAAGTGTGATTCACTGTAATTATAAGTTACTATGGTATGTGTGGGTAGAGGGTGCAGTAGCCATTTGTAGTTTAAGGAGTGGCTCAGCTATAGTTTGAAAAGCACTGGTCTAGCTTTTATGTGAAGTCTCTGAAGAACTGACCTCAGTGTCTCCAGTTTACAGTGTGAATTCCCCAGTCCAGCAGAGAGCAGCTCCACTCCTGAATCCTGCAGGTCATTGTCACTCAGGTCCAGCTCTCTCAGACTGGAAGAGTTTGAGCTGATAGCTGAGGCCAGTGCTTCACAGCATTCCTTACTGAGGTTACAGCCGTTCAGCCTGGAAAGGAAATCATGTCTTACCAGATAATTCCACACAACCTCTTGCACCCACACAACCTACAGCAGCTGGGTGTGGCTCTCCTATCAGAATTGCAGCTGATCCTTCAGGAATAACTGGACATGTTTCTGAATATCAGAATTACATAGCAGCTACACAGATTTATTGATTTAAATGATCTGTACAGGCTAATAGCAGATTCAAGGAATGGAATGATTCTATGTATTTGACAAAATGTTCCTTTTCCCCTATCACATAATGAATCTGATTGTCTTTGCTGTTGGACTTTTGCAGCTCAGATTTCTGTAGCTTCTTCCAAATTGGAGGAATACAAATGTGGTTAATGCAGCAGAGCTTTGTCTCTGTGCTCAATTTTCACTGATGGATAGGGGACCAGGCTACTGTTCCCAGCATGCACTGCTGCTGATGCTGTGCTTCTGTGACACAATAGTAAGTTTAAAGCATGCATACCTGGGTGACCTCTAGTTACCTGGACATTACCCTACTTCAAGCCCCTGAAGAACTGACCTCAGTGTCTCCAGTTTACAGTGTGGATTCCCTAGTCCAGCAGAGAGCAGCTCCACTCCTGAATCCTGCAGGTCATTGTCACTCAGGTCCAGCTCTCTCAGACTGGAGGAATTTGAGCTGATAGCTGAGGCCAGTGCTTCACAGCATTCCTCACTGAGGTTACATCTGTTCAGCCTGGAATGGAAATCATGTCATATCAGAATTTCATACAACACCCTGCCTTCACAAAATCTGCAGGAGCTGGTCATGGCTCTCCTGTCAGAATTACAGTCAACTCTTCAGGTGTGACTGGAAGCATTTATGAGCAATGCACTGTAACTATAGATATAATGATATTCATATTTAGCCTGTCTGCATAGGCTAATAACAGGCTAAAAGGATGGAATGACTCCATCTTTAAGACAAAATAATAATGTTCTTCCACGTCATTCCACTGATCTGACTGTATGATAAACTGTGTGGTCTCTGCAAATGATAATTCTGAATCATGTGCCATACTGGAGAAATCTATACATATTGGAAACAGCAGATGTTACTCATTGGTTTAGACTGGGAGTTGGTTATATCATCATTGTTAGAGATCTGTGGTGTGAATCATTGAAATACAGGAGACCTTGCTGCTGTACCCAGCATGCACTGCACAGGCACAATATTGTACCAGGCCAAAGTTAATACAGTTACATGCCACAGTGGTATTTCTGTTTGACTTTCCACCAGTACTGATGGCCAGTACTGATGGCCACTTTGAAGCTCATCAATCAAATCCCGAGCCGATGAATAACTGACCTCAGTGTCTCCAGTTTACAGTTGGGATCCTGCAGTCCAGTGGAGAGCAGCTCCACTCCTGAATCGCCAGTGTGATTGTAGCTCAGGTCCAGCTCTCGCAGATTTGAATTCCTTGCTGAGGCCAGCGCTTCACAGCTTTTCTTACTGAGGTTACAGCTGTTGAGCCTGGAAAGGAAATGTTGGAGGCTTAGAGGATGTTAGAGGCTTACCCTTTAGGTCTGACTTGCATGTGTTTGTGAGAACCATAACTGCACAGAAACTGCAGAAACCCACCAAACTTTACACTGGAAGCATGTGGACATGCTGATAAGTGGCTCTGTGAAGAGCTACAAATCTAAATACACTCAGTGACCTCACCAATCCTCAAATTGTACTGCCACAAGTAGAACATACATTAATATTTTAGAAGTGATCACTTAGTCTATTTCCATTCCTGTACTTTCTTTCTTTCATGTGGTTTGCAATAAATCACAGAACTCACAGAGCTGTTCTAGAGGCCTTGACTACTGGCAGCAGCCTCAGAAGACCTTCATCTGATCTGCTGTATTTCTTCAAGTCAAACACATCCAGCTCCTCTTCTGATGTCATCAACACAAAGGCCAGAGCTGACCACTGTGCAGGTGAGAGGTCTTCTCTTGAAAGATTTCCTGAGCTCAGGTAACCTTGGATTTCCTCCACTAGAGAATGGTCATTCAGTTCATTCAGACAGTGGAAGAGATTGATGGTTCTCTCTGGACAGAGATTCTCCCTGATCTTCTCTTTAATGTACTGGACTGTTTTCTTAATGCTCCGTGAGCTGCTTCGTGTCTGTGTCAGAAGGCCTTGTAAGAGAGTCTGATTGGAGTCCAGTGAGAGGCCAAGAAGGAAGCGGAGGAAAAGGTCCAGGTGTCCATTCTCACTCTGCAAGGCCTGATCCACTGCACTCTTGAGTAATGCAGCCAAGTTTGAGAATGTTGAAGGGCCGAATCTAAAAAGATTCCCAAGGAAGGTGTGATCAAGTACATTTCTGGTTTTGTTTCTGTATGACAGAAACACATAGAAAGCAGCAAGATACTCCTGAACGCTCAGATGCACAAAGGAGTACACTTTCTTTTTATGAATTCCAGGCTCTTGTCTAAAGAGTTCAGTGCACTCCCAGAGTAAACTGAAGCCTCATGGACATCAATGCCACTGTATCTCAGGTCTTCTTCATAGAAAAGGAGGTTTCCCTTTTCCAGCTGCTGAAAAGCCAGCTTTCCCAGTTTCAGAATGATATCTTTATTCAGAACTGAATTTGTCTCACTTTTTCCAGGATACTTCTGATTTTTCAAACTTGCCTGAAGGAGAAGGAAGTTTGTGTACATTTGAGTCAGAGTCTTAGGGATTTCTCCACTGTCTGACTGCCTCATCATTTGCTCAAGAACAGTGGCTGCAATCCAACAGAAGACTGGTATGTGACACATGATGTTGAGGCTCCTTGATGATTTTATGTGTGTGATAATTCTGCTGACCAGGTTCTGATCACTGAACCTCTTCATGAAGTACTCCTCCTTCTGTGGATCATTAAACCCTCGTACCTCTGTCACCTGCTGGACACAGTCAGGAGGGATCTGATTGGCTGCTGCTGGTCGGGTGGTGATCCAGAGGAGAGCAGAGGGAAGCAGATTCCCCTTAATGAGGTTTGTCAGCAGCACATCCACTGATGTTGGCTCTGTTACATCACACCAGCTTTCATTGTTTTGGAAATCTAAGGGAAACTGACACTCATCCAGACCATCAAAGATGAACACAACTTTGTCACAATGACTCTTGAAGGGTTCAAATTCTCTGATTTCTGGAAAGAAGTGGTGAAGCAGTTGTTTCAGACTGTATTTCATTTTGATCAAATTCAGTTCTCGGAAAGGTAGAGGAAATATGAAATGAACATCCTGATTGGCTTTTCCTTCTGCCCAGTCAAGAATGAACTTCTGCACAGAGACTGTTTTTCCAATGCCAGCAATCCCCTTTGTCAGTACAGTTCTGATGTGTTTCTCTTGTCCAGGTAAGGGTTTAAAGATGTCATTGCATTTGATTGCAGTCTCTTGTGTGGCTGTTTTCTTGGATGCTGTTTCAATCTGTCTCACTTCATGTTCATTATTGATCCATCCATGCCCACCCTCTGTGATGTAGAGCTCTGTGTAGATCTTATTCAGAAAGATCTGGTTTCCATGTTCAGCCAAACCCTCATTTATGCAGTCATATTTTTTCCTCAGGAAGGATTTCACTTTGACAGGCAATTTTGTCAGAACATCATCTACAGAAACAGAAAAAGAAGAATTAAACTGTCTCCACACTTGTTACATCACTAAATGAACTTGACCATGTGTGCCAATTTGTAAAACATGCTCATGTTTTTTCAGATCTTATAGAATATAGCCTGTTCCCATTTTTTAAAGCATAACCTTTTTCTCTCTGGGCAGGAAACGAGGCGTGTTAGAGCTCCCTCTTGTTCATTCCTCCTGATGGTCCCCATTTGCTCAACATCTGTACCTTCACCCCAAAATCTGTTACGGCAAACTTTCAAAAACACATGCTCTACCAGTTACTCATTTAAAAGTGCTTCCCTTGTGCAGGTGAAGCTTAAATGCTTAAACGTGAGCTTTTCTGAATGTTTGGTCATGCGTGTATTTTCAGTGCTTTGTATCTGAGAGCCCTGTCTGGGCTGAAGGAGGCTGGTGGAACACAGGTTTCCCACCACTGGCTAAGATGGCATGGTGCCAACCCTGATCAGCGTGGCACATCTGTGAGTGCCTGTCTGTCTGTTTGTCTGTCTGCCTGTCTGCTCACCTGCTGTCTCCCCAGATGGATCTGTAACCTCTGACCCCTTCCTGTTCATTACAATGGAAACTGAGGAGTATTGGAAGAACATGGTGTTAGGACACAGGGGTAATGAGAGTCTCTAAAAATCATTTAATTCAGCATGTATATAAGGTGTATCCACATTCTCAACATCAAAGCCAGATTGCTGACCATGCCAGGAAGACACACACTAATGGAGTTGCTGCTTCAGACAAGTCTCAGTCCAATATTGGGGTTATTAGCTAAACTGTTTCAGTGACATCACTACTTAAAATGCAGTTCATTTAGTTTTGAAGAAGGCATGGTGTTTCATGCAGCAGATATTTAGAAGCCTTTATTGCACATCTTACCCTTTTCTTGATCTTTCTCCAGCCCTTGGACAAGATCATTTCTGGGAATTTTCTTCAGGATCTCCAGTGTGATCTTGAGGGACAGCTCTTTACCGAAAGATTTCATCATTATGGTGACAACATCAGGCACATCTTTACCCTCCAGCTGCCCCCACGGAATGGGTTTATATCCTTCCAGAATGTTTTCATTCAAATAGATTTTGAATTTTTTAAAGTCTTTCTGTTCTAACTCCTCCAGGGCCTCCAAAATCAGGTGAGCCATCTCAGCGGTCTAAAGTGGGCAAGAAAGGTCAGTAAATATATAGCAGATTGTATTTGCATGACAACACAAATGCAGTGCCATTCATTTTGTGGTTAAGGCTCAACATAGCTGATGTTGGTAACCAATCATCTGCAGTTAGCTAGTCAGTTGTGCTGTACAAAGCACTTTAAAATGTTTGGTTACAGTTATTCTAGCATGCCACATAAAATCATAATACATATATATGTGGGTGGATTAGACAGTTGGATTGGTGGTTTTATTGTAATTTTATTTTTTCAACACAATGGACAGCAGTCCAATGTATCCACTCCACTGGATATGTTTGAAAAGAAACTGTACCTGTAAAAATACTACAAAAGTGCAGAGAATATCTCATGTTTCAAAGTGTTTTGTGCTGGGTAGGTTCCAGCAGAACAAGATATTGCATGATTATCTCACAGTATAAGGCCCTGGCATTGTGGTATTTGGCTCCCCCTTGAGGTGAAATAAACTATATACCGCAGTGAGAATGGTTGTGGCTCCCCACCTCCACTTGCCTTGAGAGGACTCACCGGGGCTGGATCTGTCCGAATCTGCCAGCCGCTGAGAACTGAAGCACACCAGACTGCCGTTTTAGAGCACTGATTAGGACTGCAAATGTTTTAATTAAATAACAATTTGTTAAAACATTTCATCAGCTATAATTCTGCAATTTAAACCATTGTGAGACCATTAAAAATGGCAGATGGTGCTCTTGTGCCAGGGATAAAAATTTGTTGACTTGATAGGTTCAACTAAAAAGCATTTCATTCAAAATGCATTAAGTAGCAGTGGAAAAAAAAACTACACTTAAATTGCTGAGGTGGGCTACAGTCTACAGTAGGCAAGAGCCATACAAGAGACCCCTGAACACAGGAAGCTACTTTCTGTTTCATACACCGAATTTAACACCTGCCCCTCTAACATGTGCCAATCTCAGCATCAACCAGAGAGAAGAAAAAATCAAATAATTACATTTTGTTCATGAAAATAAAGGCTAAATACTGTAATAATGCTTATATAACTCATGGATTAATCATATAATTAATAACACAGTATTCTTCTGTAAGAATTAGAAATAGATCTGCAAACAATGATTACAAGGGCAAAGCAAGAAAAGCTTCCACAAAAACACTGTGGATGTACTTCTCCAACGTAAGGGCTTTATGCTACACTTGAAAATATGCAAAATTCAACATGTCTGTCTCCAGCAGGATTCAAACTGGTGTCTTTTGTCACTGCTAAGGCACTGAAGAATAGATGCCAAAGCACTTTGTATCAGGGGACCCAGCAGAGAAAATGACATCATTAAGACAAATTATAACCAAATATACAAGTAGCCAGTTTACAAAGGTTACAAAATGTTTCATGATAGCATTCATTTTGTCCTGAAATGCTCAGCTCTTTTTAAAAGCATGCACAACACCCACTGTATCACTGTTATATTGTGGCCTTATGGTTTTTTGGGTGAATTAGAGCATACAATTTTTATTCATAATTTTTAAGTTATCAATTTACACAGCTAAATATTTACTGAGGTAAACCTACATACAAGTGATGCCAATTGTTTGGCTTGCAATGGCAACTTTAGCACCCTTTTACAATAATATAATAAAAGCTATTTATATCTCATGTATTAATTATCAATTAATGCTGCCTCTCATAAAAAAAAAAAAAAAAACAAGAAAAAATGGCGTAATTGGTGAACATTAATGATCTGCAGTTTCAAACCCGACTCTGTAATATCTCATACTTACCAAGTTATGTGTCTCTATCACAGCTTTCTGTACTTGCACCTCATTCCTCTGTTTCAAATGGATTTCTTCATGTTCATTTCAAACTGTAAAATGAAAATATTTTGGAAAAAGTGGATATGTACTCTGATTTTCTAACAAAACATAATAAAATGATTCATGAAAAGTGAAATGAAGAGCTTTTGATGTTGGTCTGCCCACTTCACTGGCTTTTGCGACACACTAACAGGCTCTTACAGGAGACTTCCTGTTCAAGAGGAAACCACCCTCAGGGCACTGCCACCTGACAGAGCCCGGCATGGGAGTGTCAGAGAATATTCTAACCACAAAACCATGGGAGTTTTAACATGCAGTCTCATCAAATATGTATTTAAAGATCCTATTACTGCTCGTCTGGTACCCCTGACCCAACCTAATGTCCAGAACCTTGCTCTCTCCTACACCCACCCCACCTCACACAGGTGTGCACACACCTTTGCATAGGTCATGTTTCGTATCTACAGGACTAAATGATGCTGAAAGTGAAATGAATGAACTGGCCTGTCAGCACCACCTCTGTCCTCCAGTGACCGGTTTAGATCTAAAATGAATGATTTGAAAAGGATTTCTCCTGTGTGCTGCAGGTGTAGTGCAGTCTCAGTGTGGCCATGGGGAGTCCATGCTGCCTGTGACTGCCTCCTTCACTGTCACCTGGCTGCTGATGTCAGTGCTTTACTGCATCACCTGCTCTGTCACAGTGTGTCACCTTACCTGCACTCTGGTGTGTCTGTGCTGGGGAACAGAGGTGTGCTGTGTGTGAGGTTGCAGCAGAGGACAGCTGGTTTCAACAATGCCACAATGTGTCATGTGCTTTAACAACACTTACACTATTCACTTCTGGGAATTTGACAGACATGTGGCTATTCACATTTACAGGACTGAAAAAAGAGAAGCAGATTTTATTTCTCTTTTTTGTTTTATTGTTTTTAGTTGTGAGCAGTGTTCAGAGTTGTGCTGCCGTCTGTGTTTCTATGGCTTCCTGCCTGTTACTTATGAAAGGAACTGTGGCTGGAGAAGCACTTCTGCAGATGAATCCTTGTGTCACATCTATTGTTTCCACAGAGAACCATTTTGGAGAAGTGTGCTGTGTTCATGTGCAGCTGAAAATGGAGCGTCTTTGTTCAGGATTGAGATTCGTTGGTGGTACACTCTTAGGACATCTTGGTTAAGGACTGAGGTTTGTAGGGGGGCAGTGGGGTGTCTTGGTTAATGGCTGAAGTTTGTGGGGGTACAGTGAGGTGTCTTGATTAAAGGTGGAGGTTTGAGGTTTGTAAGACATACTGAAGAAAAGAACAACAAATGATTAATTTCTTACTGTTTACTTTAGACCGAGAAACATTTTAACTTGTCTTTCAGAAAGTGTGTTGTAAAAAAATACGCCAATGGAATGTTTAGTGGGAAGAAAGATGTACCTGCCAAGCAGATATCACTTAAACGTTTTATAAAGATTTGTAAATGCTTAATGTGTCAAACACTTTTTCACATAAAAAGAAATGGAGAGCACCTGAGACTCTACCTCCTAAAGGAGTTTCTCATGTCTCAAAACTGTTTCCTAATAAACTGTAAAAAGGGAAATGTAATCTAATGGTTTAATGCACTCGTTATCTCTACCATTGCAGGGCAATTTGCAGGACCACATCTCCTGCAAACCCCCCCAAAAGAGTGCAAGTATTTACCTTTGGGCTCGCAGGAGGTCAGGAGGGTGCAATCGATACCAGGATACCTCAGTTACCTTGCAACACCCATGAAACGTGACTATTAAGCAACTCAACTGGGGGGTAGCGGCAATCCAACCCATGTCGCTAATCTCTGGTCAGCAGGTCACGCTAAGGGCAGCTGCATCCTGGACTCCAGACTCTGCCTGCTGCCAGGCAACCTACAGCACAGCCATCAGGACTCTGTTCATCTCTTGGCAAAAGTATAGAATATGGCCATTCTCATGTGCAACATAATCATGTTTGGTGTCATTTGAAAGCTAATTTCACATGCATGTCAATGATCTATGTAGCAGGGAGGTATGACGGGTGCATAATAAAGATTGTGATAGGTGGCACAAAAGTGGACAGTGAGGAATGCACTTATCGTCGCGTTCCTCACCGCTGACACCCCTCCTACCCCCCTGGTTACGACGGTGTTTGTAATTGCTGAATCGTGACTACACTGTTGTTTTCAGAACTTATCATATTTGGTCATGGCGCCAAAGTCCAATTACCACATTTAATGTTCAGGTATATAGGGGGGAAACTGGCATAGTTCGGGGAGACTCGTTAGCACGACCTCCTGCGCACTTTTGCGTATAGCCAATTCATTATTCTTTGCCTCTCTGTTGTACTCTGTTTTTTCCAGTGTATTGTCTACTGTTTACTATTTTGGATAATAATACATTGTAACAATAAACTCATTTATCGTAACTCGATGCTCATCGTCCGTCTTACTCGCTGCAGCTGATCACTGTACGGTAAGATAACTGCTAATTACGCGCTCATAGAATCATACTCCGTAGTCCCTCGCCTATACAACTAGTGCCACTTTAGGTCAAGCGCAGGCCACAGGCATGTATGCATCTCCATCAGAGACTGCAACCATATAGAGCAACACTACGCGAGACCAGAGGCTACAGTCCCTCGGTTGCATATATAAGCATTCTATCTTAGTGATTAGCAGAGAGGCATTTGAGTAGTCCGGTTACTAAATTAAAATACATTAGCAATAACAAAATTGGAGTCAGATGTGTCAAAACAGTTATATTTAATAAATTCTGTTCCGAACCACCAAAGGTAAGACGGCACGCCATCCTTCGCCACTTGCTCACTTGCGTTGTTGGTGTGTTCGAGTGAGAGCTCTACAAGGCAGCTCTACACCATCTAGCTTGTACCTTGGCCATTGTACCATTGAAACCTGGTCATGCTTCTCATATTGCTTTTCTTGCTTGACTCTACCTTACTTGTGAGTCACTTTGGATAAAAGTGTCTGCCAAATGAATAAATGTAAATGTAAATGTTCATGCAGCACATCCATAGTGGAAATATATTGTCGTACTTTGACCTCTTGATGTGAGCTATGCCACTTCTTAGTGAATTGATGAACTGTCCCATGAATTTCACTTTAAATTGGAATAGACCCCAACCCATTGGATTGATATAATATATTTATATTTATATAAATATATAATATTTATAGGATATATTTATTTTTATGTTTATATAATATTTCACATCAGTTTCTGCAGTTTATGTTTGGGATCCTCCAGTCTAGCAGAGAGTGCTCTCACTCCTGAGTCCCATGGATGATTGTAGCTCAGATCCAGCTCTCTCAGGTGTGAGGGGTTTGAATACAGAGCAGAAGCCAGAGGAACACAGCCTCTCTCTGTGACTCTACAGCCTGACAGCCTGCAGAGAGAAGGAGAAAAGCTCCTTTTACTACAATGGGAAATCTTACACTTTTGGTAGTATTACTGCAAAATAACGTACTCCCAAAAGGAATTTCTACTGTTTTGCTAAGACCAGTATATCACTCTAGAATCACAGCAACGTCATAGATCAGATCACTCTATTTATATGATAAAATTATTACTTTTATTAATATAAAAAACTAACCCATTTGGCTCCTCATGCTGCTCCTCATGCTACCCAGCTTCTGGTACAGGCCATGGTTATCTCCTGCCTCGACTATTCCAATGCCCTCCTAGCTGGCCTCCAGCGTGTGCGGTGAAACCACTACAAATGGTTCAGAATGTGGCGGCGCGTCTGGTTTTCGATCAGCCCAAAAGGGCCCATGTCACCCCATTGCTCATTGAGCTCCACTGGCTACCTGTGGCTGCCCGTATCAAATTCAAGTCTCTCATGCTTGCCTACACAGTGACCTCTGGGTCTGCTCCGACATAGCCTGTATGATTGAGCTCAGGTTACGCTCCTTCTCGGCCGTTAAGTTCCTCCCAGGAACGTCAGCTAGCATTGCCATCCCTACACACAAGGCAATCTCAGTCCAGACTATTCTCATATGTACTGTAGTTCCCCGCTGGTGGAACGAGCTACCTTATGCTATAAGAGCTGGGGCGTCCCTCTCTATCTTCAAGAACCTCTTGAAGACCCAGCTCTTCCGAGAGCACCTCCTCTCCTAACACTTCTAAAAACTCTAACACAATTCCATCTCCGCGCACTTTTTGCCTCGCACTTCTTTCTCCTGTCACTATTTGTTTGTCTCCTCTGCCTGTCTATCCTTGTGTTTTCACCTCGTTTACCTTTGTTTTCTACTTTCCTCGACTTATTTAGTTGAGTTTAGCTGTTTAGGTGGCACTTAAAGCTTACTCCAAGGTCTCCTACACTACTGTAGCTTGCTTGCTGTTCCTCACTTGTAAGTCGCTTTGGATAAAAGTGTCTGCCAAATGACCTAAATGTAAATGTAAATGTAATGTAATGTATTATCCACACAGATTTTTATTATTATCATTATTGTTTAATCTGTATTGACTCATACTAAGCTCTGAGAAAGATGACCTTATTCAGCTAGTGAATCATCTTTGTAAATGAGATTGGGAGCTGTCTGTATAGGTAATTTCATTTATATCAAATTTCAGATGCTTTTAGAGAGCCTGTTGGTACACCCATAATCTATTGTGGAAGGGCTTTCATCGGACAGGCTACTGTATGAATACTCAGCATGCATTAAGACATTTGAATCCCTGTTTCCTGGCAGATATAAAAATATATTAGATTTCTTTCCTGAGATATTTGTTATTAGGTTTATCATAATGACAATATCATTCCTAAATATTCACAAGTATAACATAGACAATGTTGTTACCGGTGCTGATATAATAACACAAGTGATGATATATTCAACAATTATGCCACATCTAGGTATATTCTAAATATTCCAACTGTTTAGGACCAATGGACAGTAACTTCTTTATATCTGTCCTTTACCTCGACCCCCGACCCCCAGGTTGTGGAAAGCCAGCTTTCCCAGTTTTAGAATGACTTCCTTATCTGATTGTAATAATCTGTGTACTTCTCTCTCTTGCTCATTGAGACACTTTTGATTCTTTATACTCATCTGAATGAGCAGGAAGTGTGTGTACATTTGAGTGAGAGTGGTAGGGATTTCTCCAATGTCTGACTCAACCATCGTTTGCTCAAGAACAGTGGCTGCAATCCAACGGAAGACTGGTATGTGACACATGATGTAGAGGCTCCTTGATGACTTTATGTGTGTGATAATTCTGCTGGCCAGGTTCTGATCACTGAATCTCTTCATGAAGTACTCCTCCTTCTGTGGATCATTAAATCCTCGTACCTCTGTCACCCGGTGGACACACTTAGGAGGGATCTGGCTGCTGCTGGTCGGGTGGTGACAGTGTTGCCAACTACTTTCAATGGAAGGTAGCTAAAGCCTGCTTGAAAAGCCGCTAAATGTCACCATATGACGTCATGCATAATTAGCATATTTGTGTCGCCATCACGTCGTATATGCATTCTGCCTAGTGTCAGATGGTGTCAGCCCTTTACATCTGGTTGCTTCTCTCCTACTCTCTGTGCTCACATATACTGTATTTTAACACAGCCGAATTCACAATAAAGCTGTTCTCATTTACATATTTTTCTGTTTCTGTTGACAGACAACGGGACAAGTATGAAATAGTGACTGAAACGTGGCCCATTAAGACTACATGTTAACCAGCAGTCACTTCCAAGCCGTTTCCAAGCTGCTGCTCTGCACTGCTAAAATTCTGATTTTATAACCGCGATGTCGTCTGACAAAATCACCATACACATAATTTAAAGACAACGGCTGTGATTTCGGCTATATTTAAATGTAAAATGATCACTCAGACCGAAAGTTTGTACATCGCTTTGGATAAAAGCGTCTGCCAAATGAATAAAAGTAAATGTAAAGTTAGAAGCGACATTTTTCTCTCACACAGCGCACAGCCTCCGTCTGGGTGACAAACCACAAGAAGGATGTTCCGTTTCAGTGCGTGATAAGACAGTGATAACGGTCAAAATGATCAAATAGGCTATATGCACACTCTCTTCCGCATTTCGAGTCAGCCAGCTGTTTGACTTCCGGTGCTCGTATCCTCAACGGACTAGCTATGGCGTTTTTCACTCGGTCGCTCCAAGACTTGCCAAGAATTAAGGTCAACGATGTTAGTCGCATCATTCAACAATCGTGTCATACGTTCGCAACCAAAAAGGAGAAGGGCTTCAAACTCTACATTTCAAGTTACATCCACAATTACGAAGGTAAGATCCGAACATGTAACGTTAGCCCTTAACATTTTTGTGTACCCTAACCCTAGCCAACGCTAGCGTAGTGATACTGCTAACGTGATGTGTCTATGTGTCAGTCACTGTTATAATATTCCTAACGTCATTGTCAATCTCAGTTTCAAACAAGGAGTCAGGTAAAGGAGAGGTTACCATTAGGGCTGAGTGCTACAGGTCGATGAGGAAAAACCAGAAGCCTCACAGTTTGAGCGTAAGGGAAAGTTATCCTGCAGGTTCAGTGCAGGCTGGTTCATGAGACAGATAGCTGTTCGTCAAATCAAGTTTCTGTGAATCATATCAGTGCTATGAATCTAATAGCCTACGGCTAAAGGCTATTTTAAATATATGTGTCGTATGATGTCTCACAAACAACACTAGTGTATAAAAATCTGTAGATTGAGATTCACAGAAACTAGATTGAGTTCTGTCACATCTTTTACACACGTTCTGTGTACTCATGTATTCTCGTTTATAACAAAAGTTCACCAATTTATTGTTTATAGAAAGAACATTTTAATGTTTAACTGCACTTGCAGCACTTACAGTATGTATTGTAACAAATTTGTGTATTTTCACAGATTGTGCTTAGGGATTCCCATCCTAGCGAAAATCCATCTTCGCCTGGTTTCTGGATCGGCGGGAAATGTATGGAAACTAAGTACTTTGTTGTACTTGCAGGAGGCTTGACACAAAGGCACACAGCAGTGTTCAGCTGTAGTGCTATTGGTTCGTTGAAACTTGAATCTCTTTCTCTCAGACATTATCGACTCTTGATTAAAAAATCCTAGCAACACTAATAATCTGATAATCTCGATAACCACTATGGATAACGGAAGTAATTGAGCTGGCTGAGATTTTACCTGAAGTACGTCAGGACCACCGTGTGCATATAGCCTATTAAACTGTTTAAATTAAAACAAAGGAGGAGCAAACAATACAGATTAGTGATTGGTCCTTGGCAACACTGTTTGCACATGCGCAGCTCATCCTCGTCTATGTCAGCTGCCGTGCTGAATCTGCTGCTCCGCCTCTCTGCCACTCACTGAACAGAGTAGACGCGGAGAGAAGTATGTACTGGCGACTCTGTTCTATGGAAAGTAGTCGCTAGATTTGTCGCTAGGTGCTTTTTTGGAAAAAAAAAAAAAAAAAAAAGTCGCTAAAAGGGTCTGAAAAGTCGCTAAGTTGGCAACACTGGGTGGTGATCCAGAGGAGAGCAGAGGGAAGCAGATTCCCCTTAATGAGGGGACCATTATATTATTGCTCGGTGTTTCTCAATCTTATTTTTTTTCTCTCAATGAAGCAGAAACAGTTGAGATATATCTCACTGGCGCTTATCTCAATAAGCATGACGAAGCTGGATTTAATCTTCTATAAATATTAAGAAATGTTTTGGAACCAATCATAGGAAAGATATATTTGTTACTTGAATGTAAATCAATTTTGTTTGCCTTTAAGGTGGTGGGGGTAGGGGTTTTACACTAAGAAAGAGGATGTTAATGTTAATGTAGCTGGCACAGGGGACCAGTTCCTGCTCAGTTCACCTGGCTACCTGTCTTGTGACCTGCTGTGATTTATGTCTGTAGGGGAGGATTCATGGAACTTCTCTTTGCCAGGGATGTAAATTCTTTTATTCTGAATGAGAAAATGGAGTAGCACTATAAATGTCATGTTTCTGGTCTGGTCTCCCTCTCCTCAGTCAGAATCCAAGTGAATTGACTTAAAAATACAATTCTTCAAGTAAAAGAATAGCAGGTTCGATACAATATTTTCTAATATGTTCTATGCTATATTTTCTACATTATTTGAAATACAGTATATTCATACCATACTGTGTGATAATTAATTTCTTAGCATACAAAAATATCTCATTAAGAATAAAAGTTGTCCTTCACTGAAAAAAACTGCACCAGATCACATAAGTAGCAGAATTTAGCAGGAACAGCAGTACCAGCTGGCCAGTGAAATCAGCACATTGGTTTCACATAAGTATAAATGTCCAATAAAACCATTTACACTTTAATACAGTATATAATTAGAACTAACAGATACAGTACTTTTGTTTTCTGTACTTTGGTGTATATATTTCACACATATATTGAGATATTGTAGCTCTCTAACCCAAAAAGCATATCCCTCAGACCCCCTCCATCAGGTCTTTGTTTGCTTTTTAATCCATGTCATTATCTCATATAACTCCATTTGTAATGGAGTAATGACGCAAAGTTTTATATTTTATCTTCCATCACTGAATTGACACAGCCCACTCATCTTACTGCCCTATACTCCCACAGTCACACCGATTTTATATGGTGTGACTGGGCAATTCCATATGTGAGGTTTTTTTTTATTTCCTCTGATTGTGACAGTTCTAATACACATAATACATATAATCTAGATCACATATGTATCCCAGTTTATCCACATTTTATCCCATAAAACAACGAGTCCAGATGAGAACGGTTCTGTTTAATGTAAATCATAGTGTAACATCACTCACTGGATTGATCCGCAATGGTGTGGAAAGAACATTAATCTATGTATATAACAGCAAGCTATATTCTATTGTACTGAATCAGTTTGCTACCCCATTAGTTAGGTCATTTTTAGTGTGGCTATAGCTATAATTAAATAAGTACAGCTGGCTAGATTGGATAGATTGGAAGTTGACTAGCCTACAACCCATTTTTTGTATTTCAGAATGCCTGGTATACCTGCCTCAGTAAACCACTCTGAGGATTACGAGGCCATTACTGTAATCTTACCATCTGGTGCCAATGCAGTTTTTTCGATTAAAATGATTCAAAATGTGTTTTAGACAAGTGGTTTTTTTGCAGGAAATTGAGATCACATTACTGTATTAGTGATATTTTTATAGTACTCATTCATGTATTTATTCATTTATTATTCTGTATTCAACCGGGAAATAGTATCACTGAAATTTACAATGTTTTTGAGAAATTTAATTTAGAAAACACCAACAGTTTATTTTTTCCTGAATTTAACACACACTTTAGCTTTCAAAGATTACTGTATATGTTATTACATGGTAACTGTATTGTGTTTTGTAATTTCACAGGATCAAAGGTTTGTTGGCATAGACCTCATTGAGTTCTGTGAGCCCCCTTATCAGTCTAAAGGCTGACTCCAGGTAAGGCAGACTTAGTGTAAACTGGGTAACAGCGCTACAGAAGGAACTATATTCCATATGTAGATATATACACAAAAACCCATGTCCAGATTGATTTGTACCTCAGAATTATTCAGTTCTGAGGGAGGAGACTCTAGTGACTTCAAATAGCAAAGGTTTTCAGCTCCTGACCAGGGTCTCAGTAAATCCACCTCTGTGACCTGGGGAGTTAGCATCAGAGTACAGAAATTCTCCTGTAAGGAATTATCCACACAGACAGAGATGGAGACAACTGTCATACAATATTTATCTATTACAATCCCAGGTATTTGTTCAGCTCCATCTCCAGACTAGTTAAGAGCCCTGCATCAGCCAACCCCTGCATTCCAGCAATTCATAGTAGCGATGACTACATGAATTTTTTTGACAGCAAAATCATAAAGATACGTGACACAATTCAAAAAATCTTCTCTAATGATGCCTCCAGCCTGGCCTGTCCAACCTCAGATAATGTAGAGATGTCCAATAGACCAGCCACATGCCTAGACTCTTTCACACCCATTAAACTTAGCAATTTCTCCTCCCTAATAAATTCATCTAAAAATGCTACCTGCCTTCTAGACCCCATTCCAACAAGATTCTTAAAACAGCTGCTACCTGAAATTGGCACTCCGTTATTGAATCTTATCAATGCCTCCCTTACGTCCGGACATGTACCTCAGTCCTTCAAATTAGCAGTCATCAAGCCTATAATGAAGAAGCCCACTCTAGACCCGAATGACCTGTCGAACTACAGGCCCATGTCAAATCTCCCATTCCTTTAGAAAATCTTAGAAAAGGTTGTAACAAAGCAACTTTGCTCCTTTTTACAGTCCAATAATATTCTGGAAATGTTGGAGTCTGGGTTTAGACCGCATCACAGCACAGAAACCGCTCTCCTAAAAGTACTTAATGGCCTACTTTTCTCTTCTGACAATGGCTGTATCTCCCTACTTGTGCTCCTAGACCTAAGTGCAGCCTTTGATACCATCGATCATCTTATTCTATTAGACCAACTTGAGAACCTGATTGGCATAAGTGGAAAGGCTCTATCCTGGTTCAGGTCTTATCTTTCAGAGCAACATCACTTTGTCTTCATTAACAATAAATCTTCCAAACTCTCCAGAGTAAGACATGGAATGCTACAATGATCCGTGCTTGGACCTTTGCTCTTTTGTTATACATGGTCCCTCTTGGAAATATCGTTCGTAAACATGGCATTAATTTCCACTGCTATGCAGATGATACCCAGTTATGATGTGTCCTTGGAAATATCAAACATGGAAGCCTGCCTCAAAGACATAAAGACATGGATGGCCCATAGTTTCCTCCTTCTAAATTTGGACAAAACAGAAATATTGGTTATCAGCCCTGTCAGGAGCAAACTCTCCAATATTACATTAAGTCTTGATGGTGTCTCTCTGGCCTCGAGTGCAACCATCAAAGACCTTGGTGTCACGATTGATCCTGAGCTCTCTTTTGACACACATATAAATATATACATATATATCTCTCCGCCTTTAAGTCTAGGCTAAAAACTTATCTTTACTTCAAATCCTTTAGTTGAGGGACATGGCATGGTGCTGACATTGATTGTAGAGTCTCTGGTGGACTTATGTTTCCATTCCTGCAATTAACAACCACTAATCACTGTTTTCTTTTAGTCTCCTATCCCTGCTCCGGGCTCCTGCCTGGAGCTGTAGCCCAAGCGTCACTTCCGGATTCCCAGTCCTGCTACCCCACTGCCCTGCCTATCAAGCAAACTGCTTGCCAAGAACCGGACATTTTAGGATACATTTTATAATCACTTTGTTGCTAATTACTACTGTCTATCAGACTCAATTGTCTTAAAAGTACATTGTACAACTTTGTTTTTTCTCTCAAATTCTATCTGCCCACTGCCGGCCAGAAGCAGATGGGCTCCCCCTCTGAGCTGGGTTCTGCTCAAGGTTTCTTCCTGTTAATTAGGGAGTTTTTCCTTGCCACTGTTGCCTTAGGCTTGCTCTCAGGGGGTCTCAGGCCTGGGAACAATGTAAAGCTGCTTTGTGACAACTTGTGTTGTAAAAAGCGCTATACAAATAAAATTGAATTGAATTGAATAGAATCTATATCCATCTACGATCCCTATCTGGTTGTTTTCAATGACTATGTTTGGTATTCAAGAACCTGTAGTGACTTGAAAAATACTTGGATTATTTGCTAGAATTCAGTCTCCATTACTGTGTTCTTTTCCTAACCATGTTAAACTGCACTGAACTGTATACATGTTCACTACACTACAGCAGCTCTGACTACTGCAACATATTACCATTCATCAACATCAATGTCTGTACATAAAGTGTTTTCATTCACTGTCAGTATGACAGTATTGTCACACATTCCATAATATATACATGTACATTCACTGGTTATACAGCAGCGTCAGTTACACAGGATACAGGTGTTCTTCCAGGACACAGAAGTCTAGTCCAGCTGGCACAGAGACACTGAGGAGTCAAGTCCAAGCCAAAACCCAGGATAGAGGGGTCGAGTGAATGTGGTATGGAATGTGTGCAGGAGGGTCAGTGTGTCAGAGGAGACGCTGTAGAAGGACAGCGTGCCGGCCGGCCAGTCCAGATACACTCCTAATCTGTAGGAGGGGAAGGGAGGGGCAGATATGGGAGTTTGCTGTTTGTTGTGTCTGAAAGTATAATGGCCTTCATTGTAGGAACAACACCAGGACCCATCATTGTTCCCAAGGCAACTGTTAACACCACACCCTTTCCTGCTGATTCCTTTATATGCCACTCCTATATGAATACAACTCCCATTCCACTCAGCCTCCCAGTAGCAGCGCCCAGACAGACCCTCTCTGCACAGCACTTGGGTCCAGTAGTCAAATCTCTCAGGATGATCAGGATATGGCTGCTCCTCTCTCCCCCATGTCACCTTTCTGTTGCCATCAGACAGAACCAGGTTTTCCCGTGCTGTGTTGGGATCCAGTGTGAGCTGGCAGGCATCTGTAGAGAAGCAGAGGGAATGCACGTATACACACACACACACACACACACACACACACACACACACACACACACACACACACACACACACAAAGAACTGCAATATGATTATCAAATATGCAATAGGTGCTACAAAATCATACAGACATCAGCAGACAAAAGGGAAGATGAAAACATATAAACTGTAAAAGCTGATATACATATATTGTTTTTAATTTAAAAGTATGCTAAACATGTATTTGAGTAAAAGTGTGATTGATTACTCAGCTGAGAACCTTAAACGATACAACAGGGTGGTGTTACAATTCTCACATATCCCTTTTTTTGAGGGGTGGGGGTTGACTTCTTTCACAATAATGAATTTAGCAAATGCTGGAATGAAGAAAAATGTTACACAGTAATAAGAATGTAATCTTTATTTAATTAAAAAATTATCAACTTCTATATGTGAAGAATTACTCTGAACCTCAAGAATTATCATTTCATCATATAGTTGGAGACTAGTTGAGTCTTGTTGAATTACTAGTTCAATTACTCTGAATCTCAGGAATATCTTTGTGTAACTTGACTGCAGGTGGAGTGGACTCTGCATTTTATCTGAAATTTATGTATGAGTTCAAACAGACTTACATTTCTTTAACCCTTGATTGATCCTGCACTCACCACCATGGTCCACACTGCAGGAAAACCGGAAGAACAGACAGTGATTGAGTGACACACAGCCTGTCTATGAAGTGCAGTGTAGAAACTCAGAGCCCTGTGACAATGGGAGAGCTCCACACAATGTCAGGACTTTCCTGTTCTCACAGTGACACAGTCTTTATGTCAGTGTCCATCCACAGAGGGAGATATATCAAGGCTTTGTTGTGTTTACAAACATCCAGTAAAACCACCTGAATAACAAATTATTGGTTAGGGTAATTATTGGTTGGGCAGGTTAAACAATGATAATCATTTGATATATATTTTACTACTTAATTTCATTAATTCACTCACTCACAGATTTACCTCAGTTTCTCTAGTTTACAGCTTGGGTCCTCCAGTACAGCAGAGAGTTGTCTTGCTCCTGAGTCTACTGGGTGATTGTAGCTCAGATCCAGCTCTCTCAGGTGTGAGGGGTTTGAATGCAGAGCTGAAGCCAGAGAAACACAGCCTCTCTCTGTGATTCTACACAGTGACAGCCTGCAGAGAGGAGAAAAGCTCATCACTCTCCAAGATCTGAACACACATTCGAGAACAGTGAGTAGTGAACATTTTACACCACAGAATAGATAAGATAGCGGTGCTCCCACTGATCCAGTGAATACTCCAACATATCTGAGCAAATTTGGAGATACCATTCTTTGGGAACATTACTATAAAGCAGCATTTGCAAAGAAATACTTTCCATACTTACCATTTCCAAGGCAGACACATCAATCTAGCATCTTAAATGCCAGCATCTTACACACATTTACACATATCTACTGACTTAACTTTTTATAAAAAAATAATTTGGAACACTCAATTATGTCATAGACATGCCGCGCTTCTCTCTACAACCCCCCACTGTCAATGCTGGAGGGTGCAGACAAACACATGCTCTCCCCCAAAACGTGTGATGTCAGCCACATTGCAGCTCCCAGGCTTGCGCAGACTTGAGTCAGAGGAGAACACTTCATATGCATATGTCTGGAATATACATCTAGCCCCTGAAGAACTAACCTCAGTATCTCCAGTTTACAGTGCGGATTCCCCAGTCCAGCAGAGAGCAGCTCCACTCCTGAATCCTGCAGCTCATTGTCACTCAGGTCCAGCTCTCTCAGACTGGAGGAGTTTGAGCTGATAGCTGAGGCCAGCGCTTCACAGCATTCCTTACTGAGGTTACAACTGTTCAGCCTGGAAAGGAAATCATGTCATATCAGTTAATCTCACACAACACTCCTGCACCCATATAACCTGCAGGAGCTGGGCGTGAATCTCTCGTCAAAACTTCAGTTCACCTCTCAGGTGTGACTGGGCATGCTCTTGAGTATAAAAACTGCACAGTACACACACTACACAGTTCCACTGATTTTTATGTTATCTGGATAGGCTGAATGCAGGTTCAGGGAATGGGATGATTCAATCTTTTTTTTTTTTAATTTTGTCACCATCACATGAATGATCTGCTTGGCTGTGCTGTATGACCTCTGAAGCAGAGAGTATATGAGAATATGTGCTGTACTGGAGGATTTTAAACATAGTTGACTCAGTAGATGTTACTTTCACAGGCAGAGACTGGGAGGTGTCTGTGCAGCAATGTTAGTCAGTCACTGAAAGACATGAAACTGGTTATTGTACCCCACTCAGGAATATATTATTTCAGTTACGACGTGGCCTTGTTCTACATGAGTCTTATCTACATCTGTCTGTCATCGTTTGTAGGCTACCGTGTCCTCCTACACTCTAAAAACTTAAACTATGATGTAGTCAATTTTTTGGTGAAACATTTTTACACTTAAAAATATTGAGTAAATATTAAAGCTATGAAATCATTCAAATATACCTTATGAATTGAGTAAATGCAAGTAAAAAATTTAAGTAGATCTGAATAACTACATTTAGTACCATGACATACAAAATTGAACAGATACAATTAAAATCCAAAGTCAATACAATAGTAACTCTAAGTCAAAACCACTAAAAATGAGTACATATAATCGAGATGCTAGGAAGACATAACTCAAAATAGCATTATTATTTAACAAAACAGCAACTTAATTTATATCAGACTAGCAATTATTAAACTAAATGAAAGGGGAGCACAAGCACACTCACGGTGGGTTAAACGACACAACCGTCCATCGCCGCAAGGCATGGTGGGAACACTGGGAAGCTCCGCCCACTACCTCAAACACATGTATGGGGTGTTGAATGTAACAGACCTTTTTTCGTAGACACAATGTCTTATGTCCTATGCCGACCACGGCATGACGTTTAGTGTAACTTACTCAATTTCTTAAGTTGTTGAAGAAGATGAAGAATGTTGATTTGGAATGAGTAGTAATTGTAGTTTTTGAAACTGATCAGTATAATTACTTCTTTCTCAAATATTTTGATTGAAATTTAACAAAAAATAATAAGGACATCTTAAACATATAATTTGTTAGTCAAATGCTAATTTCTTTTTCATGAAATAAACTTAAATAATAGATGTAAATATAAAACAAAATTAACTGTTGGCTTTTTAGGCATTTATTTTGGTATGTCCAACTCAAACAATCACTGAAGTGATATTCAGAGATTTTATTAAGGTAGTATAGCTTTTTATTATTGTGATATTTACAAAGCCACTGAATTATTTTTAGAGAGTCCATATATGCTAAGAGTTGAAATTTGAACAGTTTCACTTATAGAAAAGCAATACATTTATTGGAATAACTCCTGTACACTGCTCTCTTGCAATACATGTACACAGCATTGACTAGTTTTTCTCCTGTATATGCATATGACCTGTATGTAAACAATTTTTCGGTGGGCAAAAGATTTTCTTTGAAGAAAAGTAATTGGGGGACACATTCTTGCCTACAGCAAACAGACATCTTAATTTGTTTTAAATTGCAATTGCTATACCCCTGACATTAGAATTGTGTGCCATTATTTGCATCCATATAGCCATATTCCCATAACAATGAAATATAGTTTTATATGTATTTTTTTTATAACTCTTCATCATGGACTTATTGCACACCAGTATTTCTTCTGCACACCCATAAGAAGCATCTTTTTTTGCTCTTTTGCCAATAAATAGAATAATAGGCTATCCAATTACAGTATTATAAAATAACTTCACAAGGCTGACATCAGGACGACCTTTATCAAATGGGATTACAGTGGCGTCTGCAGTATATAACACGAAAGTAATGCAACGCATTACTGTGCAAGCAGAGCAGTATTGCAACATAACTAGTTATTTTTATTCAAAGTAACGCTATGCAATATATTTTTTTGTTGTAATGACCCTGACACTACCCATAGGTCACATAATTTGGGTACAAAATCCAATATGACAGGCAAACTTTGTTATTACAAAATAAATTCCAATAAATCAACCATCAGATGCAAAGGCCTGAAAATTTGCAAATATATGTCCCCTTACCATAACAATTACTGCTGCAGTTTAATGTATACATAAAAAGTATTTTACGCTATACTGAAGAGTTATCAAATCACCAAAAATGTCATGTGCTCATAAACCAGGACTGATATGCACAAAATGTGGAAAACATTCTTTTCCTGAAGCTTAACTTGATTAATAAGTCCAATTACTAGAAGAATCCTTACAGCCAGAGCTGTAAAAAAGTGTAAGCCATTACATAATTGTCATTTACTAAACACTCTTATCCAGAGTGATTACATAATTTAATTTACAATTTTATCACTTTGTACAGGTGGGTATTTATTGAGGGAATCAAACCAGCAACTTTTCAGTTACAAGCCCTGCTCTCTGCCGCTGCCACATGTTCGGAATAACTACGAATAGCACTTACATATATGTCTATGGGAAATGACATCATATCATATGATGGTTACACGTCACAAGTGCATTACTGGATTTTCTGTTTTTTTTTTTTTTTTTTTTTTTTTACAAAGCCTTATTTTAAGTCAAACTATCCATGTGTGAATCATGACACTGTCCACTTAAATTTTATACATACATATAGTACACACACACACACACACACACACACACACACACACACACACACACACACACACACACACACACACACCAAATTATTAAATAATTTTACCATTTACTTTTTTTCACAATTCAGCATATTAATCAAGCCTCTATAACAAACCCCTAAAGAATTTACCTCAGTTTCTCCAGTTTACAGTTGGGGTCCTCTAGTCCAGCAGAGAGCAGCTCTACTCCTGAATCCCCTGGGTGATTGTAGCTCAGATCCAGCTCTCTCAGATGTGATGGGTTGGAATACAGAACTGAAACCAGAGAACCACAGCCCCTATCTGTGATTCTACAGCCTGACAGCCTGCACAGAGAAGGAGAAATGATTATTTTTATATATTCAACTGTTTGGGCAAGAAAACTACATCAGCTTACCCACTGTATCCTACAAAACTGACCTCAGTGTCTGCAGTTTACAGTGTGGATTCCCCAGTCCAGCAGAGAGCAGCTCCACTCCTGAATCCTGCAGTTCATTGTCACTCAGGTCCAGCTCTCTCAGACTGGAGGAGTTTGAGCTAATAGCTGAGGCCAGTGCTTTACAGCATTTCTCACTGAGGTTACACCTGTTCAGTCTTGAAAGGAAATCACGTCTCATCAGATAATTATACACAGCCTCCCTGCACCCACACAACCTACAGGAGCTGGGTGTGACTCTCCTGTCAGAATCACAATCAACCAACTAGACAGATGGACTGATGTTTTTATTATCAAGACATGGTGAGGGAATGGAAATTATTCATGTTATTTACTTAAATTAGTGTAACAGCCCATAATAGGCATCAAAATCCCTTTATATTTTTAAATGGGCTTACTGTATCAATCAATCAAGGTTTACCTCTTATAGCACATTTTTACAATGGAGATGGTCACAAACCGCTGAACATAGTGGGCCAGATTGAGTATTCATGAATGAATGATTATTGTGTGTATAGTGTTCATATGATCAATTTGACAGTCAATATGGATGTCATCAGTTTGTTTACCTTTCACAACCACATGGACTACATATGCAAGTATGCATGTCTGAATTAAACCTAAGTCAGAATTACTGACATCTCTGAGCAAGAGAAAACATCTCCCTTCTTCCTCTTCAACAGCGTAAGAACAGTTGGGATTCATCATCACATGAACGTTGGGTGTTTCTGCATGTTTCATGAATCCATACAAACGTATCTCAGTTCACTGCATCAAAAAATCTGTGTCTGCTGATTACCAAGCACACAAAATATTTTGAGACAAATATTTCTGCAATTTAGTGACTGGATGACAGCTAACATGACAGAAACAAGACGCTTTCTACCGATAAAATATGTCAGGTGTTACTGGTATGCTCAAGCATCACACTTGCACTGAATCTATACAGACCTTTACATACTCTTTATATCATCTCAGTAGGCTGACAAAATGAGAAGCTATTTATGTATGTAAAACAAACTGAACTGTTGTAGTGTTCAGAGGTTCACAAATCTATAAGTATAACAAAGTATAACAAAACTCACAGAGATGCTCTAGAGGCCTTGATCACTGGCAGCAGCCTCAGAAGACCTTCATCTGATCTGATGTATTTCTTCAAGTCAAACACATCCAGCTTCTCTTCTGATGTTAGCAGCACAAAGACCAGAGCTGACCACTGTGCAGGTGAGAGGTCTTCTCTTGAAAGTCTCCCTGATCTCAGGTAACTTTGGATTTCTTCCACTAGAGAATGGTCATTCAGTTCATTCAGACAGTGGAAGAGATTGATGGTCCTCTCTGGAGAGAGATTCTCCCTGATCTTCTCTTTAATGTACTGGACTGTTTTCTCAATGCCCTGTGAGCTGCTTCCTGTCTGTGTCAGTAGGCCTCGTAAGAGAGTCTGATTGGAGTCCAGTGAGAGGCCAAGAAGGAAGCGGAGGAAAAGGTCCAGGTGTCCATCCTCACTCTGTAAGGCCTGATCCACAGCACCCATGAGGAAATCAGACATTGCTATTTCTTTAAACAGGCCACTGATTTTCCTGATGACAAAATATTTTTTGTCTAGTAGATTTCTCTTTGTCTTTCTATATGAATGCAAGACATACAGAGCAGCAAGATACTCCTGAACACTCAGATGCACAAAGCAGTACACTTTCCCCTGATACAGCCCAAACTCCTCTTTGAAGATTTTTGTG
>CM032876.1:3515954-3535381 GCA_019176425.1 Megalops atlanticus
TTATGGTCTTCCAGTGAAAACTCTGTGTTGAGTGAATATCTGCACGAAGAATCACTTTTTTGGGCTCCGAAAGTGCATTTGAGAGCGTTTCTGGCCTTCTCCTGGAAACTCTGTGTTGAGTGAATATTTGCACTAAGAATCACTTTTTTGGACTCTGAAAGTGCATTTGAGAGCGTTCATGGTCTTCCAGTGAAAAACTCTGTGTTGAGTGAATATCTGCACGAAGAATCACTTTTTGGACTCCGAAAGTGCATTTGAGAGCGTCTCTCTGGCCTTTTTTGTGGAAACTCTGTGTTGAGTGAATATCTGCACTAAGAATCACTTTTTGGCCTCCAAAAGTGCATTTGAGAGCATTTCTGGCCTTCCAGTGGAAACTCTGTGTTGAGTCAATATCTGCACTAAGAATCACTTTTTGTACTCCGAAAGTTCATTTGAGAGGGTTACTGGCCTACCAGTGGAAACTCTGTGTTGAGTGAATATCTGCAGTAAGAATCACTGTTTTAGACTCTGAAAGTGCTTCTGAGAGAGTTTCTGGCCTTCTCTCCTGGAAACTCTGTGTTGAGTGAATATCTGCACTTAGTATCACTTTTTTGGACTCTGAAAGTGCATTTGAGAGCGTTTCTGACCTTTTTGTGAAAACTCCGTGTTGAGTGAATATCTGCACAAAGAATCACTTTTTTGGACTCTGAAAATGCATTTGAGAGCGTTTCTGGTCTTCCAATGGAAACTCTGTGTTGAGTGAATATCTGCACTAAGAATCACTGTTTTGGACTCAGAAGTGCTTCTGAGAGAGTTTCTGGCCTTCTCCTAAAAACTCTGTGTTGAGTCAATATCTGCACTAACAATCACTTTTTTTGGGTCTGAAAATGCATTTGAGAGCGTTTCTGGCCTTTTAGTGGAAACTCTCTGTTGAGTGAATATATGCACTAACAATCACTTTTTTGGACTCAGAAAGTGCATTTGAGAGCGTTTCTGGCCTATCAGTGGAAACTCTGTGTTGAGTGAATATCTGCACTAAGAATCACTTTTTTGGACTCGAAAGTTCATTTGAGAGCGTTTCTGGCCTTCCAGTGGAAACTCTGTGTTGAGTGAATATCTGCAGTAAGAATCACTTTTTAGAACTCTGAAAATGCATTTGAGAGCGTTTCTGGCCTTCCAGTGGAAACTCTGTGTTGAGCGAATATCTGCACTAAGAATCACTTTTTTGGACTCTGAAAGTGCATTTGAGAGCGTTTCTGGCTTTCCAGTGGAAAGTCTGTGTTGAGTGAATATCTGCAGTAAGAATCACTTTTTTGGACTCTGATAGTGCATTTGAGAGCGTTTCTGACCTTCCAGTGGAGACTCTGTGTTGAGTGAATATCTGCACAAAGAATCACTTTTTTGGACTCCGAAAGTGCATTTGAGAGCGTTTCTGGCCATCTAGTGTAAACTCTGTGTTGAGTAAATATCTCTGACTAAGAATCCCTTTTTTGGACTCCTAAACTGCATTTGGGAGCGTTTCTGGCCTTCCAGTGGAAACTCTGTGTTGAGTGAATATCTGCACTAAGAATCATTGTTTTGGACTCTGAAAGTGCTTCAGAGAGAGTTTCTGGCCTTCTCCTGGAAACTCTGTGTTGAGTGAATATCTGCACTTAATATCACTTTTTTGGACTCTGAAAGTGCATTTGAGAGCGTTTCTGGCGTTCCAGTGAAAACTCTGTGTTGAGTGAATATCTGCACAAAGAATCACTTTTTTGGACTCTGAAAATGCATTTGAGAGTGTTTCTGGTCTTCCAGTGGAAACTTTGTGTTGAGTGAATATCTGCACTAAGAATCACTGTTTTGGACTCAGAAGTGCTTCTGAGAGAGTTTCTGGCCTTCTCCTGGAAACTCTGTGTTGAGTGAATATCTGCACAAAGAATCACTTTTTTGGACTCTGAAAGTGCATTTGAGAGCGTTTCTGGTCTTCCAGTGGAAACTTTGTGTTGAGTGAATATCTGCACTAAGAATCACTGTTTTGGACTCAGAAGTGCTTCTGAGAGAGTTTCTGGCCTTCTCCTGGAAACTCTGTGTTGAGTGAATATCTGCACTAACAATCACTTTTTGGACTCTGAAAGTGCATTTGAGAGCGTTTATGGTCTTCCAGTGAAAACTCTGTGTTGAGTGAATATCTGCACGAAGAATCACCATTTTTTGGACTCAGAAGGTGCATTTGAGAGCGTTTCTGGCCTTCCAGTGGAAACTCTGTGTTGAGTGAATATCTGCACTAAGAATCACTTTTTTGCACTCCGAAAGTTCATTTGAGAACGTTACTGGCCTTCCAGTGGAAACTCTGTGTTGAGTGAATATCTGCACGAAGAATCAATTTTTTGGACTCTGAAAATGCATTTGAGAGCGTTTCTGGCCTTCCAGTGGAAACTCTGTGTTGAGTGAATATCTGCACTAAGAATCATTGTTTTGGACTCAGAGAGTGCTTTTGAGAGAGTTTCTGGCCTTCTCCTGGAAACTCTGTGTTGAGTGAATATCTGCACTAAGAATCGTTATCTTGTACTCTGAAGGTGCATATGAGAGTGTTTCTGGCGTTGTAGTGGAAACTCTGTGTTGAGTGAATATCTGCAGTAAGAATCACTTTTTTGGACTCCGAAAGTGCATTTGAGAGCGTTTCTGGCCATCTAGTGGAAACTCTGTGTTGAGTGAATATCTCTCACTAAGAATCACTTTTTTGGACTCTGAAAATGCATTTGAGAGCGTTTCTGGCCTTCAAGTGGAAACTGTGTTGAGTGAATATCTGCACTAAGACTCACTTTTTTTGACTCCGAAAGTGCATTTGAGAGCGTTTCTGGCCATCTAGTGGAAACTCTGTGTTGAGTGAATATCTGCACAAAGAATCACTTTTTTGGACTCCGAAAGTTCATTTGAGAGCGTTTCTGGCCTTCCAGTGGAAACTCTGTGTTGAGTGAATATCTGCACTAAGAATCACTGTTTTGGACTCAGAAAGTGCTTCTGAGAGAGTTTCTGGCCTTCTCAAGGAAACTCTGTGTTGAGTGAATATCTGCACTAAGAATCACTTTTTTTTACTCCGAAAGTTCATTTGATAGGGTTACTGGTCTTCCAGTGGAAACTCTGTGTTGAGAGAATATCTGCAGTAAGAATCACTTTTTTGTACTCTGAAAGTGCATTTGACTATGTTTCTGGCCATCGAGTGTAAACTTTGTGTTGAGTGAATAACTGCGCTGAGAATCACGTTTTTGGACTCTGAAAGTGCATTTGAGAGCGTTTCTGGCCTTCCAGTGTAAACTCTGTGTTGAGTGAATATCTGCACTAAGAATCACTTTTTTGGACTCCGAAAGTTCATTTGAGAGCGTTACTGGCCTTCCAGTGTAAACTCTGTGTTGAGTGAATATCTGCACAAAGAATCACTTTTTTGGACTCTGAAAATGCATTTAAGAGCGTTTCTGGCCTCCCAGTGGAAACTCTGTGTTGAGTGAATATCTGCACTAAGAATCACTTTAATGGACTCTGAAAGTGCATTTGAGAGCGTTTCTGGCCATCTAGTGGAAACTCTGTGTTGAGTTAATATCTGCAGTAAGAATCACTTTTTTGGACTCCGAAAGTGCATTTGAGAGCGTTTCTGGCCATCTAGTGGAAACTCTGTGTTGAGTAAATATCTCTCACTAAGAATCACTTTTTTGGACTCAGAAGTGCTTCTGAGAGAGTTTCTGGCCTTCTCCTAAAAACTCTGTGTTGAGTGAATATCTGCACTAACAATCACTTTTTAGGGGTCTGAAAATGCATTTCAGAGCGTTTCTGGCCTTTTAGTGGAAACTCTCTGTTGAGTAAATATATGCACTAAGAATCACTTTTTTGGACTCAGAAAGTGCATTTGAGAGCGTTTCTGGCCATCTAGTGGAAACTCTGTGTTGAGTGAATATCTGCACAAAGAATCACTTTTTTGGATTCCGAAAGTTCATTTGAGAGCGTTACTGGCCTTCCAGTGCAAACTCTGTGTTGAGTGAATATCTGCACTAACAATCACTTTTTTGGGGTCTGAAAATGCATTTCAGAGCGTTTCTGGCCTTTTAGTGGAAACTCTCTGTTGAGTAAATATATGCACTAAGAATCATTGTTTTGGACTCTGAAAGTGCCTCAGAGAGAGTTTCTGGCCTTCTCCCGAAACTCTGTGTTGAGTGAATATCTGCACTTAATATCACTTTTTTGGACTCTGAAAGTGCATTTGAGAGCGTTTCTGGCCTCCAGTGAAAACTCTGTGTTGAGTGAATATTTGCACAAAGAATCACTTTTTTGGACTCTGAAAATGCATTTGAGAGTGTTTCTGGTCTTCCAGTGGAAACTTTGTGTTGAGTGAATTTCTGCACTAAGAATCACTGTTTTGGACTCAGAAGTGCTTCTGAGAGAGTTTCTGGCCTTCTCCTGGAAACTCTGTGTTGAGTGAATATCTGCACTAACAATCACTTTTTTGGACTCTGAAAGTGCATTTGAGAGCGTTTATGGTCTTCCAGTGAAAACTCTGTGTTGAGTGAATATCTGCACGAAGAATCACTTTTTTGGGCTCCGAAAGTGCATTTGAGAGCGTTTCTGGCCTTCTCCTGAAACTCTGTGTTGAGTGAATATTTGCACTAAGAATCACTTTTTTGGACTCTGAAAGTGCATTTGAGAGCGTTCATGGTCTTCCAGTGAAAACTCTGTGTTGAGTGAATATGTGCACGAAGAATCACTTTTGGACTCCGAAAGTGCATTTGAGAGCGTCTCTGGCCTTTTTGTGGAAACTCTGTGTTGAGTGAATATCTGCACTAAGAATCACTTTTTTGGCCTCCAAAAGTGCATTTGAGAGCGTTTCTGGCCTTCCAGTGGAAACTCTGTGTTGAGTCAATATCTGCACTAAGAATCACTTTTTTGTACTCCGAAAGTTCATTTGAGAGGGTTACTGGCCTACCAGTGGAAACTCTGTGTTGAGTGAATATCTGCAGTAAGAATCACTGTTTTAGACTCTGAAAGTGCTTCTGAGAGAGTTTCTGGCCTTCTCCTGGATACTCTGTGTTGAGTGAATATTTGCACTTAGTATCACTTTTTTGGACTCTGAAAGTGCATTTGAGAGCGTTTCTGGCCTTTTTGTGAAAACTCCGTGTTGAGTGAATATCTGCACAAAGAATCACTTTTTTGGACTCTGAAAATGCATTTGAGAGCGTTTCTGGTCTTCCAATGGAAACTCTGTGTTGAGTGAATATCTGCACTAAGAATCACTGTTTTGGACTCAGAAGTGCTTCTGAGAGAGTTTCTGGCCTTCTCCTAAAAACTCTGTGTTGAGTCAATATCTGCACTAACAATCACTTTTTTGGGTCTGAAAATGCATTTGAGAGCGTTTCTGGCCTTTTAGTGGAAACTCTCTGTTGAGTGAATATATGCACTAACAATCACTTTTTTGGACTCAGAAAGTGCATTTGAGAGCGTTTCTGGCCTATCAGTGGAAACTCTGTGTTGAGTGAATATCTGCACTAAGAATCACTTTTTTGGACTCGGAAAGTTCATTTGAGAGCGTTTCTGGCCATCTAGTGGAAACTCTGTGTTGAGTGAATATCTCTCACTAAGAATCACTTTTTTGGACTCTGAAAATGCATTTGAGAGCGTTTCTGGCCTTCAAGTGGAAACTGTGTTGAGTGAATATCTGCACTAAGACTCACTTTTTTTGACTCCGAAAGTGCATTTGAGAGCGTTTCTGGCCATCTAGTGGAAACTCTGTGTTGAGTGAATATCTGCACAAAGAATCACTTTTTTGGACTCCGAAAGTTCATTTGAGAGCGTTTCTGGCCTTCCAGTGGAAACTCTGTGTTGAGTGAATATCTGCACTAAGAATCACTGTTTTGGACTCAGAAAGTGCTTCTGAGAGAGTTTCTGGCCTTCTCAAGGAAACTCTGTGTTGAGTGAATATCTGCACTAAGAATCACTTTTTTTTACTCCGAAAGTTCATTTGATAGGGTTACTGGTCTTCCAGTGGAAACTCTGTGTTGAGAGAATATCTGCAGTAAGAATCACTTTTTTGTACTCTGAAAGTGCATTTGACTATGTTTCTGGCCATCGAGTGTAAACTTTGTGTTGAGTGAATAACTGCGCTGAGAATCACGTTTTTGGACTCTGAAAGTGCATTTGAGAGCGTTTCTGGCCTTCCAGTGTAAACTCTGTGTTGAGTGAATATCTGCACTAAGAATCACTTTTTTGGACTCCGAAAGTTCATTTGAGAGCGTTACTGGCCTTCCAGTGTAAACTCTGTGTTGAGTGAATATCTGCACAAAGAATCACTTTTTTGGACTCTGAAAATGCATTTAAGAGCGTTTCTGGCCTCCCAGTGGAAACTCTGTGTTGAGTGAATATCTGCACTAAGAATCACTTTTTTGGACTCTGAAAGTGCATTTGAGAGCGTTTCTGGCCATCTAGTGGAAACTCTGTGTTGAGTTAATATCTGCAGTAAGAATCACTTTTTTGGATTCCGAAAGTGCATTTGAGAGCGTTTTTGGCCATCTAGTGGAAACTCTGTGTTGAGTAAATATCTCTCACTAAGAATCACTTTTTTGGACTCAGAAGTGCTTCTGAGAGAGTTTCTGGCCTTCTCCTAAAAACTCTGTGTTGAGTGAATATCTGCACTAACAATCACTTTTTTGGGGTCTGAAAATGCATTTCAGAGCGTTTCTGGCCTTTTAGTGGAAACTCTCTGTTGAGTAAATATATGCACTAAGAATCACTTTTTTGGACTCAGAAAGTGCATTTGAGAGCGTTTCTGGCCATCTAGTGGAAACTCTGTGTTGAGTGAATATCTGCACAAAGAATCACTTTTTTGGATTCCGAAAGTTCATTTGAGAGCGTTACTGGCCTTCCAGTGCAAACTCTGTGTTGAGTGAATATCTGCACTAACAATCACTTTTTTGGGGTCTGAAAATGCATTTCAGAGCGTTTCTGGCCTTTTAGTGGAAACTCTCTGTTGAGTAAATATATGCACTAAGAATCATTGTTTTGGACTCTGAAAGTGCCTCAGAGAGAGTTTCTGGCCTTCTCCCGGAAACTCTGTGTTGAGTGAATATCTGCACTTAATATCACTTTTTTGGACTCTGAAAGTGCATTTGAGAGCGTTTCTGCCTCCAGTGAAAACTCTGTGTTGAGTGAATATCTGCACAAAGAATCACTTTTTTGGACTCTGAAAATGCATTTGAGAGTGTTTCTGGTCTTCCAGTGGAAACTTTGTGTTGAGTGAATTTCTGCACTAAGAATCACTGTTTTGGACTCAGAAGTGCTTCTGAGAGAGTTTCTGGCCTTCTCCTGAAACTCTGTGTTGAGTGAATATCTGCACTAACAATCACTTTTTTGGACTCTGAAAGTGCATTTGAGAGCGTTTATGGTCTTCCAGTGAAAACTCTGTGTTGAGTGAATATCTGCACGAAGAATCACTTTTTTGGGCTCCGAAAGTGCATTTGAGAGCGTTTCTGGCCTTCTCCTGGAAACTCTGTGTTGAGTGAATATTTGCACTAAGAATCACTTTTTTGGACTCTGAAAGTGCATTTGAGAGCGTTCATGGTCTTCCAGTGAAAACTCTGTGTTGAGTGAATATCTGCACGAAGAATCACTTTTTTGGACTCCGAAAGTGCATTTGAGAGCGTCTCTGGCCTTTTTGTGGAAACTCTGTGTTGAGTGAATATCTGCACTAAGAATCACTTTTTTGGCCTCCAAAAGTGCATTTGAGAGCGTTTCTGGCCTTCCAGTGGAAACTCTGTGTTGAGTCAATATCTGCACTAAGAATCACTTTTTTGTACTCCGAAAGTTCATTTGAGAGGGTTACTGGCCTACCAGTGGAAACTCTGTGTTGAGTGAATATCTGCAGTAAGAATCACTGTTTTAGACTCTGAAAGTGCTTCTGAGGAGAGAGTTTCTGGCCTTCTCCTGGAAACTCTGTGTTGAGTGAATATCTGCACTTAGTATCACTTTTTGGACTCTGAAAGTGCATTTGAGAGCGTTTCTGGCCTTTTGTGAAAACTCCGTGTTGAGTGAATATCTGCACAAAGAATCACTTTTTTGGACTCTGAAAATGCATTTGAGAGCGTTTCTGGTCTTCCAATGGAAACTCTGTGTTGAGTGAATATCTGCACTAAGAATCACTGTTTTGGACTCAGAAGTGCTTCTGAGAGAGTTTCTGGCCTTCTCCTAAAAACTCTGTGTTGAGTCAATATCTGCACTAACAATCACTTTTTTTGGGTCTGAAAATGCATTTGAGAGCGTTTCTGGCCTTTTAGTGGAAACTCTGTGTTGAGTGAATATATGCACTAACAATCACTTTTTTGGACTCAGAAAGTGCATTTGAGAGCGTTTCTGGCCTATCAGTGGAAACTCTGTGTTGAGTGAATATCTGCACTAAGAATCACTTTTTTGGACTCGGAAAGTTCATTTGAGAGCGTTTCTGGCCTTCCAGTGGAAACTCTGTGTTGAGTGAATATCTGCAGTAAGAATCACTTTTTAGAACTCTGAAAATGCATTTGAGAGCGTTTCTGGCCTTCCAGTGGAAACTCTGTGTTGAGCGAATATCTGCACTAAGAATCACTTTTTTGGACTCTGAAAGTGCATTTGAGAGCGTTTCTGGCTTTCCAGTGGAAAGTCTGTGTTGAGTGAATATCTGCAGTAAGAATCACTTTTTTGGACTCTGATAGTGCATTTGAGAGCGTTTCTGACCTTCCAGTGGAGACTCTGTGTTGAGTGAATATCTGCACAAAGAATCACTTTTTTGGACTCCGAAAGTGCATTTGAGAGCGTTTCTGGCCATCTAGTGTAAACTCTGTGTTGAGTAAATATCTCTGACTAAGAATCCCTTTTTTGGACTCCTAAACTGCATTTGGGAGCGTTTCTGGCCTTCCAGTGGAAACTCTGTGTTGAGTGAATATCTGCACTAAGAATCATTGTTTTGGACTCTGAAAGTGCTTCAGAGAGAGTTTCTGGCCTTCTCCTGGAAACTCTGTGTTGAGTGAATATCTGCACTTAATATCACTTTTTTGGACTCTGAAAGTGCATTTGAGAGCGTTTCTGGCGTTCCAGTGAAAACTCTCTGTTGAGTGAATATCTGCACAAAGAATCACTTTTTTGGACTCTGAAAATGCATTTGAGAGTGTTTCTGGTCTTCCAGTGGAAACTTTGTGTTGAGTGAATATCTGCACTAAGAATCACTGTTTTGGACTCAGAAGTGCTTCTGAGAGAGTTTCTGGCCTTCTCCTGGAAACTCTGTGTTGAGTGAATATCTGCACAAAGAATCACTTTTTTGGACTCTGAAAGTGCATTTGAGAGCGTTTCTGGTCTTCCAGTGGAAACTTTGTGTTGAGTGAATATCTGCACTAAGAATCACTGTTTTGGACTCAGAAGTGCTTCTGAGAGAGTTTCTGGCCTTCTCCTGGAAACTCTGTGTTGAGTGAATATCTGCACTAACAATCACTTTTTTGGACTCTGAAAGTGCATTTGAGAGCGTTTATGGTCTTCCAGTGAAAACTCTGTGTTGAGTGAATATCTGCACGAAGAATCACTTTTTTGGACTCAGAAGGTGCATTTGAGAGCGTTTCTGGCCTTCCAGTGGAAACTCTGTGTTGAGTGAATATCTGCACTAAGAATCACTTTTTTGCACTCCGAAAGTTCATTTGAGAACGTTACTGGCCTTCCAGTGGAAACTCTGTGTTGAGTGAATATCTGCACGAAGAATCAATTTTTTGGACTCTGAAAATGCATTTGAGAGCGTTTCTGGCCTTCCAGTGGAAACTCTGTGTTGAGTGAATATCTGCACTAAGAATCATTGTTTTGGACTCAGAGAGTGCTTTTGAGAGAGTTTCTGGCCTTCTCCTGGAAACTCTGTGTTGAGTGAATATCTGTACTAACAATCACTTTTTTGGACTCTGAAAGTGCATTTGAGAGCGTTTATGGTCTTCCAGTGAAAACTCTGTGTTGAGTGAATATCTGCACAAAGAATCACTTTTTTGGGCTCCGAAAGTGCATTTGAGAGCGTTTCTGGCCTTCTCCTGGAAACTCTGTGTTGAGTGAATATTTGCACGAACAATCACTTTTTTGGACTCTGAAAGTGCATTTGAGAGCGTTTCTGGCTTTCCAGTGGAAAGTCTGTGTTGAGTGAATATCTGCAGTAAGAATCACTTTTTTGGACTCTGAAAGTGCATTTGAGAGTGTTTCTGGCCTTCCAGTGGAAACTGTGTTGAGTGAATATATGCACTAAGAATCACTTTTTTGTACTCCGAAAGTTCATTTGAGAGGGTTACTGGCCTACCAGTGGAAACTCTGTGTTGAGTTAATATCTGCACTAAGAATCACTGTTTTGGACTCAGAAGTGCTTCTGAGAGAGTTTCTGGCCTTCTCTTAAAAACTCTGTGTTGAGTGAATGTCTGCACTAAGAATCACCATTTTGGTCTCAGAAAGTGCATTGAGAGCGTTTCTGGCCTTCCAGTGGAAACTCTGTGTTGAGTGAATATCTGCAGTAAGAATCACTTTTTTGCACTCTGAAAGTGTATTCGACAGCGTTTCTGGCTATCTAGTGTAAACTCTGTGTTGAGTGAATAATTGCGCTGAGAATCACGTTTTTGTACTCTGAAAGTGCATTTGAGAGCGTTTCTGGCCTTCCAGTGGAAAATCTGTGTTGAGTGAATATCTGCACTAAGAATCACTTCTTTGCACTCTGACAGTGCATTTGAGAGCGTTTCTGGCCATCTAGTGTAAACTCTGTGTTGAGTAAATATCTCTGACTAAGAATCACTTTTTTGGCCTCCTAAAGTGCATTTGGGAGCGTTTCTGGCCTTCCAGTGGAAACTCTGTGTTGAGTGAATATCTGCAGTAAGAATCACTTTTTTGTACTCCGAAAGTTCATTTGAGAGGGTTACTGGCCTACCAGTGGAAACTCTGTGTTGAGTGAATATCTGCAGTAAGAATCACTGTTTTAGACTCTGAAAGTGCTTCTGAGAGAGTTTCTGGCCTTCTCCTGAAACTCTGTGTTGAGTGAATATCTGCACTTAGTATCACTTTTTTTGGACTCTGAAAGTGCATTTGAGAGCGTTTCTGGCCTTTTTTTTGTGAAAACTCCGTGTTGAGAGAATATCTGCACAAAGAATCACTTTTTTTGGACTCTGAAAATGCATTTGAGAGCGTTTCTGGTCTTCCAATGGAAATTCTGTGTTGAGTGAATATCTGCACTAAGAATCACTGTTTTGGACTCAGAAGTGCTTCTGAGAGAGTTTCTGGCCTTCTCCTAAAAACTCTGTGTTGAGTGAATATCTGCACTAACAATCACTTTTTTTGGGTCTGAAAATGCATTTGAGAGCGTTTCTGGCCTTTTAGTGGAAACTCTCTGTTGAGTGAATATCTGCACTAAGAATCACTTTTTTGGACTCCGAAAGTTCATTTGAGAGCGTTACTGGCCTTCCAGTGTAAACTCTGTGTTGAGTGAATATCTGCACAAAGAATCACTTTTTAGGACTCTGAAAGTGCATTTGAGAGTGTTTCTGGCCTTCCAGTGGAAACTCTGTGTTGAGTGAATATCTGCACTAAGAATCACTTTTTTGGACTCTGAAAGTGCATTTGAGAGCGTTTCTGGCCATCTAGTGGAAACTCTGTGTTGAGTAAATATCTCTCTCTAAGAATCAATTTTTTGGACTCCTAAAGTGCATTTGAGAGCGTTTCTGGCCTTCCAGTGGAAAATCTGTGTTGATTGAATATCTGCAGTAAGAATCACTTTTTGGACTCCGAAAGTGCATTTGAGAGCGTTTCTGGCCATCTAGTGGAAACTCTGTGTTGAGTAAATATCTCTCACTAAGAATCACTTTTTTGGACTCCTAAAGTGCATTTGAGAGCGTTTCTGGCCTTCCAGTGGAAAATCTGTGTTGAGTGAATATCTGCACTAAGAATCACTTTTTTGGACTCCGAAAGTTCATTTGAGAGCATTTCTGGCCTTCCAGTGGAAACTCTGTGTTGAGTGAATATCTGCAGTAAGAATCACTTTTTTGGACTCTGAAAGTGCATTTGAGAGCGTTTCTGGCCTTCCAGTGGAAACTCTGTGTTGAGTGAATATCGGCACTAACAATCGCTTTTTTGGACTCCGAAAGTTCATTTGAGAGCGTTACTGGACTTCCAGTGGAAAATCTGTGTTGAGTGAATATCTGCAGTAGGTATCACTTTTTTGGATTCCGAAAGTTCATTTGAGAGCGTTACTGGCCTTCCAGTGCAAACTCTGTGTTGAGTGAATATCTGCACTAACAATCACTTTTTTGGACTCTGAAAATGCATTTGAGAGCGTTTCTGGCCTTCCAGTGGAAACTCTGTGTTGAGTGAATATCTGCACTAAGAATCACTGTTTTGGACTCAGAGAGTGCTTTTGAGAGAGTTTCTGGCCTTCTCCTGGAAACTCTGTGTTGAGTGAATATCTGCACTAAGAATCACTTTTTTGGACTCTGAAAGTGCATTTGAGAGCGTTTCTGGCTTTCCAGTGGAAAGTCTGTGTTGAGTGAATATCTGCAGTAAGAATCACTTTTTTGGACTCTGATAGTGCATTTGAGAGCGTTTCTGACCTTCCAGTGGAGACTCTGTGTTGAGTGAATATCTGCACAAAGAATCACTTTTTTGGACTCCTAAAGTGCATTTGGGAGCGTTTCTGGCCTTCCAGTGGAAACTCTGTGTTGAGTGAATATCTGCAGTAAGAATCACTTTTTAGGACTCTGAAAATGCATTTGAGAGCGTTTCTGGCCTTCCAGTGGAAACTCTGTGTTGAGTGAATATCTGCACTAAGAATCATTGTTTTGGACTCTGAAAGTGCTTCAGAGAGAGTTTCTGGCCTTCTCCTGGAAACTCTGTGTTGAGTGAATATCTGCACTTAATATCACTTTTTTGGACTCTGAAAGTGCATTTGAGAGCGTTTCTGGCGTTCCAGTGAAAACTCTGTGTTGAGTGAATATCTGCACAAAGAATCACTTTTTGGACTCTGAAAATGCATTTGAGAGTGTTTCTGGTCTTCCAGTGGAAACTTTGTGTTGAGTGAATATCTGCACTAAGAATCACTGTTTTGGACTCAGAAGTGCTTCTGAGAGAGTTTCTGGCCTTCTCCTGAAACTCTGTGTTGAGTGAATATCTGCACAAAGAATCACTTTTTTGGACTCTGAAAGTGCATTTGAGAGCGTTTCTGGTCTTCCAGCGGAAACTTTGTGTTGAGTGAATATCTGCACTAAGAATCACTGTTTTGGACTCAGAAGTGCTTTGAGAGAGTTTCTGGCCTTCTCCTGGAAACTCTGTGTTGAGTGAATATCTGCACTAACAATCACTTTTTTGGACTCTGAAAGTGCATTTGAGAGCGTTTTTATGGTCTTCCAGTGAAAACTCTGTGTTGAGTGAATATCTGCACGAAGAATCACTTTTTTGGACTCAGAAGGTGCATTTGAGAGCGTTTCTGGCCTTCCAGTGGAAACTCTGTGTTGAGTGAATATCTGCAGTAAGAATCACTTTTTTGCACTCCGAAAGTTCATTTGAGAACGTTACTGGCCTTCCAGTGGAAACTCTGTGTTGAGTGAATATCTGCACGAAGAATCAATTTTTTGGACTCTGAAAATGCATTTGAGAGCGTTTCTGGCCTTCCAGTGGAAACTCTGTGTTGAGTGAATATCTGCACTAAGAATCACTGTTTTGGACTCAGAGAGTGCTTTTGAGAGAGTTTCTGGCCTTCTCCTGGAAACTCTGTGTTGAGTGAATATCTGTACTAACAATCACTTTTTTGGACTCTGAAAGTGCATTTGAGAGCGTTTATGGTCTTCCAGTGAAAACTCTGTGTTGAGTGAATATCTGCACAAAGAATCACTTTTTTGGGCTCCGAAAGTGCATTTGAGAGCGTTTCTGGCCTTCTCCTGGAAACTCTGTGTTGAGTGAATATTTGCACTAACAATCACTTTTTTGGACTCTGAAAGTGCATTTGAGAGCGTTCATGGTCTTCCAGTGAAAACTCTGTGTTGAGTGAATATCTGCACGAAGAATCACTTTTTGGACTCCGAAAGTGCATTTGAGAGCGTCTCTGGGCATTTTGTGGAAACTCTGTGTTGAGTGAATATCTGCACTAAGAATCACTTTTGGCCTCCAAAAGTGCATTTGAGAGCGTTTCTGGCCTTCCAGTGGAAACTCTGTGTTGAGTCAACATCTGCACTAAGAATCACTTTTTGTACTTCAAAGTTCATTTGAGAGGGTTACTGGCCTACCAGTGGAAACTCTGTGTTGAGTGAATATCTGCAGTAAGAATCACTGTTTTAGACTCTGAAAGTGCTTTTGAGAGAGTTTCTGGCCTTCTCCTGGAAACTCTGTGTTGAGTGAATATCTGCACTTAGTATCACTTTTGGACTCTGAAAGTGCATTTGAGAGCGTTTCTGGCCTTTTTGTGAAAAACTCCGTGTTGAGAGAATATCTGCACAAAGAATCACTTTTTGGACTCTGAAAATGCATTTGAGAGCGTTTCTGGATTTCCAGTGGAAAATCTGTGTTGAGTGAATATCTGCAGTAAGAATCACTTTTTTGGATTCCTAAAGTGCATTTGAGAGCGTTTCTGGCCTTCCAGTGGAAAATCTGTGTTGAGTGAATAACTGCGCTGAGAATCACGTTTTTTGTACTCTGAAAGTGCATTTGAGAGCGTTTCTGGCCTATCAGTGGAATCTCTGTGTTGAGTGAATATCTGCACTAAGAATCACTGTTTTTGGACTCCGAAAGTTCATTTGAGAGGATTTCTGGCCTTCCAGTGGAAACTCTGTGTTGAGTGAATATCTGCAGTAAGAATCACTTTTTTGGACTCTGAAAGTGCATTTGAGAGCATTTCTGGCCTTCCAGTGGAAACTCTGTGTTGAGTGAATAACTGCGCTGAGAATCACGTTTTTGTACTCCGAAAGTGCATTTGAGAGCGTTTCTGGCTTTCCAGTGGAAACTCTGTGTTGAGTGAATATCTGCACTAAGAATCACTTTTTTGGACTCTGAAAATGCATTTGAGAGCGTTTCTGGATTTCCAGTGGAAAATCTGTGTTGAGTGAATATCTGCAGTAAGAATCACTTTTTTGGACTCCTAAAGTGCATTTGAGAGCGTTTCTGGCCTTCCAGTGGAAAATCTGTGTTGAGTGAATAACTGCGCTGAGAATCACGTTTTTGTACACTGAAAGTGCATTTGAGAGCGTTTCTGGCCTATCAGTGGAAACTCTGTGTTAAGTGAATATCTGCACTAAGAATCACTTTTTTGGACTCCGAAAGTTCATTTGAGAGCATTTCTGGCCTTCCAGTGGAAACTCTGTGTTGAGTGAATATCTGCAGTAAGAATCACTTTTTTGGACTCCTAAAGTGCATTTGAGAGCGTTTCTGGCCTTCCAGTGGAAACTCTGTGTTGAGTGAATATCTGCAGTAAGAATGACTTTTTTGGACTCTGAAAGTGCATTTGAGAGCGTTTCTGGCCATCTAGTGGAAACTCTGTGTTGAGTAAATATCTCTCTCTAATAATCACTTTTTTGGACTCCTAAAGTGCATTTGAGAGCGTTTCTGGCCTTCCAGTGGAAACTCTGTGTTGAGTGAATATCTGCAGTAAGAATCACTTTTTGGACTCTGAAAGTGCATTTGAGAGCGTTTCTGGCCATCTAGTGGAAACTCTGTGTTGAGTAAATATCTCTCTAAGAATCACTTTTTGGACTCTAAAATGCATTTGAGAGAGTTTCTGGCCTTCCAGTGGAAACTCTGTGTTGAGTGAATATCTGCAGTAAGAATCACTTTTTTGGACTCCGAAAGTGCATTTGAGAGCGTTTCTGGCCATCTAGTGGAAACTCTGTGTTGAGTAAATATCTCTCTCTCTAAGAATCACTTTTTGGACTCTGAAAATGCATTTGAGAGCGTTTCTGGCCTTCCAGTGGAAAATCTGTGTTGATTGAATATCTGCAGTAAGAATCACTTTTTTGGACTCCGAAAGTGCATTTGAGAGCGTTTCTGGCCATCTAGTGGAAACTCTGTTTTGAGTAAATATCTCTCACTAAGAATCACTTTTGGACTCCTAAAGTGCATTTGAGAGCGTTCTGGCCTTCCAGTGGAAAATCTGTGTTGAGTGAATAACTGCGCTGAGAATCACGTTTTTGTACTCTGAAAATGCATTTGAGAGCGTTTCTGGCCTATCAGTGGAATCTCTGTGTTGAGTGAATATCTGCACTAAGAATCATTGTTTTGGACTCTGAAAGTGCTTCAGAGAGAGTTTCTGGCCTTCTCCTGGAAACTCTGTGTTGAGTGAATATCTGCAGTAGGTATCACTTTTTGGACTCTAAAGTGCATTTGAGAGCGTTTCTGGCCTTCCAGTGGAAAATCTGTGTTGAGTGAATATCTGCAGTAAGAATCACTTTTTTGCACTCTGAAAGTGCATTTGACAGCGTTTCTGGCCATCTAGTGTAAACTCTGTGTTGAGTGAATAACTGCGCTGAGAATCACGTTTTTGTACTCCGAAAGTGCATTTGAGAGCGTTTCTGGATTTCCAGTGGAAAATCTGTGTTGAGTGAATATCTGCAGTAAGAATCACTTTTTTGGATTCCTAAAGTGCATTTGAGAGCGTTTCTGGCCTTCCAGTGGAAAATCTGTGTTGAGTGAATAACTGCGCTGAGAATCACGTTTTTGTACACTGAAAGTGCATTTGAGAGCGTTTCTGGCCTATCAGTGGAAACTCTGTGTTAAGTGAATATCTGCTCTAAGAATCACTTTTTGGACTCCAGTTCATTTGAGAGCATTTCTGGCCTTCCAGTGAAACTCTGTGTTGAGTGAATATCTGCAGTAAGAATCACTTTTTGGACTCTAAAGTGCATTTGAGAGCGTTTCTGGCCTTCCAGTGGAAACTCTGTGTTGAGTGAATATCTGCACTAACAATCACTTTTTTGGACTCCGAAAGTTCATTTGAGAGCGTTACTGGACTTCCAGTGGAAAATCTGTGTTGAGTGAATATCTGCAGTAGGTATCACTTTTTTGGACTCCGAAAGTGCATTTGAGAGCGTTTCTGGCCATCTAGTGGAAACTCTGTGTTGAGTAAATATCTCTCACTAAGAATCACGTTTTTGGACTCCGAAAGTTCATTTGAGAGCGTTACTCGCCTTCCAGTGGAAACTCTGTGTTGACTGAATATCTGCAGTAAGAATCACTTTTTTGGACTCTGAAAATGCATTTGAGAGCGTTTCTGGCTTTCCAGTGGAAACTCTGTGTTGAGTGAATATCTGCAGTAAGAATCACTTTTTCGGACTCCGAAAGTGCATTTGACAATGTTTCTGGACATCGAGTGTAAACTCTGTGTTGAGTGAATAACTGCGCTGAGAATCACGTTTTGGACTCTGAAAGTGCATTTGAGAGCGTTTCTGGCCTTTGTGAAACTTTATGTTGAGTGAATATCTGCGCTAAGAATCGCTTTTTTGGTCTCAGAAAGTGCATTTGATAGCGTTTCTGGCCTTCCAGTGGAAACTCTGTGTTGAGTGAATATCTGCAGTAAGAATCACTTTTTGGACTCCAAAGTGCATTTGAGAGCGTTTCTGGCCATCTAGTGGAAACTCTGTGTTGAGTAAATATCTCTCACTAAGAATCACTTTTTGGACTCTAAAGTGCATTTGAGAGCGTTTCTGGCCTTCCAGTGGAAACTCTGTGTTGAGTGAATATCTGCAGTAAGAATGACTTTTTGGACTCTGAAAGTGCATTTGAGAGCGTTTCTGGCCATCTAGTGGAAACTCTGTGTTGAGTAAATATCTCTCTCTAAGAATCACTTTTTGGACTCCTAAAGTGCATTTGAGAGCGTTTGGCCTTCCAGTGGAAACTCTGTGTTGAGTGAATATCTGCAGTAAGAATGACTTTTTGGACTCTGAAAGTGCATTTGAGAGCGTTTCTGGCCATCTAGTGGAAACTCTGTGTTGAGTAAATATCTCTCTAAGAATCACTTTTTGGACTCTAAAGTGCATTTGAGAGCGTTTCTGGCCTTCCAGTGGAAACTCTGTGTTGAGTGAATATCTGCAGTAAGAATCACTTTTTTTGGACTCTGAAAGTGCATTTGAGAGCGTTTCTGGCCATCTAGTGGAAACTCTGTGTTGAGTAAATATCTCTCTCTAGAATCACTTTTTGGACTCTAAAGTGCATTTGAGAGAGTTTCTGGCCTTCCAGTGGAAACTCTGTGTTGAGTGAATATCTGCAGTAAGAATCACTTTTTGGACTCCAGTGCATTTGAGAGCGTTTCTGGCCATCTAGTGGAAACTCTGTGTTGAGTAAATATCTCTCTCTAAGAATCACTTTTTGGACTCCTAAAGTGCATTTGAGAGCGTTTCTGGCCTTCCAGTGGAAAATCTGTGTTGATTGAATATCTGCAGTAAGAATCACTTTTTGGACTCCGAAAGTGCATTTGAGAGCGTTTCTGGCCATCTAGTGGAAACTCTGTTTTGAGTAAATATGTCTCACTAAGAATCACTTTTTTGGACTCCTAAAGTGCATTTGAGAGCGTTTCTGGCCTTCCAGTGGAAAATCTGTGTTGAGTGAATAACTGCGCTGAGAATCACGTTTTTGTACTCTGAAAGTGCATTTGAGAGCGTTTCTGGCCTATCAGTGGAATCTCTGTGTTGAGTGAATATCTGCACTAAGAATCACTTTTTTGGACTCCGAAAGTTCATTTGAGAGGATTTCTGGCCTTCCAGTGGAAACTCTGTGTTGAGTGAATATCTGCAGTAAGAATCACTTTTTTGGACTCTGAAAGTGCATTTGAGAGCATTTCTGGCCTTCCAGTGGAAACTCTGTGTTGAGTGAATATCTGCACTAACAATCACTTTTTTGGACTCCGAAAGTTCATTTGAGAGCGTTACTGGACTTCCAGTGGAAACTCTGTGTTGAGTGAATATCTGCAGTAGGTATCACTTTTTTGGACTCCTAAAGTGCATTTGAGAGCGTTTCTGGCCTTCCAGTGGAAAATCTGTGTTGAGTGAATATCTGCAGTAAGAATCACTTTTTTGCACTCTGAAAGTGCATTTGACAGCGTTTCTGGCCATCTAGTGTAAACTCTGTGTTGAGTGAATAACTGCGCTGAGAATCACGTTTTTGTACTCCGAAAGTGCATTTGAGAGCGTTTCTGGCCTTCCAGTGGAAACTCTGTGTTGAGTGAATATCTGCACTAAGAATCACTTTTTGGACTCAAAGTTCATTTGAGAGCGTTACTGGTCTTCCAGTGTAAACTCTCTGTTGAGTGAATAATGCACTAACAATCACTTTTTGGACTCTGAAAATGCATTTGAGAGCGTTTCTGGCCTTTTTGTGGAAACTCTCTTCTGAGTGAAAATCTGCACTAAGAATCACTTTTTTGGACTCCAAAAGTGCATTTGAGAGCGTTTCTGGCCTTCCAGTGGAAACTCTGTGTCGAGTGA
>CM032876.1:3535881-3552554 GCA_019176425.1 Megalops atlanticus
TTTAACTACCAATAAAAAATTACATATTCCTTAAATTTGAAATACAGGAGCTATTTAATACTTAAACACCCATTTGAGTTTAGTGTTAAGATGCATTATCACTTAATGTTAGCATTGTAATCACCAGTACCTTACATCCAACTATTAATGTCAAGAATATGTCCCACTTTTTTGCTTGATTTTGGATGGAAGTTGACTGCAGTGGACAAATCACTTTTTGTTTCTTTCCTTTTCTCCTCATTCCACCCTCTTATTGTATTCTAGGATCTACAGAATGTGGTTTACATTTCATATTTTCCCAGGGTGGCAACTCACATTATATAAGATGGCCATCTGGATGCTAATCTGCTGTTCATGAGAAATGACAAAGACCATTTATTTAAAAGGTCTAAAAGATTTAGTAAGGAAAACTTGCAAACCTGTTCACTGTTGGCTTTTAAAACAAATAACATTACTTAGTTTTTGTGTATAACGCATGTAGTAATACATCACAAAAAATGATCACATTTTAAATGAGCTTCATTCCAGAGTCATGTTATTGGTACATAAGTGAATGTGGATTTACCCAAATTCAGCAATCTTTGTTCATATCACCTGCAAATGGTGAGGGTCTCCTGTATTGACTGAATAGAAAATAGCTTTCTAATAAGAGAGTATATTTCCCCTCCGGTATTCATATGTTTGGAGGATGATAAAAAGCTGCATTAATTTCCCTTATTCAGAGGTGAGGGAGTACAAGCAATATCTGATTTGAATCATGATATTCTCTGAGCCTGTCCAGGTAAAAGAATCATTATATCTGTATAGTTGCTGTGCAGTTATGATGCTCTTGTAATCATCCATACCTCAGGGGGTCATCTGTAATTCTGACAGCAGAGCCACACCCAGCTCCTGTAGGTTGTGTGGGGGCAGGGGGTTCGAATTATCTGATATGAAACCATTTCCTTTCCAGGCTGAACAGCTGTAACCTCAGTAAGGAATGCTGTGAAGCACTGGCCTCAGCTATCAGCTCAAACTCTTCCGGTCTGAGAGAGCTGGACCTGAGTGACAATGAGCTGCAGGATTCAGGAGTGGAGCTGCTCTTTGCTGGACTGTTGAATCCACACTGTAAACTGGAGACACTGAGGTCAGTTCTTCAGGAGATTAATATAATCTGTTTATTTGTATATGTGAATTAACAAAACTTCAGGAAAATAGTTTTTAATAACTGATATACTTGTCAAATGTAGCTTCACTGGGGTTGCACTTGTGTCCTTTTTCACAAAATAAGAAGTGTTAAAAATTCATTGTTTCTGGAAATTTGTTAATGTTTAATATTACCTCTGTTTTTCCCCATGATTCTGTTGCAATGCAATGCTCATAGCAGCTAAAACTCACAATCTAGGTGGCAGTGTAGCATAGTGGTTAAGGAGCAGGGTTCGTAACCGAAAGGTTGCTGGTTCGATTCCCCGCTGGGGCACTGCTGCTGTACCCTTGGGCAAGGTACTTAACCCACAGTAAATATCCAGCTGTATAAATGGATAACATTGTTTAAGAAAAAAAACTGTCACTGAGGTAAGTTGCTCTAGATAAGAGCATCTGCTAAATGCCAATAATGTAAAGTAGTGTAATATCCAGGCTATCAAAATGCACTTAAAGTATTGCATAAGCAATGAATTATCAGTCTGAAAAATGGAGTTCAAAATTGGCTTCAACATAGAATACAGAGGGTGATGGCAAGGGATTGTGTCCGAGCAGGGAGTTGTGGGAATTGGAGTTCCTTACAGGGCCGGTGCTATGGGACTGGACCTCAGTGCACTCCCAGTTGTCTCCTTATATCCTAATGTCTACTTAAAAAAGCAAATGGGATGCAAGGATGCATTGCAAAGGAAACAAATCGGATACAAATCAAAGGTTATATTAATGCTGTTTAATGCCTTTGTCAGGCCACATTAGAGTACTGTGTCCAGTTCTGAGCACCACACTACAAGAAGGGCATAGAAGCACAGTACAGAGAAGTAGTACAGAGAAGGGCAACAGGACTAGTTCCAAGCTTTAAGCATAGCAGTTATGAAGAGAGACTCAAGGCAGTTGTTCTTTTAGTCTGGAAGGAAGGAGAGACAGGAGATTTGATTGAGGTTTTTAAAATTTTAAAAGGGATAAAAAAGTGGACTGCAGAAGTTCAGATTAGTTCTGTCAGTATAACAGGAGGACATAGTTAAAGATAAATTGCACTTATTTGGATGCAGTTATATGTAAGCTGCTCTGGGTAAGAGCATCTGCTAAATGAAGTAATGTAATAAATTTCATACTGATACTAGGAAGTCTTTTTTTCTCTCTCTCAGAGCATGAAATCATATACCAGGATTTGTAGAGACCAGGCTTGACACAGTGCTAGATGCACTCTACACTATAGATAAAATGGCCAACCTAGCTGGGCTGAATGGCTTATTGACACCATTAAACTTGTTATTGAACAAGTGAAGAAAAGATATCATGTGAAGTTAGCCACTTTTTGAGCAAGCCGCCTGTCTAACATCTGATTAACCAGTATTTAACTGTTGACTGCTGTTGGGAGACAGTTTTGTGGAAACGGCATGGCGTTTGATCCGGAGACACACGATGTGTATTCGGATACAAACGCTGGAGACAAGCGATGTGTATTCGAATACAAAGCGATGCCGCTACATCCAACCGGAGCCAAACGGCACCTCTTGTGAACCCTACGGAGCCAATTAGGTTACAGGGCTCAGGAAAAACCCAATTAGAGAGGGAGCTGTTTAGCTATGCACAGCTCCACAAAAACAATCAGAAACAACACCCCCCGCTGGCCATTATAACTCACATGTAAACGTAACTGTATAAAAAAGAACAGAATGCTATACTTGTTGAACTTGTTGAGCTCAATGCTGATGTTCCCATGGCCGGCTGTGCAAATAAACCTTCCTGTCTTATTCTACGAACATCGGATCTGCCTCTTTGTCAGAACGAAACACGTTCTGCTATTTGGGACATTTACTAACACTGCCTTGCTAGTTTGGGAGATTTTATTTTGTTATTAGCTAGTTTGTTCTATCTAAAAACTGTTAAATCATGCTAGCTTGCTAGGAAGCTATGTCATAGTCATCTAGTTAGGTAGCTAGTCAGTACAACTCCATCAGCTCGCTAGTTTGTCAGAAAGGACAGGAGAATACGTTGGCTAACTCTCATTGTCCTTCATTCTGATATTATGACCTATGTAAGTTGTGTAATCATTTGTCTTTTAAACAAAGACCTGTATGAATGATATCACCAGCACTCCCTCAACTGAACTTTCTGTTTATGCTCATCAAGTTAACCAGAAGTTTCTTAAATTATGGCAGGCAAGCCCAGCTCCTGTAGGTTGTGTGGGGGCAGGGGGAACTAAGTGGAATTATCTGATATGACATGGTTTCCTTTCCAGGCTGAACAGCTGTAACCTCAGTAAGGAATGCTGTGAAGCTGTGGCCTCAGCTATCAGCTCAAACTCCTCCAGTCTGAGAGAGCTGGACCTGAGTGACAATGAGCTGCAGGATTCAGGAGTGGAGCTGCTCTCTGCTGGACTGGGGAATCCACACTGTAAACTGGAGAAACTGAGGTCAGTGTTTGTCAGTGGCTGGATGTAAGGGCTAGCCTGATACATATGGCAGAGCAAAAAAAAGGAGGAATAACTTTTTTAAGTATTGGTATGCTTTTTTATATAAAATACTTTTGTCCAATGTTGCAATGGAGGTCAATCAGAGGTATCAGTTCTAAAGCATGACACTGTGTGCCACAAGGTGAATCAGTACTGACCACTTAATGCTGAATTGTTTCTGAGTCACGGAAAATGGTGGACAGAAATATATTTATGTGGCATACCTGCTAAAATAACTCACCTGGTCTGTCCTTAAATTGGCACAAGGCCTGTTATACTGCAGTTCAGGCAGTAGTGCATATTGAGAAGCCAAGTGTCCAGCATATAAGTGATTGGCATCGCTGATCTCTACGTCTGACTGCATGGACAGTCTGTCTATGAGTAATTTCTGCTGCATTCACAATGTTCATATTCCTCTAATATGGAAAAAACTGCAGAAATCTGTCAGCATCAGAGGATATATAGCAGCTCCTATAGGTTATGTGGGGGCAGATTGGTTGTGTGAAATTATCTAGTATGACATGTTTTCCTTTACAGGCTGAATAGCTGTAACCTCAGTAAGAAATGCTGTGAAGCGCTGGCCTCAGCTATCAGCTCAAACTCCTCTAATCTGAGAGAGCTGGACCTGAGTGACAATGAGCTGCAGGATTCAGGAGTGGAGCTGCTCTCTGCTGGACTGGGGAATCCACACTGTAAACTGGAGACACTGAGGTCAGTGTTTGTCAGGGGATGTTAGGGATATTAAATGACTGATCTGATGAACAGATGAAGTATTAAAATGATCGATAAATGATGACACTTCTGTTTAGCTATCTACTTTAAATTCAAGCCTGGGTAAATATCAGATTGTATCAAACTGGAAAATGCAAGAAAAAAAAGGCAGAAAAACTCTGGGCACCAGATTTAATGGATAATGCAGCTAACAAGAGACAAGTGTGATTGACTGGACAAACTATAATGTAGCTTATTTGTTCCATCATACTCATACTCTCTCACTTTCATCGGAGTAACTTAGAGCTTTGCAATGATGCCTACCAGAAGGAGGCTAATTTTGGGCCAGAAATGTAATTTAGGAAATTCCTCCTCTTGAAGCTCATGTTGACAGTATTTAATCATCGGGGAAGAGTTTAATGCAGAAGAGGTGTATACAAAATATATCAAAATGACGTTCTGGAGTGTAATAAGTTAGCATATGTTTTAAAATATCAGCTATCACGTTAAAAAGACATGAGGAACACCAAAGGATCTTTTGTGATGGAACACAAAAGGCGTACACATAGGTGGTGCAGGAGTTTGCTGAGAAGTGGATGTTCTGGATTAGGCTGCTACCTTTACAGCTCCCTTGGCCACAGCTGTGCTGCCTTAAATTGTGTAAAAGCAATAAAGCCCCACCTCACGTTTTACATGTGCTGCAAGGAAAGTCTTTAATGAGGATTTGAATTCAGGCTGCGTGTCGGCGGGAGTCTCTGGCTGGGGCTGTCATTGACTCTGCCTTGACGTCACCTTTGGCTGCACCACCAGCTCCACATGAATTAGAGTTAGAGAGGACATTAGGTGCATCAAATGGAAAGAGGAGGTTTTGCTGCCTAACATTCAAGATCTGAACGGTTAGTCTGTCGAGAGATTCACCAGGGAGTTACAAGTAGGCCTACAGTTCTGCATTACACAGTGGAGGTTTTACATCGTATTGAAATAAGGGACTCTGAAGTATTGGAAAAATATAAAGTAAAGCAGCAGGACCTGGTACTTTTTCAGAAAAAGAATTAGGAGAGATTATTTACAAACCTTTAACAAACATCCTTATGGAATCTATACAAATCTGAGTAATTCCTGACAACTGGTAATAAGGCAGCATAACATTTACTATTATTATTATTATGTAATGATTAGTTAATGCAATGAACAGGGCAGTGTAACATACTGATAAGGAGCAGGGCTTATATCTGAGGTTGCTGGTTCAATTCTGCGCTGGAGCACAGCTGCGGTACCCTTGGGCAAGGCACTTAACCCAGAATTGCCTCAGTAAATGTCCAGCTGTACAAATGGATAACATGTAAAAATCATAACCTGTATAAATTGCTCTGGATAAGACAGTCTGCTAAATGCTGATAATGTAATGTAACTTGTTAGGTGTATGTATGTGCCTATGCTTTGTAAAATTTTGATTAAGGAAATTGCATTAGCGGTATTGTATGATCTCATTCTATGAGCTGCTAACAAGCTAATCAGATTTAAGATCTTTGAGTTGTTGTAGCTGGTGTGCAATTCTGATATGCACAAGCACACCCAAGCACATCTGAGATATACAGGAGAGCTGTGCCCAGCTCCTGTAGGTTGTGTGGGGGCAGGGTGTTGTGTGGAATTATCTGATGAGACATGATTTCCTTTACAGGCTGAACAGGTGTAACCTCAGTAAGGAATGCTGTGAAGCTCTGGCCTCAGCTATCAGCTCAGACTCCTCCAGTCTGAGAGAGCTGGACCTGAGTGACAATGAGCTGCAGAATTCAGGAGTGGAGCTGCTCTCTAATGGACTGAGGAATCCACACTGTAAACTGCAGACACTGAGGTCAGTTCCTCAGATTAATATAGTCTCTTTTTTTGTACATATAAATGAACAAAACTGTAGGAAAATAGTTTTTAATAACTGATATACTTATGGTCAGTGTTTATCAGAGGCTAGAAGTTAGGGACATTAAATGACTGATTTGATTACTGTCTTCCCTGAAAAGCCTTCACTGTAAAAATAGTCACTTCTCTCTGAACTCTGTGTTCAGAGCTGGGAGAGTAAAGAGCTTTTTTCCTTCTCTCTGCAGGCTGTCACTGTGTGGAGTCACAGAGAGAGGCTGTGTTTCTCTGGCTTCAGCTCTGTGTTCAAACCCCTCACACCTGAGAGAGCTGGATCTGAGCTACAATCACCCAGGAGACTCAGGAGTGAGAGTGCTCTCTGCTGGACTGGAGGACCCCAAATGCAAACTGGAGAACCTGAGGTGAGGTTTTAGATGGCAATCAAACTATATTATAGATGGTGTTTGATCGTCACCAGTAAGTACATCCAGCCAAACAAAACAGAAAAACAGAACAAATTCTTGGCATATCTCCCTGTGTGAGGTGGACACTGACATAAAGACCGTGTCACTGTGTGATCAGTAAACACCTGACATTGTGTGGAGCTCTCCCATTGTCACAGGGCTCTGAGTTTCCACACTGCACTTCATAGACAGGCTGTGTGTCACTCAATCACTGTCTGTTCTTCTGGTTTTCCTGCAGTGTGGACCATGTCGGAGTTAGCAGGAGCACGCAAAGGTTGCTGAAATGTAAGTCTGTTTTAATTACATAATTGTAACAAAATACCAGCATTCTTCCCAGTGTTTCCCAAAATGTAAGTTGTATAATATTATTGAGTGTTTAATATGGTCTAGTATATATTTAGTACATATTTTCTCTCCCCATTTTCCCTTGTCCCTTACCTGCAGATGCCTGTCATCTCACACTGGATCCCAACACAGCACACAGAAACCTGTCTCTGTCTGAGGGGAACAGGAAGGCAACATGGAGGAGAAAGGAGCAGCCATATCCTGATCATCCAGAGAGATTTGACTTCTGGCCCCAAGTGCTGTGCAGAGAGGGTCTGTCTGGGCGCTGCTACTGGGAGGCTGAGTGGAATGGGAGTAGGGCCCGTATAGGAGTGGCATATAAAGGAATCAGCAGGAAAAGAGGTGACAGTTGCCTTGGGCGCAACGACAAGTCCTGGTGTTTATCCAGCAGCAGAGACAGTCACTCTGCCCTGCACAATGGAATAATGAAAGAAATACCTGCCCTCTCCTCCCCTTCCCACAGAATAGGTGTTTATCTGGACTGGCCGGCCGGCACTCTGTCCTTCTACAGCGTCTCTTCTGACACACTGACCCTCCTGCACACATTCCACACCACATTCACTGAGCCCCTCTATCCTGGGTTTGAGGTTGCCTCTTCAGTGTCCCTGTGTCAGCTGGAGTAGACTCCCGTATGCTGCACTCTGTCTTCAAGGAATGAACTGTACTGTATAAGTGTATTTATATTATGGGATATAAAATGTGAATGTCATTCCTTTTCATCATATTTCAGTAAATTCTATCAAATCAAACTTGTTATATTGCATCAAAAAGAAAATACTGTAGTGCATTAGATGAATATGCTATTTTTTCATCTTTTATTTCAGTATCTTATATTTTGAACAGATACAGACATTAAAATAATCTGATCAATTTGATCTTTGTAAATTTTCTTATGTATTATGTATCTACCCAACCTGTTATGCTTCATTGCGTACAAACTTTGAGCTTGGTATTTTTTTTTTATTTCAGGAGTCTGTATAGTGTATAGTGTTTTGCAGACATGCACAGTGAAGTTTTACACAATTATGGAAAAAAGGATAGGGAATGTGTTCTAGTGAATGAAACGAGCGTTTCTCAAAATAAGGTCCTGACAGCACTTTGTAGTTTGTCTGACATTGTGATTACAAATAAGCCAATATGAATGGTTGATGTAGATAACTAGTTGTCTTTGTGTATTATTCTTTCCAGGAGAATGTGTATATATTGAGGCCACCTCTCTAAGCCAATTACTATGAAGTATAAGTATACAACTTGTAGCAGCATGAGGCAATTATTTTAGCAACCTTTTCCTGGTGATAAAGTGGGTTATTATATTGCACTCATTGAGAAACCTATTCTGACAAGGTTTGACATTAAGGCTTTTTCTCACATTCCCGGTTGGGCAGTCAGAAATCTACTTGCCCGAACTAAATTTCTACTTACCTGGGTATGGCATAGGTTATCGATAATAGAAAGTGCATAAAATTGACTGATTTTTACCACCTGTGTGTCTGCTTCTATCTTGTACAAACTCTGCTGAAAATGGTTTATGTTATTGAATTGTTTTCTTTTAAAAGTGCCCTAGCGATTGTCACTGCATTCACCTCATTTTCCCAGTTGATGAGACATGAGAGAGAGGGGATGGTTCCAAACTGGAGACCTGGAGTATCATATCAGGCTCCACTCTGAGCCGCTGTCACCGCCTGATCTCCCTCACCTGCATGCGCTGCTCTGCTTGAGGAGCTTTGAGAAATATTAACATGGTACACTGCCTTGTATACTATAACTAAAACTGTAACTATATCACTACCACTAGCTGTCTGGTTAACTAGCATGCTAGCTAGTTAGGAAAGGAAAAACGACTGAGTGTTAGCTAGTTCACTGGGATGTCGCAAATGTTAGCGATGAAGGTTATATTTGCTAGCTAGATCATTTTAGATGCATGTTGCAAGTGATTTTATATATTGTGGCTTATATATTGAGGTCAGCATTCATTTTTACTGCAGTAATTTATTATAGCACAATGCAAGCAGATTAGGGGAATCTAAACTGGATTGGGCACTGACTGTTTTCAGATCATTGGGCAATTGTGGACACTCCAACTTCACAGTTATAGGTCGTTGGAAACCAGATTAGACTACTTTAGCTGTGTCTACAAGCCAAGACTCTGGCTTTATGTGATTTCGAGTTAAACTTTCGCTATAGAAAAATAACCCTGTAGCTAGCTATAACAGCCTACATGTACCAAAGGTGACCGGGCCTTTTCGGTTGCTGCCCCCAGGCTTTGGAATAGTCTCCCATCCCATATTAAGTCCTGTCCCACCATTTACAATTTTAAATCAAATTTAAAGACCAACCTTTTTTCTCTTGCTTTTAGTTCAGTCTGAGTTTGCCCCATGGTTTTTGTCATGTCCACTCTTTATTTTTTTATCAAGTTTTTGTTTTCTATCTGGTATTTTTTTTTCCTCTGTTCTTGAGTTTTTATTATTATTATTTTTATTATCATATATTTATTTATTTTCTCATGTGTTTTCTCTTAATCCTGCTTTTACTTGTACTCTTTATTCCTTTTATTTATGTATACTTGTATTGGTAAATTATCTGCCTTGACTGGAAAGCACTTTGGGTCAACTCCTGTTGTTTTTAAATGTGGTATATAAATAAAAGTGACTTGACTATGTACATTTAATACATGCTTTTGGGATAGTTTTAACATCCTGTCCTGAGACCCAGACTGAGGAAATGAGAACAGCACTGAACACAGAGCTCTCTGGGAGCTGCTTCCCTCTCTTTAGCCTGTAGCATGTTAGCCTCAGATGCCAGCAGCCCCATCATAAGTCTGAGCCACTAGCTTCTCCATGTAATTCACCTCTTACCCACCAGCCCTGATCTGGATACTTCAGTTTCCTTTACTGTGCACCTGTTCTACACTCCATCACCTCCAGAGCTCTACCTGTCATCTGGAAGATGGACCCACCACTGGAACAGATACATGGAGCAGAGAGCTTAGGGGAAACAATGATTAAGTAATGTACATATTTCTACCTAACTGTATTATTATTATTAAGCTAAACCCTCTCGAAGAAAAAAAAAGTGTTCTAAATTAGACTAAGGACTGAGGACTGGCGATGTATTTGTCAGCACCATAAGCATTGCCCTTTTAAATGCTTAAGCTGCGTGTGTTTCAGTAACTTGGGTCACACATACATTGCGCAAGTTATTTCATTGAGAAAGAATATAGCTGTGGGTTGGGAGCAACACAGGAAGCGGGGGAGGAGACAGAGCCAAAAGGCTGCAGATGAGTGTAGCTCACAGTCAGAGATGAGATGAAATGCTAAGAAAACCCAGGAGGCTGTAAGGGTCACCAGGGACCTGCTGCAGAGGTCGGTCATAAAGGAGCCAAGGACTGAACCTGCTGGGGGCAGCAGGAGAGGTGCACCAGGTAAGAAAAGAACCTGTGTGAGAAGATTCAGTCCTTATCTCACCTGGATGAATGAATAAATGAATGAATATGTAGTATAGGTGGTGCAAATGTGAATATTCAGGCCACTCAATATTCCACTGTTGCTAGTGACTCAGATCTACCTTAAACTGTATGATTATGATTGGTAGTCATTGTCTGTTATGGACATGGTGTTTTAGGGTCAGCGTTTTTTGTAATGAAGACATGAAAAAACTACAAAGACAGGCAACAGTAAATGTGAACTTGTAAAATAAATTGTGTGGAGACTAGGGGGAGCAGTTATTGGTGGAGAGAAAAGAAATGGGTAAGGAGGGGATTATTGATTATGAATAATTACATGATATTTAAATAAACATACAAATTTATGTATTTAGGGATGGCAAGTTTGCCATCTGTCAAGCTGGTATGGCAATTGTTACACTGTGTTGATCCAGGTGTACAGGTGTATACATTACGTTTGTATCATGACTGTAGGAATAAATTGATATTGATTGACTAAACATGGGGGTGGGTATATATCTAACAGATGACACTACAAAATTTTGATTCCTCAGTTTTCCAATTTTAAATCGTATGTGACTGTTAGTAGTATATGTTTGTGGGCATTATTATAATACCATTGCAACAATGTTTCGCACAATGTTTTGGTTTTACGAGCAGATTATACTTTGCTTTTGCATTGAAAGTACATTTCAGTGACAGGTAGCATTTAAACTTCCATCACATCACATTTATTTATCAGATGCTCTTATCCAGAGTGACTTCCAGTACAAGAGAACAGAAGTGTATCCATGCAAGTTAACTTACAAGTAAAGAGCTTTATACACTACAGACAATGAGTGCAAGTGCTAAGAAAAGCAAGGTGGAAAACAGAAATTTTGGCACTTAGCTTTGGCACTTGTGTCCATTTGCATGGTCACAAAATAACAACACAGAGTGTGTTAGGCTACTGCGTCAGCTATTGGCATCCTTTAGTTTGGGGCCAGTGTCAGAGGCATGTCTCTTTCTGTTCGTCAGATCTGCTGAGTAGCATCCGGCCAGCATAAACCACAGGGCACAAGCAGAAATACGCGGGGGAGAGCTTCTGCTTTCTGTCTGAGACCCAGATTGAGGAAGTGATAAGAGCATTGCACCACCAGCTCTCTGAGAGCCGCTTCCCTCTCTTTAGCCTGTGGCCTGTTTACCTCAGATGACAGCAGCCCCATCATAAGTCTGAGCCACTAGCTTCTCCATGTAATTCACCTCTTACCCACCAGCCCTGATCTGGATACTTCAGTTTCCTTTACTGTGCACCTGTTCTACACTCCATTACCTCCAGAGCTCTACCTGTTATCTGGAAGCGAGACCCACTTAGAGAGAAATAAGAGAAATAAAAATGTGTTCTAAATTGTACTATTGATGATATAATGAGCTTGAAAAAATTTCCTACAAAGACATTCCTTAGGTGTCTTAGATAATACATGTTGTGGTATGTAATTTGAGAACAAACTTATGTCAATTGTTAAGCATGTTGTTATAAGTAACATACCGATTGTTGTCTTTGTAATAATTTTCATTAATGCTGCCAGCAGGAGGAACCTGCAGAGTGGTGAGAAGTGAAGTGAAAAGTAAAAAGTGAGGTGACAACTGCTACTACTGATGATGGCACAGGGCCTCTATTGTGAGGAGGCTGCAGTGCAAGGCCTGGGTGCACTGGGTGACTCACCTTGTGTGCATGCAAAATGTCTGCACCAGTCCTGTAACGCCTGATGCTCCACTTCTCCGCATTTTAAAACACATTGTATAAGAGTCACACTCACATGGTCTGCAGCTTTGTTGCACCGCATTAGGTTTAATTGTCATGTCACACCAAAGCTTTGAAAGACCGCATTTCCTACCCATGCTAAACTGATAAAGCCCAAGGGGCCAAGTTACTGAAAAGCACAGAAGAAACATTTGACCGCATTAAACCAGAATGGTACCTCTAATGTGAAGGGGATGGTTTGTAGTTGTAGGTTGGCAACAAATTGATATCAGGACATTGAGTGGTGGAGCTTATTTTATTTTATTGTATAAGAAGGTAAAGCGTAATAGAGAAATTTTGGCTAAGCATTGGAACATGGAAGGGAATGTGAATTATGATAAGAACTAATGAAACACAATATGAGCAGATCAGCCACACTGAGATTTTAAAATAAAAATGCCTTTAGCTACCATTTTGACACCACAGAGCAAATGCATCACCGTGACCTATACAGTGATGATGAATATACTGGGTCTACACCACAACTGCTGCAGAGAGTAAAAATCATCTTTGAGCCCTAAAATGGTTACTGGAGGACAAAGGTGGTGTTGACAGGCCAGTGGCCATATTACTGTTAGAGCTTAAATGCTTTTATTTGCACATTCATTCATTCACTTTCAGCATCACTTACTATTTTGATAAGAATAAACATGATTTATGAAAAGGTGTGTGTGTGTGTGTGTGTGTGTGTGTGTGTGTGTGTGTGTGTGTGTGTGTGTGTGTGTGTGTGTGTGTGTTTGGGAGATGCATAGGTCTAGACATCACATTGAGTCAGGAATCATAGAAAATCTGATATGATTATTAACTATGCATGTGATATATGTATTGTTGCAGCTCTCATGTTGTATTTTGTGGGTTGATATTGCTGCAAGCACATTTCCTGTTCAACAGGAAGTGTTCTGTGGTTGTCTTTGTGCATTTCCCAGTCCGATCAGAGAAACTAACCCAAATGCAATCAGAAACTGAGAGGACATCATTTCCTACCAATTCCATCTGTTTGTTTCTTTGAAGGTTATGGTTGTGTTTTAGAAGAGGTCAGAACAAAAAAAAAAACCTATTATCATTTTTGAGCATTTAAATGTATTTCATACTGCTGCATACTAGTTTGTAGCTAAAAGGTGACCCTGAAGAACTTTGTTCAGTAAGTATGCAATTAACAGAGAGCAAGGGGTTTGATATTCACAATCAGTAATTATGAATCAGTTATTAGATGAAAGATATGTTTTTTATGTTGTAAAAGTTAAGGAATTTTTAACCGACATCATTATCGATGTTTATTAAAAAAAAAAAAAAATCTTCCATTGACGATGCAACCAAGCAATGGGTGGAGTGGGAGGAGTTTGTGCATGTGTGTGTTTGTGTGTGTGTGTATGTGTTTAATAGCCAGTTAATAGTTAGAATTTGCTTGTATGCATGGAAACGTGCATTTGTGCCAGGTATGTAATATAACATTGAACCATGTATAGTTTGTTTATTATGAAGGCAGACCAGTAAGTATCTGAGTACTGGTGAGTCCAGTCTGTATAATATAAGCTGTAAATAGTATATGTAAATGAGGAGGGGAATTGGGTGAATACTGCACAGTTACCTGTGTTTCTACTCTGTGAAAGTATCAAAAACATGATGAAACTGCTATTGGGTCCAGTGTAGGAAATTGTACAGTGAGGTTTCTTTATTTTTATTTTTAAACATTTTTTGCGTTGCTTTACAGCCATACACCATACCTTTGCTCCAGCAAAGGTAGTCAGACCAACTAGATTCCCAGATCTGATGAATGCAAATGAAACTGGAGAGTGTGTCTGACTCTGTCTGTATCCGTGGTGTGTTTGCAGCTCTGCCGATGTGGGTCAGAAGCCAGTCCTGGACCCCCGTCTGCCCGAATCCAGTCTCCTGAAAAGGGGCGTGTGAGGAGGGGGACATGGCCTCTGAAATGAGTCTCTCTGGGCAGTGTGAGGAGGGGGGCGTGGCCTCTGAAATGAGTCTCTCTGGGCAGTGTGAGGAGGGGTGCGTGCCTTCTGAAATGAGTCTATGCAGGGAGTGTGAGACCCACAATGGAGCCATGGGTAGTAAGAGGTGAACGGAACTCTATGAGTATGACACACCATAGTATCCTCTTCCCTCTTTTAATGTTTCTATTAAACCTCTTAATGTTTTAATATTAATGTGCTGTTGACAGAGTTCAGCTGAAGAGAGCAGACTCACCTATACCTAGGTGTCTGTCTGTGAAAAGTGACCGGTCAATGGGTCTTCCACCCAACTTAAGTGAAGGAGACTTTTCCACCAATCAGAGGTGAGTTTAACATCGTATTATGATTGTATAGGTTTGTCTTCATTTGTCTCTTTTTCTTTTAAATCCAGTACCCACCATAGTCATACCTCTGATTAAACAAGAATCAATTCAAGTGGGTAGTCAGAGGTGAACGGAGCTCTATAAGTGTGTACGTGGCTTGCATCCGTGTGTGTGTACCTGTATGACACACCACAGTCTCCTCCACTCTATGTTAATGTTTACCTTAAACCTCTTAATGTGCTATTTACAGAGTCCAGCTGAAGAGAGCAGACTCACTTATACCCAGGTGTCTGTCTGTGAAAAGTGACCGATCAATGGGTCTTCCACCCAACTTAAGTGAAGGAGACTTTTCTACCAATCAGAGGTGAGTTTAGCATCGTATTATGATTGTATAGGTTTGTCTTCATTTCTCTCTTTTTCTTTTAAATCCAGTACCCACCATTGTCATACCTCTGATTAAACAAGATTACATGATGAAACAGAAAAGTTTATAATGCTAATATTTTTCTGCTGAAAGTGACTTGTGCGTGTGTGTGTGTGTGCATGTGTGCATGTGTGTTTTAATCCTGCCAGCATTGCACAGGGCAAACTTTATATATATACTCCTGCTCTGGCATGAATAACAATGAAAAAAAGCTTCCCATAGTGTTTTGTGACATTCTGGAATTTTTAAGGGGGGAAGATTGTCTAACAAATTTTTTCTAGATGCTTCAGATCTTTTGGTTCTACTTGCAAACCACTGTCCTGAGTTTAACCACAAATTTTGGATTGAGGTATAGAGATTGGACAGATGATGTATTGTGGCACAATCAGGAGTGATTGAATGTTGTATAAACTGATGAGACAAGACAAATATTGTTGGGTCCTATAAAAAGGGAAAAGGGAAATAGACTTTTAAGTAAAGTAAAGGCAGACTGGAAAATTAGTCCAGGGTAAAACACCAATCATGTTCTCTTAAAGTCAAATGGTAATGAAATTTAGAGTTACTGCAAATGATCAGTCACCCCAGGAAGCCCTGGCAGCCTCTGAAATAGGTAGAGGGAGACTGGAGTGGATCTCATTTTAAAGGGTCAGGTCTTCAATGTCACTCATTTTCCAGGCTTCAGTCCCTCAGAATGTCCTGGGGTGAAGCCAGCACTGAAATACCCGTCATCCAACACTCGCTCTCTGATTCCTCACCTGGTTGTGTCATACTTAAGGCTGTAAAAAATCATGATTTTTTAAAAAAGCAACTTAGCCAGAGAGATTAAGCAGGAATCTGTGCACACTTTAGAAATTTATATTTTAATTTATATTTAAAAATGGTTCTTTTTGGATTCTCCATCTGTGTTCATTCTGTCTGTGAATTACCAATGGATGGAACATATTGCTTCAAAACATAACCTCACCAAAAGTTATGTTTTGAAGCAATTTAAAAACAATTATTACTGGCCTTAATTCATCCATATAGAAATCTCACATGACAAGCACACTTTTATTTTTTTAATTTAACTTGAATAAAGGATCAATCTTCTTGAATTATGTACTTTAAAATGTGACTGTACAAGTCCAGCTAAAACTACTCTTAAACTTCTTATAACCATCCCAACCTGTGAGCAATACTTTTCTGGAAGACAGAAAAGCATTGCTCACAGGTTGGGATGGTTATATGGACAAACCCTTGCGAGAGTTTCATCCAGCCAAAGGCTTTCCAAGGTTCTACTCCCCTCACTGCTTTTTTCAAAGTAATGAACATTTTAAAAGTGCACTGCATACAAAAGGCCCTGTATCAGCGGGCAGCCCACCTGAAGGAGCTTTTCAGATGCCCTGTAAACCACATTTTGAGATGCAATGCTAGTTAAATGACCCTGTGATGATTAATGCTAGCTAGCTAGTAAATGTTATGCTACTAAATCACAGGCATTGTAGTATTTGGCAAAGTTTGATTGCTGTTCAGCTAAATTGATTGTGTGATGACATATGAAATAATGGCGAATGCCATTCTACACAACATATCACTCAGTTAATAGCTGTACCAATGAAGCTGACATACAGACTTGTGAATATATCTTTCATACATACCCCATCAAATTATAAACTTTTTTACATGTCATTGAATATTCCCCAAATTCCTGGTTGTAATAGGTTCCCAAAAATTCCCATGGAAATCG
>CM032876.1:3553054-3573165 GCA_019176425.1 Megalops atlanticus
CAATACACAGTAATATTTTTTCAGAAAACTGCTCATAATTCTTTTTCATATATGTGTCTGTATGTATGAGTGCTTACACATATATGTTCATATGCACATATCCCTCTTCTCTGCAGATGCCTGTCAGCTCACACTGGACCCAAATACAGCCAATTGGAATCTGTGTCTATCTGAGGGGGGCAGAAAGGTGTCATGGATGAGAAAAAATCAGCCATATCCTGATCACCCAGAGAGATTTGGTTTTTGGTCCCAGGTGCTGTGCAGAGAGGGTCTGTCTGGGCGCTGCTACTGGGAGGTTACTTTTGCTGGGGACAGGTGTGATGTTGGGGTGGCGTATAAAGGAATCAGCAGGAATGGACGGGAAGACACATGCCGCCTGGGACTCAATGACAAGTCCTGGTGTTGGACTCTCTTCAAGGGCAGGTACTCTGTTTGGCACAATAAGAAGGACACTCCCATACCCGCCCCCTCCTCCCCCTCCTGCAGAGTAGGAGTGTATCTGGACTGGCCGGCTGGCACTTTGTCCTTCTACAGCGTCTCCTCTGACACACTGACCCTCCTGCACACATTCCACACCACATTCACTGAACCCCTCTATCCTGGCTTTTGGGTTGGGTCTGACTGCTCAGTGTCCCTGTGCCAGCTGGAATAGACTCCTGTGTCCTGGAGGATTACCTGTGTCTTTGTGGTGCTGAGGCAGAGGGAGGAGTTAAAGGGCACAGAGAGAAAGACTTTAGTTGGACATACTAATGAGTAACAGTGTGCTCTGTGTGTAAGTTTAGTTAATACTCTATCCACTACATTATGTGTTGTAGTACAACTACGCATGTGATTCCTCAGTATGTGACTGAATATGTGTGTGCTACAAGTGCTTATGGTGCTTATGTTATTTTTAGCAAAGATAGACTTCTTTAAGGGTGCCTGAGTATTAAAAGGGTGTCTGATTCAGATAAAAACTGTTCAGATATTTTCAGTCCCTTTCAGAATTCTAGGAACAGAAAAGCAGAGGTTTTTGAGGTTAGCATGTGTTCATCTTAACACACTCTCAGCACTCGGTCTAAGTCTACACTACAGTTATATCTTTGACACAGGAGAACAGAACACTCATCAACAACAGAACACTGTATCAAAAAAGATACATACTTTGAATATTTTTAAAAATATTTTTAGATATTCTTCAAATATTCTTGCTTGATTAATGGGTTGTTCATGACAGATCCTTGGAGTGACTGCTGCATAAGCACAACATCACCAGAGAGGTCGGTCTGATTGGGTCCTGTTTCATAAAGATGGTTCCAGGGAAAAGGGTGCATCATGAGTTATTCATCATCATGTGCCAAGAAGTCTGCACAATCTCTAAATACAAGTTCACTGTGTGAAGAACAGATATTGACACAGTTATATCAATATGAATAAGTAAACATAATATGAAAATATAGCAATACAAAAATGGTGTTGGTGGCAATACTATCATATCAATTTAAAACAAATTTAATGACCTCATGATCTGACCTGATGAAATTATAATCATTTTTCATTTTGTTATTTGATTGCAGAACAATTAAAAATCTGGGTTATATGAATTGGAAGAATTATTAATATGTATGCTATATTCATTGTTTGGTTTTACACCTATTATACTTGATGAATAATATATTATTGAATTTTGCCAATGTATTTCACACGTTATTGTTGCTATTAAACTGTCAAACTGATGCTCCTCCATTGCTCATTTAATGATGTCTTTATGCCCTTGTAATGAGCCACTCTCACAAAGCAGATGTCAGTCTCATGCCTGCAATACAGCCACAGGGATTAGTTTGTATGCATGGCCTTGGGTTTGAGTAGAGATACAGACATTCTCACATTACATTCAAGCTTTTGAAATCTAAATATATAAACGTAGATAAAGCCAAATGTAGGACCATCAGACCTACAACAATAGTTTCATTTATATATTTGGATTCTGTATAATGATAACACGTTCTGATTATATACCATATGATTAGTTAATTTGTGTTGCTTTTTCGTTGTAGTCATAATGTATGTAGTCATAATGTATATGCAGAGAGGCAGAGGGGGAGGGGGACAGAGAGATGAAATGGACAGACAGCAGAGGATGAGTACAGAGCACAGGGATGTAGAGAGTAATGAGGGAAAGAGCACAGTGACACTGCTACTGCAGTCAGATAAATGTTTGATTCAAACTTTCTACCTCCATCCCTCCACATCTGTGAATGCAGCCTGGTATCACTTCAGTCTGGACCAGATGCACACTCACACCAACACTTACTGTTCTGATCCTACAGTGACACTAAGGAAAATGGACTATATCAGTTACTGTGCTGGAAATTTGATGCATTGTTAACAAGTCAATCACACACCTTTTGTTAAAGTATCTGCATCAGAACACACTGTACTGTCTTCAGTTATGATGCATATTCTCTCCTACATCTGCAGCACAGAGAAAATCCCCTTTTCCTCATTCATGTGCTTTAAAGTGGAAACTGGGGACAGCGGTGATGCAGAGAGGCCAGTGGCCACATTACTGTCAGCCCTTTAATCTTTTTATTCATACATTCATTCATTTCCATTTCAGCATCATTTAGCCTTTTGATATGAAACATGATCTTTGGAAAGGCCTGTCTGTGCTCATATTTGAGAAGAGGGGGGTGCACAGGTCCAGGTAAGAGACAACAGGAAAGCAGTAATGTGATCATTAACAACATGTGTGATGAAACAGTTTCTGCAGCTCCCATGAAGACCATTGTCAGCAGGAAGCCTGTGGTTGAGTGTGCATGTACATGTGCACGTCTGATCACAGAGACCCTAACCGAAACTGCACATTACTTCTTACCAGTTCTGTCTAGTTTAAGAAAGTTGTGGTACCTTTTATAAGACATCAGGAGTAAATAAACTTTTTGTCCTTTCTGACATCTTTAAAATGAACAAAATGTACATTTTACACCATTGCACACTGATCTGGGGTTAAAAGGGGATGCTGGAGTTAAAGCACTAGAGGAAGAGACAGCAGAAGTGTGTACAGGAATCTGGAACATATCTTGGTAAGTATGACATTATAGGGAGCATGGGATTAATATTGGGGATCAATATTTTTAAACATTTTAGCCTGAAAGGAGAATGAGATTTCTCTGTCATTAAAATCACCAACAATTTCACAATAAGCTGGATTGAAGAAAAGGGTGTATGTTTACAATCAACACCCCTTAATCATGTCCATCTCGATTGGAAAAAAAATAGAAACTTTGAATGGCTGTAAGAATGTCTCTCAGTTTACATTGTTCATTCCAGTTAAAATTGCTGTGGAATATCATGTCATTTGTTCTATTTGTTCCCTTGCCATTGTACAGATTGTTAGGAATATAAGAGATAATGGCAGCAACCTTAATGATGTGAGAATTACAGGAATATGCCAGGCTACTCTGTGGCGATGTTGTGACATCAGGATACAGTTGTTGTCCCCAGTGCAACTTAGTTATTATAGTTATTATCTTTGGAAAGGCATGACCTCACTTCCTGTCCCTTCCTCTAGCATCATGCTGATGGGAGAACAATCGAGCAGGACAGCATTCATCCTCCTGCTGCTTGTAATATAATAGATTGACAGCATATTTCTAGTGTGGTCAGAATGTGTGAGTAAAATTATTCACATGTGCTTTAAAGTGGAAACTGGGGACAGAGGTGATGCAGAGAGGCCAGTGGCCATATTACTGTCAGCCCTTTAATCTTATTATTTATACATTCATTTCACGTTCAGCATCATTAAGCCTTTTGGATTTGTTTATTTCACTTTCAGCTTCATTTAGCCTTTTGATATGGAACATTATCTATGGAAAGGCCTGTCTGTGCTCATATTTGAGAAGGGAAGGTGCACAGGTCCAGACCTCACATTGGGTCAGAGACAACAGAAAAGCAGTAATGTGATCATTAACAACGTGTGATAAAACTGTTTCTGCAGCTCCCAAAAAGACCAAAAACTTGATCCTGAACTTGAACTTGAACTTGAACTTGACCATTGTGGGCTGATAGTTGAGGAAACACATTTCTTGATCAACAAGAAGCCTGTGGTTGAGTGTGCATATACATGTGCAGGTCTGATCACAGAGACACTAACCAAAACCGGACAGCACTGCTTACCAGTGCTGTCTAGTTTAAGAAAGCTGTGGTACTCAGTTTAAGTCTCAGTTTAGTTGAGTCTTTAGGGAGCTGAGGAAGAAAGAGGAGCTCAGTTACAGGGCACCCCTTGATCTCTGAGCAATTAAACCCAGAAAAAAACATTTAGTTGGATATTGTAAGATAAACTTTTGAAGGCCATAGGGTTGGTTTTCACTTCTTATCCTTGAAATGAATGCTCAAAATGCAAGATCAGTTGTGTTTCCTCTGTAATCTGTACTGAATCTTCTTCATTCTTCTACATTTTTTGTACTTTTGTTACTGGAAGAATGGAAACACTCTATTTTTATGAGATTTTCATTGTTACATACATGATTTATAAAGTACCGAGATGTAGATGGATGTGTATGAATGTATAACTGTGTTTCCTATTTTTCACTCCAGTCTATTCATGAATAATTACTGACAGGAGCACTTGTATACTATCAGGCCATCTCCCCAAGACACTGAGCTAATATCATCCCTCTACATGTTAAACAAGAATAGCTATTCTTGGGAAATATGTAGCAATTTTCTCAAATGCAAATGAAATAAGTTTGTATATTACTTCAATCTACAATTTGTCAAAAATAATTTGCATAATAAATTACTTTCATTTGACATACAACTATCGTTTTTCTCTCAACAGACTTTTAAAATTAAAAAAAAGGACATCAGGTTTTCTCTTTGTGTAATACAGTGCATTGTATGCTCTTAATAATAATAATCATAATCATAATAATAATCATATACTTTATTGATCCCTCATGGGGAAATTCATCCTCTGCATTTGACCCATCCTACACACACAGTGAGCTGTGAGCACACACACACACACCAGCAGTGAGCACACACACACCAGGAGCCAGGAGCAGTGGGCAGCCACAGTGCAGCGCCCAGGGACCACCTCCAGTTCTTTTTGCCAGTGCCTTGGTCAGGGGCACTGACAGAATTCATTATTGTTATTGTAATTCCTCAAGTCTTGCATTTAGAACCCACTTATCATAACAGGGTGTCAGTGTATTTTAATATGAACCTGAATTCAGCCACTAATGATCAAAATGACTTATTTTTATCCAACATTAAATTATATGAATATGATGCAACTTTGCACTGAGTGCTATCTTCAGACACCATAAACATACCCTAACTACAGAGTGAGATGGAAGCTAAATCACATTATGGTTATGCTAGTATAGCTAGCTGTAGCCTTTAAGAGTTGTGCCTGTATTGGTAATGTTCTACAGTTAACAGCTTATTTTCCATAGGCTGCTCTGCAAATTGCACAATTGCTCAATTCAGCATATGGAAATTCATCTGAACATCTGGATGTATTTTTATTTCAATTGATAACTGCTGTATTTTCCTGTGATTCAGGGAAATAAGTTAACCCAGCTGCTGCAAACAACTGGATGCGTGTTTTCTTGCTGCAAGAATTAACCATGAGTTCTGTTTAAAAGTGTTTCTATTTTTATTTGGCGTTAAATGACAGTGTATCTCTGAATATTACTTAAATCTAATGGCATGGTGTTAACCCCTAAAATCTGTGAATTTCGGTTCTGAATTAGATGTCTGGAGAAAATTTCTGAATGTTCTTTGAATCCAGAATTAATTTTGGTTTGAAAAATGGTGGTCAAAATTGTTTGGTTAAAAATCAGAGTTTCTTGACATCAGTGTCATTATGTATATACATGTACATCATAACACATTGGGATGAACAGGTGTCCCATAAAATGGACTTTAAATGTCCCAAGATTAAATGCATATGCATGTACATTATGAATAAACAGGTATCTCAAAAAACTGACTCAAAATTTCCTAGAATAAATGGCGGTGTTTTTTTTTCTGAAACTTCCATCATGTATGTAGCCTTTCAGATCATTTAAATGGTCTTTGAAAAAAGAATAGTCCAGACCACACCTAGACCATATTAAATAAAACAGTCAATTATTCAACTCTCTGATTAATTCACATTTGTAGCATTCATAACCGTAAATATCTTGGTCATATCAGCTTTGAATGACACTGATTTAAGAGCATGATTAGATTTCACCAGGTTTCACAGCTCACAGCCTTAGCCATATAAGGGAGGGTCCTATTTTTATGACCCTTTGATTGAGTGCACACAGAATATGGAGTGAGGAGTCCTCTCACTGTCTGATGTGGTGTAGAGATGGAAATGGTGAAGCTCAAACTCACATTATTTCACCTTTGCTACATCTGGAGTAAACTGCGCCTTACAAGCTCTAGCAGCTATGTTATCCCCACTTCTCACCCTCTCTTCACAGGTAGTACAGGAATCACCACTGTGTCCCTGCTGTCAGTACTGCTGCTAACTCACTGCTGTGTCTCTGTTGTCAGTACTGTGGATACTGATGCAATACAGTGTGGTGTATTGGTAAGGATCAGGGCTTGTATGGACATTGAGAGCACATTTTCTTTCACTGTTATCTCTTCCATGATAGACTTCATTGTTTTGACCTGAATCAGGGGAAAGTCCACTATTTGTCAACATTTGATGTCAGAATTTCACTTCCACCAGATGTTTTTTTTTTTATTAATTCAGATCTCTTGATAAAGCAGAGGGCTGATATGAACAGTAAAGCATGTTCACCTCTTGAACAGAAAGTACCCTATGGAGGAATTTGCATATGACTGGGACAGTGCGATAAAAGGTTAACATTGATGGCAGGGAAAGGTGGAAATCACATGATCTCGCAATGTTTTCCTATTGAATAAGTCAGGATAAAATCCTCTTTCATCAGTTAATTTATGTTGAATATCTGATTATACAGTCATGCACTGATGTTCTTTTTAAAAAAATTAGGGAACAGGAAGACGTGAATGCAGGGCAGAAGTTCATTTGCTAAAAAATGAAAAAAAAGCTCATATGCAACCATGATTTTAGAAGTGGCTTGAAAAATAAAATGTACAGTATACATAGAATGTGTAGTAAAACAGTAAGTGTGTACAGGCGAGTACAGTCTGTATAATATGAATTGAAGTCAGCCTGAAGGTATCTGTGTATGGGTGGATATAGTCTGTATAATATGAAGTTAGACCCATATCTGTTCAAAGAGTCTACTTTTAGTTCTGTACCTTTAAGAAATATGGTTTCTGATTTGCATGAGCACTCAACAACAATGCTGTGTGATGTATGCAAATGTCCTTTACTCTGTTTTGGAAGGTGAGTGTTGGCAATGTCCTTTATTTATGCATAATGAGCACAAAGCAAGAACTGACTTTCTATTGTAATCACTGGCAGAGCACTGTGTGACCTCCATCATTTACCTTCTGCACAGCAAGGGCCCTAGCCAGCACTACAAGCCCATTCACATGTTAGACTGTGGGCTGGTAAGTAATGGGCCTGTGTTTGAATCAGCTGTTTGCAGTTTGCCTGTACTCTTCATGCCAGAGCACTTTAAGGAGGTACAGTAAAAAGGGACAGAGTCAGAGCAAAGGTAAACAGTAACTGGTTAGACTGCTGTCAGGACTGCAGCTTCTTAGCCTGGTTTGTTTTGTTGTCCATGTGCTCTTATTTACCGTTTTTCCCTCTGTTTCAGCCCTGCCCTGCCCTCTGCCCTGTCTCCGCCCACCTGATTACCTGACTGTCTCCACCTGCCTGCCTGCACACCTGCATCCCATCTGCTCATCAGCCTTGCCCTATATATTCCCCGTTTGCTTCGTTTATCGCTGCTAGTTTGTCCTGTCCTGTCCTGTCCTGTCCTGTCCTGTCCTGTCCTGTCCTGTCCTGTCCTGTCCTGTCTGCCTGTTTTTGCTGACTTTTGCCTGTTCCTCTTGATCATGTTTTTTGGATCAGAGTTTGTTATCGTTGCTGTGCTTTTCTGGATTGTTGACCTCGCCTGTTTTTGACCTCGTGCTCTGGACTTCGATTTGGGGAATGAATAAACTCACTTTTTGCATCCTGCCATCCAGTCTGCGCCAGAGTCCCTTCCTGAGCTCTGACAACGGCATTCTGTTCTCCAGGTTAGAACGTGAAACAGACAGTAAATCTCAGTCTTTGCCGTAATGCTGATGGGGGACTCAATAGAAAAATGAGCACTGAAAAATGGCAAGTAAATCTGTACAAAGTACTGGTGCACAGGTGAGTGCAGTCTTTATTAAATGAAATGAAGATGTACCAGTGAAGTGAGTGAACAAGTAACAAGGAGTTTTATGTAACCGTACAATGAGTATCAATAATTTTGCTCATAACAAATTTTATATGGATCAGACAGGTGTGAAAGTAAAGGTAATTAGTCTGTGGTTCTTGCCAGACTCTGCCAGTGTCTTTCAGGATGACAGGAACAGGTTGTCTCTTGTGTCACTACAGTCTGCTTGAAAGGTATGAAAGGACCGACAAATTAATTCCTATCGATGTTTCCTCTGACTTTGATAATTATTGTAGAGCAATGCACTAAATAATGAGAATGCCGTGATGGTACTTTATCATCAACCCCTTTTGTTGTCCTTTTGTTGCAAGTTATACCTCCTTTGCTGCCTAGCAACTAGAAAGGAGTGTCTCCCCCTTTGGGGGATTGAATGCAGAATAGTAACGAAGGGCAAATATATCCCAGCTCAATAGCTACACCCCCCAGACCATATAAGGAGTTCCAGTCCTAATTAGCTGGCTCCTGTTGTCAGCAATCAGCCTGAGGATAAGGAGGCTGGTTTGGCAGACAATGGGGCAACGCACCTGTACTGGCTTCACTGGCTGAACCTGGAGAGGAGCCTGTCAAACTTAGATAGCTGAAGCTTAGCCTGTTGTACATGTGTCATCTGAGGAGTTGAATTGCTCTGTGCTCAGCTTCCAGTCTGCTGAAAGAGTGCAGAAAGTTTGACCAGTCAAGGCAGAGGGGTGTCTCCCTGAACCAGGGTAAGGGCTGGGCTATGAGGGTCTTGCAGAGGGAGAGATTGGGGCTCACATAATCTAACATAATCAGTCCCGCTAAGTGGAGGTGGATTTTAGTATTTAGTATTGTACTATAAAAGATGTGTTCTGAGGACGTGTGAGAACCTTGAATGCTAGCAGACACCACCTGCAGCGGGATCGGGATCTTCTCTTTAGGTATATACTGGGGGGTCTCAGACTCCTGATGGCAGGGCTGGTTTCACATTTTATTTCTCACGGCTTGATTTTTTGCCAGGGAAAATTTACTTTGTTCTGGAAAGGAAAGAGGAAGTTAAACCTTCAGAGGTGGTCATATACTCAGACTCTGCAGCAGCTCTATTCAGAGCAGACAGTCTGTGGCTTGCCCTGATGTGTTGCTGGATTTACTGGTGCTGTTGCATGAGATATACAGGTCAGGATGCTGGGTGAGCTTTGTGTGGGTTCCAGCACATGTGGGTGTGGAGAGGAATGAAAGGGAAGATTGGACCACTAAACACCACTAAAGCTAGATTGGTGTCTTTACATTTTGGCAGGTTGAAAGTGAAGATCAGGAAAGGTTGTGTGAGGCTAAGAATCCAACCGGAGGGATGGGTTACTAAAATATTGCAACTGGAATGTAATGGGAATTTTTCTCTATTTTTATTTGAATTTTAATAGTGGTAGTAGTTATTGTAGTGGTAGAAGTCTTAGTAGTAGCAGTTTTATTAGATCCCTTCTGAGGGGACTGAGCTTTACTAGTTTTGCTGGTTCTTTATGTATGTAGATGTTAGCTTGCAAATCCACAGCCTATAGTTGTTTTAATATTGCAGAGGTATACTACAGGTTGTAAGCATGAGCCAATATACTGCAAGTAAATGAAATTTTTGCACATGATTTTAATATCATTGCACTTTGAGAAACATATCATAACTGATCTATTCCACATCACTAAGAGCTAAATTAATTTATGTAATTTATGGAGGATGGAAATTTTTACTAGTAAGTAGAGTTCTTGTAGTAAGTCAGCAACTGAACTCTACTGTTCATAACATTAATATGAAATACACAAAGAAGTTTCAAAAATCAGCTTGTTACCTAGCTAGAGAATCCAGTAGTTGTATTTAGATATTTGTTGTAGCTAAGAAGGTAACCTTAAGTTCAGCCACTCATTACTTTTTTACACACACTTACACACTTATTACAAGCTTTCCTTGAGTGTACTGGGAAAGCTTCTGTATCGCACTGTTGTTGCTTATGATATCTCCATTAGCACACAAAAAGGAAAAACTCATAACTACTGTTTTATTATCTTATTCTCACAGGCATCGCTCCTGCATTTGGGTACTTGGACAGTAACAGGACATTATCCGCACAAATAGGGCCCTCAATCGACTTGACTTGGAACAGGTTTGTGTAACAGGAGTTTCTCTTTTCAATACACAAGGTCAAGAAAAAAGTGAATGAAAATAATTAACACAAATATATCTGATACCCGCACTGTCCCACCCCTTCTGACATCATGCCCAGTCAGAGTGAATCCCAGTTATATCCACTGAATCTTTTGTCAACAATTTTTTTTTTTTTTTTTTTTTAGCCAAGGTAGCCGAGTCAATACTTCTATTATTTCAGGCTTAATATTTTATACCTTTTAAAGAGTGAAGTTCCAATAACAACAAACCCTCCCATTCAGAACAAGCATCCTACCAAATTAGATCTGATAAATGAATGTAGGGACTGTGGATCAGTCTGTATGTGGTGTGTGTTTACAGGTCTGCTGATCCGGGTCAGAAGCCCATCATGGACTCAAGGACTCATCATTCCTCCAAGTCCATACGTCAGATGATAGAGCATGCGGCCTCTGCAATATTAGGGCATATGCCTGTGATATATCTACCGGGGTACAGAATAGTGATTGTTTTTCCTCATAGAGAGGTATTCTACATTGTGGTACACCCAGTGTGCGAAATACCTGGTGGCAATTGGGGGTTCCCCCCTGCCCATACCTGCCAACATTTAGGTTTCAAAATACGGGAGGTTTTTTTGGTGGGGGGTTGTGGATAGTATAGTGGATAGTAGTGTGTGGATTGTGTGTGTAGATTGTTTCATAAACGATCTGGCAACTTCGGTAACGTCTGACAAACATACAAAACTTATGGATCCGTGTATGACAATTATTCATAACAAAGTTTGCCATGCAAATTACAGGAGTTTCCTGGGAGAAACAACAAAACGGGAGGGCGCTTGAGGCGCTTGGGATGGCCTTGAAATATGGGAGAAACCTGGGAAAAAAGGGAGTGTTGGCGGGTGTGTTTATTTTTCATACAAAGTGGGATGTAATGTCAGCCCTATATTGGAGACATTGCAGAAATTTGCTGTGATTTCAAAACTCAACAATGCTTTGTTGCACAGAGAAACAACTAGTATCATCGCGAAGGGTAAGTTCTGCTGTTTACTTTGATATGCGGTACGTTGTGAAGCAATAGGGACTTTGTGGCTTATTCAACCGAGAAGCAGGAGTGTGAAAATGGGTGAAGAAATTAGTGAAGATATTAGGCTACTTTGCAGAAGGTTTATGTCTTCATAACGTGATTACTTCGATATGTACAAATATGTGACTAGCATCATTACAAAGCTCCAGTTCTGCTCTTTCTTGTGATAGTCTATGTGTTCCATATCTATGCAATGACAAGTTCACATGTAATTCAAACAAGAGTAATGGGTGTGGAGATGGACGCAGAGCTGTATGCAGAATGTAACTATGAACATCAAATTTCATCATTCAAAATTAATTTTCTTGCCAAGACTTCGTCACTTAGACAAGCAACTAGCATTGTTTGCGATGAATACTTTATGAGCAATTCAATCGAGAAGGGATGTGAATTTGGACGCAGGCTGCTTCTGTCGGGCTTTAAGGGTTAAAGGACATTTTTAGTGACAATTGCAAGTGACAAACAATTTTTTAAAGATTTTTCCAGAGACACCCCCCCCCCCCAATTTTGCTGTTGAGGCTTTCAGGGGGTATCAAGTGTCAATCAAGGGGTCTCGGACCCCCCAGACCACCTGTATTTCGCACCCTGGGTACATCTATACTTATCTATATCTTGAGTTATATATCTTCATGGTAAGGTCTCCTACGTTGGGTGACATGTGATACCTACATTATCTGCACAGTCAAGGCCCACAAACTGAGACCATTTAGTTTAAGTTTATCTATTCTACATATACACCGGTTTATCTATTTAACATTGGATGCCATGGAAATCAAATGAATTATAATGATGACCAAAACTACAGTTCAGCCCATATTTGCTTTAATCTTTGGATGAGTTTAACCTTTACAAGATTTAAATGTCCTATCTTTAATCAAAATGTGGAATGCAGAATCATACATTTTCATTCTGCAGACATTACAGGACCTTGTCTTTAGAAATCTGCAGAGATCTGTAATGACCCTGGACATTTCTACTATAGAAGTAATGAGAGCATCTTAGAATCAGTCCTGAAAACAGGTGAAGAAATAATAACTTATGGTTTGCGTAAGAATATAAAGAATAGAGACTTAGTTTCTGTGCTAACACCACTTGCCACTTAGTTTCAGTAATGTTTCAAGTCCTCAGCATTGCCTATCCAGTTAACATCCTTTAAAAATCCACACATTAATGAATTAATTCAGCCAATGTCATTCTCTGCCAAGCCACAGTTGATGCTCCTGTTATTTCAGTAACACAAATGTATACCATTTGAAGAGTGAAGTTCTAATAACAAGCCTTCCCATTCAGCACAACATCCTCCCAGGTTAGATTTACATGAATGAAAATAGAGGATGTATATCACTCTTTCTGTGGTGTGTGTTTATAGTCCCGTTAAAGGTCCTATAGTTCTGCATGACAAGCCTGACTCTGCTGGTCCATCTCAGTCCTCTGAAACAAGTAACTCTTTGGAGTCAGAGGAGGAGGGGGGCAGGGCCCTTACAAATCTCCATATATTGGACTGGCTGGACGAGGGCTCTGGGGATGTCCATGATGGAGCCATGGACCCTGAGAATCAGAGGTAAGAGGTGTGTGTGAGTGTGAGAGAGAGTAAATAATAAACTCAGAAACCCACAGCCCTCTACTTGGACCACAAATTCAGAAGTATAATTTTCTCCATTTTAGGTGTGTAGACTCTCACATAGAAGAGCTATATTTACCATCCTTACCAACAGTCCTGCTTTATCTAAATAACAGCTTAGACCTCCAAGAGTCTGTTCATGCATTGTGCTCACATCTTATGAAATAACATCTGGATTTGTGGAGAAATAGCCATTATCAAGTGAAAATGGTGTTGTGTTGATAGCCTGTCAGGGTGTGGTGGAGGAGACCATCGGCTGGAATCTTGCCTTCCTGAAGCTGCTTTGCAACAATAATAAATTATTTTTGTACCATAAAAATTATTCATAAAATTTATTGATCATAAAAGTTAGTATCTCCATCAAAGTTCTAGTTTTTCATATGTGAGAAAAGGGAAACCACAGTGGATGAATAAGCCGCTACGGGACAGTTTGAAACAAAAAAGGAAATTATTTAGAAAATACGAGTTGGAGAGCTCAGAGAGTAATAAGATTGAATACAGTAAAATGCGAGCTCAAGTTAAGAAAAAAATAGGGGAAGCTAAAAGACGTTTTGAAAGACAGATTGCACTAGATGCAAAGAGCAACTCTAAACGCTTTTTTCAATATTACGGTCGAAAAAGGACAGTTAAGGATGAAATAAGAGGTATAAAAAATAAGGATGGAATTATGGTTTATGATAACAAAGCTATTGCTGATACACTAAACAGTTACTTTGTGGAGAGTTTCACTAGTGAAGTGTTTCCACATATGCCTTCAGGTACAGTCAGTTCTCAGAGACTTATGGAGGAAATTGATTTAAATGATGCAGAAGTACTAGATAAACTTCAAAACCTTAAAACAAATAAGGCAGCAGGCCCTGATGGAATATATCCAAGAGTTCTCAGAGAACTAGCAGAGGTGGTTTACAAGCCTCTGACAGTTATTTTTAAGCAATCCTTTAAAACTGGAGAAATAACAGATGACTGGAAACATGGCAGTAGTGTACCTATCTACTAGAAAGGAGACTGGACTGATCCAGGAAATTATAGGCCTGTCAGCTTAACTTGTATCGCATGCAAAATACTGGAATCCATCATTAGGGATAATTTGGAATTATTCCTTGAACAAAATGGTATCTTAAATGATAGCCAACATGGTTTTTGCAGAGGGAGGTCATGCTTAACAAACCTTCTGGACTTCTTTGAGGAAGCTACAGCATGTTTGGACACAAACCAAGCTTATGATATTATCTATTTGGACTTTCACAAGGCATTTGACAAAGTTCCGCATGAGAGGGTCATATTGGAAATGAAATCTGCAGGAATTACAGGGGCTATCACTGAGTGGGTTGGAAGTTGGTTGTCTAGTAGAAAGCAGACTGTAACTGTGGGAGGAATTGTATCAGAACAGGGTCCTGTACGAAGTGGAGTCCCGCAGGGATCGGTGTTGGGGCCTTTGTTATTTCTTATATACATAAATGATCTCGATACAGAGGTTAGTAGTAAAATAGTAAAATTCGCAGATGATACAAAACTAGGGGGTCTAGCCAACAGTATAGAATCAACTAAGGTGATACAGGCAGTCCTAAACAGCATCCAAAAGTGGGCAGATACCTGGCAGATGACATTCAATTTAGCAGAATGTAAAGTCTTGCATGTGGGAAATAAGAACCTTAGACAAGACTACCTCATGGGTGGAAAAAACTACAATATGCTCAATTTGAGAAAGACTTGGGAGTAAACGCTGACCCAAGCTTAACAGGATCTAGGCAGTGTGCAGTAGCAGTAAAAAAGGCCAACAGGATGCTGGGATATATGGCCAAAAGTATTGATTATAAATCTAAGGAGGTTATATTGAAATTGTATGCTTTATAAAAAAAGCTATATGCTTTAGTCAGACCTCACTTGGAATACTGTGTGCAGTTTTGGGCACCGCACTATAAGAAAGATATTGAGATTCTTGAAAAAGTTCAAAGAAGGGCAACTAAATTAGTTCCTGGCATGAAATATAAAAGCTACATGGAAAGACTCAAGTTACTTAACCTATTTAGACTTAGCGAGAGGAGGCTTAGGGGTGATTTAATTGAGGTTTTTAAATTTATAAAAGGACTCAATAAGGTTAACTATAATAGATTTTTTTCAGTATGTAGAACAAGAGGACATAAATGGAAACTGGTTAAGAGTAAGTTCCACACTGATATAAGGAAATATTATTTTACACAAAGAGTTATCAATACATGGAATAGGTTACCAGGTCATGTAGTTGAGGCAGAGACCCTTGCTGTGTTCAAGTCTAAACTTGATGCAGTTTTGGATACTCTTTAATTAAGAAATGGTGAGCTTAGTTGGGCCAAATGGCCTGTTCTCGTCATAATATGTTCTTATGTTCTTATGAGCTTTAGCCAGTAAGACTCAGACTGGCTGTTGATGCCAACAGGAAGTACTGTAGCCCACAGTGAGAGTGTGACTGTGAGCTGTAGAACAGTGTGGGGCATGATGGGAAGAGATGGTGAAGCTGGAGGAACAGAATGAGGGAATGTGGTCCAGGAACTGCAATCCTGCTGCTGGGATGGCTGTCATTAGATGGGATAGATGAAGGTCCAATGACGTCTAAGTTAAGAGTAGACAGGTGTTTGTCTAAAAATGCCTAAATCAGCTATACTGGCATCTGTCAAATGATGTCTAAATTCCTTAGACTGGCAGCCATTCTTCCTGACTGTCAACACACCAGAACGCCGTCTTGGGCCTGAAAAGTGACCTGAGCATATACTGGCAAACTGCAAACTTATGACAAAAAAACTGAATCGTAATGTTCTAGGCAGCTTGCAAAAGATAATGTGAACAAGAATTTATTCATTGGGTTTATTGATTTGTGGACACACTGATAACATTCAGAATATTTGTTACAACCAGTGAGGAGTCAGATGAGTCGGATTAGTACATTAGTCTCTGGTTGGTCAAATGTAGAACGCAAACAGTCAGGTAACAGAATACTAAGTCTAGCTAATGTTTTCATCCTTGGGTCTGTCTATGTGCTGTTGACAGAGTCCAGCTGGAGAGAGCAGACTCACCTGTACCCAGCTGTCTGTCTATGAAGACTGATCGGTCAATGGAGCCACAGTTCAACTTCAGAGAAGAAGCTTCTTCTACTGATCGCAGGTGAGACTGAGGACTTGTGATTTCTATTTAAGGCTTACTTTATTCTGCCTTATTTCTCATTTTTCTTTTATTCCTTTCCTTTCTACTGCATTTCCACATGTCCAACGATCCCTGTATATAGGACCAGTGCATACATATTAAAGTGTCCATTTTTATATTATAAAAATAAAAGCTCAAATGTCCGTTACTTTATGCTGTTGACAGAGTCCAGCACGAGAGATAAGACTCAAATGATATCCAGTTGTCTGTCTATTAATAATGATAGTCAAGGGATCATCCATGCAAATTTAGAGAGTGAGACTTCCCTTGTGATCACACATAAGCATTGCAACCTGTGATTAAATAATTCCAAAATTAATATCTGCTTTAAACAAAGAATGGAGGAAAACAATATAGTATAAGCTACCCAGCTATCTTCGGTCAAAGAAACGAGAAAATAGATACACACATCCAAACATACATCATTCCCACTTGATACCCAGCATTTTGCCAGACGGATGCCTTCTTGCATATGTACCAGTAAAGGCTGTAATTATAAAGCTCAGGGTATTCAGACAGTAGTATAGTATATTCTAGTGTATGAGCTCCTCTTCTGTGATGGTGATCAGGTGATCTGAATACCACTATTTCACTGACACTAATGGAATTCCTCCCCACCACCTGATTGGCCAGAGTGTGTGTTTAACTGTAGCTGGGAAGCACACTGAAATAGAACCGAGCTTTACTTTTCCACTTCAGAGATTCTGTAGTGTGATGGTCACTAAAGATTTTAGAACCATTCATGCACTTGCATACACAGTGGTAATTTATCATCTAAACCTACAGTAAATTACATTACATCAGTAGCATTGTTAGGCCTGGGCATCTGAGGCTACAGCCCTAAATGTTTTATGATCTCAAAAAAAAAATTTTTTTTTACAAAAATAAGAATAATATAAAAATAGCCCCGGATCTATTCATCTGTCATTCCAATCATGCATTAAAGCCCTCGAAAATAACATGATATCGATGATCATAAACGCAAGTACGTTTTGGGTCCTCTGTGTGTCATTCAATCAGCAGATCTACTTCACACTACTTGCCATGCACGCATTTTGTGTGAGCACGAGAGAGAGAGAGAGAGAGAGAGAGAGAGAGAGGGCGCACGCACAGGGCTTGTCATTGTTGGCATCTGGTGGTAGCTAGCTAGCTAATTCACTAAGGCAAGACTTAAAGGCTATGGATATAAGAAGCTTTTTCAATAAGAAAAAGGATGAAGGCAACACGGTGCAGGCGAGGCTAGAGGAGGTGGAGGAAGAGTTATCTCCTGTTGCTGTAGGGTTGGTCAATTTTCAAAATTGAACAAAGCATGGGCAACATACAATCTAGCATATGACTGCTTCATCAACGTCAAGGCTCTTATTTTTTTGAGGGTTTTACTCCTGCTGCTGAAAATAAAATAATAACGAAGTTGAATGAGACCTCAGATTGCACTCATTTTATTTATTTTGATTTCATGTTGTGAAAGCCAGCCTACGCACCTGACTGGAACCTTTTGGTAGAGCACAGTGTCTCACATCTTATATTCATTTTACTCTGAAATAAGTTGAAAATGGTGCAATTATCGGGTGAAAATCTAAAGATTTCTGGGCTGGGCTAAGCCCCCAATGTTTCAAGATCCTAACAATGCCTCTGCGTTACATTATTGTCATTTAGCAAATGCTCTTCTCCAGAGCGAAGTACAGAGGTTACACTTTTTGCATTTTATCTATTTATACAGCTGGGTATTGTGTGCAATTGTGGGTTAAGTATCTTGCCCAAGGGTACAGCAGCAGCGCCTCAACAGGGAATTGGACCAGCAACCTTTCGGTTACAGGCCCTGCTCCTTAACCACTATGCTAGACTGCCAACTATAAATGTGCCATTTACAGTTGTTTTTCTATTGCTTATGTATTGTCTTTGAAACATTTAGCACATTTTTGAAAGCCACTGACCACATGTACAAGAGCAAGCAAAACGTAACGTATATGTCCAGTTTTATCAAGTATTATATTGAATGCACACACATCATCATGTAAGTAGCACTCACTCGCACCAGTTTCACACTGCAATGATAAAGGGAAAACATATTAGTTTATCAGTTTTGCAAAACCCAGATTTCAAGTCATAGAACTTTGCATTGTATTAAGATATTTGAAAAAAATGTGTTAAATGATAAAAAAAAAAAAATAGTTTTTCTATTGCTTATGCAACAGATATGTAACTGTACACCTGCACCTCTTTACTATCCAGGTGAGCACAGGGGTGCCCAGTAAGGTCTGTTTGCTCATGTTTTACTCACAGAGTTCTGCTGGAGAGATCAGAGTCAGTGAAGCCCAGCAGTCAGTCTGCCCAGAGTCAACAGATGAATTTATCATCCATATTCAAGGTGGGGTCTCTCTTACTGCGCATTATTCACCTCTTTCATAATGATGAAAAATAAGTTTTCATGGATATGTAATCCTCTACTCCACACACTTTTAATCCCTCACCTCTTAATCCTGATCAGTTTAACAGAAGTAAAGGTATGTGGTTTTAGCTGGTTACCTTCTTTATGACCCATTATGAGCAATGACCTATGTCTGTCTTCAGCTAAACAAACTTCATGGGTGATCATGCTCATTCATATTTTCGCCAATGTTTCAGTTGCTTGAAGACATGCTTATCAAGCTGGTGCAGGACAAACTGAAAAAGCTCCAAGGTGATCTGAGTCAGGATTACCCAGAATGCTTTGAGAGTCAGCTGGAGGATCCTGATGTCCTGGATGAAGTCTACAAGATGTTGGAGAGCTGTGTCAGAGAGGGTGCTGTGAAGGTCATAGTGCACATCCTGAGGAACATGAACCACAAGGATGCTGCTGACACACTGGAGAAAGGTAAAGGTTTCTATAATTGTATGGCTTTGATCTGGCAGTGAGGACCACAGAAACATTACTGAAGAGTGTCTGTTCTTGAATCTTCTCTAGATGTCTTTCTAAATATGGTATGGATTGGGAATGTTCTACATTTTGTAATGAGGGAGTGGGCAATACTTAATCCTAAGTATTGAGAACTCACCACTGTGTGGCCATGAGGTGCTGTCCTCTCACCTTCTTTAGCACATAGACCCAACACAATTCCCCAGAGTAGTAATCCCTTTGGTGTGGTGGTCATATGCTTCTGCCTGGCTCCATCTCTTCAGGCCTCTCAACTCGCGGAGCTGGGGGAAAAGGGCATACACAGGGCCAGGAGGAAATTGGAGATGCATCTGGGGGCAACCACAGAGATGTTCAGGGGGTGTTCTGAGATTGCAAAGCAGTTTCAGGAAGGCAAGATTCCAGCTGACGGTCTCCTGCACCACACCTGGGCAGGCTATCAACACCAAGCTTTTCAACCCAGTCTTTCTGATCCTGAGCTATAACCCAAGCCAGCTGGGCAAATAATGCGCAATTAAACCTTTGCATGAGTCCATCACTCTGTGGGTAAAGAGGTCTGTTATGCAGCTTATGAATTCCCAGTTGCTGACCCAACTGACACTCGAAACTCGAAAGACTCGAAATTCCAACCCTGGCTGGAATGTAGCTCAGTAGGAACACCAGCCCTGCTGATGAGTCCCTTTGCCACAAATTGCCTCCTGGTCATCAAGGGCATATGCCTCTGGCCAGGTTGTAGCTGTTACATGATTCCAATGAAGAGAACCAGTATGACTGGTTTAAAGGTATCATTGAACCAGGATAGTGGATAGTCTTTTATTATTATTATTTATAGATTATTAAGAATCTCCAGGTCCCATCCTTTGTAGGGACCATCATAACAGAGGAAGC
>CM032876.1:3573665-3868665 GCA_019176425.1 Megalops atlanticus
GATGTCACCTTGCAACTAGGGGCAGCCTTCCTTCTGGGTGAGCATATATAGGTGAACTGCTGACAAGAAGCGGGAAGTGACGGAGGTGCAGGGGACATGCCTATCCTCAGAAAGGGCACCAATTATATAGGGGACATTAGTTATCTTACTTTGCATAAGCTTAATTATTTGTCAGTATAATATTATATTAGTGTACAGTAGTACAGTATAATAATCGCAATAATAAAGTTGTGCACGTCTATCTGTATAATATTAGTGAAGTTGACTTTTTTTTTTTTTTTTTTTTTTTTTTTCTAAGAGGCTGATCAGCTCACCTCTGTTTTGTAGAAAAGACTCCTTCTCTGAATTGGATTGGAGGTTCCATTGACTGGTAACTCTTCACAGACAGACAGCTGGGTACAGGTGAGTCTGCTCTCTCCAGCTGTACTCTGTTAACAGCACAAAGACAATATTCACACGGCAACCTATGAAATCTATATAATACTAATAAAGTTCTCTTTTATGCTGCAAGTGTGCATTTTTCCAATAGGCTGATCAGTTCACCTCTGTTCTGTAGAAAAGACTCCTTCTCTGAATTGGATTGGAGGTTCCATTGACTGGTCACTCTTCATAGACAGACAGCTGGGTACAGGTGAGTCTGCTCTTTCCAGCTGTTCTCTGTTAATAGCACATAGCTGAATAATCTGAACATGTTTAACATGGAGGAAGGACAACTGAAGTGTGACCACCCACCCACACACGCAAACACATGCACGCACGCACATACACAGAGCGGTTCTCACCTCTTACTCTCAGGGTCCATGGCTCCATCATGGGCATCACACTCCCCAGGGAGACTCATTTCAGAGGCCATGCCCCCCTCCTCACACTCCCCACAGAGACTCATTTCAGAGGCCACGCCCTCCTCCTTACACTCCCCAGAGAGACTCATTTCAGAGGCCACGCCCCCCTCCTCAGGAGTCTGGATCAGGGTGGAGCTGGATATTCTGGATCAGCAGAGCTGTAAACCCACATCACACAGACAGACATATACCTTCTCTGCATCAGACACACAGATGTATTGGTACAAATATATAAGTTTACAGTAGCTTGTGATATTAAGTTTTTAAATGGAAGGTCATGTAGTGGATTAAGACAACATCACCAGCTATGCCTTAGCCAAAGTAAAGTCTGTGAATCAATCCATAATTAACCTTTACACTACTTAAATTACTCTTAATATTAATGCAACATTAAGGTGTCAAAAGGGAAAAAATGTATTCAACTCAAGCGGAATCTTCCCATGCTAAATGATTTTGTATCGTGCTGTGATACACAGCTTATCATGGGACAACCAGAGACTGTACAGAGATGATCAACAGGAGATTTCACAAATGATAAAAGACAGGGTGGCCTGCCATTGACTAACTAGGGAAAGTGTAAAGGTTTACACATTTCGACCTAAACAGCTTGCCATGCACACGCACAGCAGAAATACAGCACCAATGTCTTTGCACCAAGCTGTAAACCTCTATGCAAAATTACAACATCAGGTCCCTCATTTCTTAATCATCTCACCACCAGAAACATTTAAGACCAAGCAAAACCTAATTTCACACATTTTAAGGCTTTATAAGGACCCAGGGACACTCTGCCTTCCACACTCTACATACAGAAGGTTGTACTCACCTGTACACAGGTACTTACTGCTCTGACTTCATATTACACAGACTGTATTCACCTGTACTCAGTTTCGGGAATTATTCTTGGTGTTCATTCTTCTATTCTGATTCAATCAGTATTACAGAAAGGAATGAACAGTTTACTTTTGATTTCATGTTCTAAGCTGTGGCTATAAAGGTTACTGATTATCTTCCCTGTGGGGAGGAACAAGAGCTGTATTTACTAACTCACCATTAAAGTCAAACAAATGCCCACAATTCTAAACTTTCAAATGTTTTCAAATATTTTTTTTACATATATTTTTCTGCTCAACTCCACAGTATGTTTAATGTCATATTTCAGTCAATATGGAGACCAGACCTAGGAAAAGTTAACTTCTGCCTTGCACTAGAGCTGTACTGAACATAGTAAGCATTTTTAAATCCCCTTTTATCCAAACCTGTCTAAAACAGCTGACTGGATACGAGGCTTGTGTCATTATGGCAAACACTGCACTTGCATGGGAGTATTTAGGCAAGGCAGGCGTAGTCCTCTGATACACTCATAGGCAGCTAATGTATATATACTTACACTGCAATACATTACAGCCATTTAGCAGACACTCTAATCCAAAGGGACTCACGTATGTTATAATTTTTACATGTTTTCCCTAATTATACAGCTGGATATTTACTGAGGTAATTGGGGGTTGCGTATCTTTCCCAAGGGTACGGCAGCAGCGTCCCCCTGAGGAATCAAACGGGCGATCTTTTGGTTATAAGCCTGTAATTTGTGACACAAGAGACTGTAAATCACACAATTATGAAAGATGATGTATCAGTCCTGTTTCTCAAACTTAACATGTGAGGTGCTGCGCAACAAACTCGACGGCGCAAGAATAGCGGCCCAGGTGGCCAGAAATTCCAGTGGGATTTTACCGAAGATCGTTGCCTGGGATTGAAGAGCTGTAATGTTACGCAGTCATCAATCATCACTGAAGTTTGTCAAGGTATGTATTGATCCATTTGTTTCTTGTTCAGTGAAGAAAAAAACTGTAGTGCAGACATTGAAACGAACAGTAAAAAGTTGTTATCGGAGTAAAAAGTCGTTATCGGAGTATTATGTCAAAATAAGTAAACACTACGCAAGATGCGTATAGGTCGGCAGGTCTCTAACGCCACAAATTCTGCGGAAAAAACATCCAACATATTTAGAACCGTTATGCTCTCACATTATTACTACTGCTTGCAGTTTGCGAGTGCATTATCGTACCTTAATGCAAGATCCTAGTTTGTAAATCAAACAATTCGTCCAGTTACAATGTCGGATTACTACGGTTTGCGAGTTATAGAAGAAAAACACCATGACCATTTTAAACTAAACAACATATTGCATATATTAAAATCATGTATCCGATTAAATAATTTTCACACTTCTCGTTTTGTTTCGAACCCGTACGCTAAAACATAGCCGCCATTACGCAGTAAAAAATCACCTCTCTTCCTTTACCTGTAAGGCGTGGTCGCAATTTGTTCCTGAGTGCGAAAACAGGTGCTCTACGCATCCCAGAAGAGGCGAGCCCCCAAAACACTGCAACCTGTCACTAGTAATACGATGTATTAAATTTGGTCTCTCTTCTCTCCTTATGGAGAGTCTAGCTAAGTGGAGCTCAACTAGTTATGGATCCATTTTAGAAAAAAAAAACCCGTGGTACATCACGTGGAAAGGAAAGGAAAAGAAACCAAAACTCGTTCACTCATATCACACACACACACACACACACACACACACACACACACACACACACACACACACACACACAGAAAGAACTGAAATAGTAAAGTCTCACCCGAAATAGTAACCACTCACCTGCTGTTTCTGCTGACTCTGAATTTTCTACTTTTATTTATCTGTGGTCATTTATTGTTTGTTTGGTGCATTTCGTTCAATATTAACTAGAGTGGATTTACATTAGATACTGTTGCCTGTCTTGTAGTTGATCCAGCTATGGTTTGATCTGCCTTCCTCATGTGTTCACAGAGTAGTAACCTGGGTAACTGGACAGCACTGACTCTTAATCCTCATTTAGCCTCTCCTACTCCTTATTAGAGACTGTACTCACCTGCACACAGGTACTAAACAGCCCAAATTGTATTCCTCTTCTCTGACTGTGGCTCTGGAGTTGATACTGTTTCTGTTGGTGTCATTGTGGAGACTGGAAAAATTTACTTTCAGTTTTAATGTTTACTGCAAAGAACGGAATGTCACCTGGTCAGTTATTACTGATCATCTTTCCTGTGAATCTGATAGGCTCCATGACCATAAGTACAGTTCCAACTCCTTTTTAGCATTTTCTAAGGTATAGATTTATGAAGGTATTTGGAAGATGGAGCTTTCGGAGTTGGTTCAGGATACACTAAAGCAGATTTACAGCATCTGCTAGTGCTTGTCATTATGGAGGTTCCAGCAGCAGTATGATCTGATTTATGACTTATATTCAGTGCTGTATGTGGTTATATAAATGTCTCCTCTTAACTGCTGCACCATGTGCAGTAACATGGATTTCTGCTCCAGTGCTGTCCTCATGTGCAGAAGGTGGATTTGGTGCTGGAGTATGATGAATTGAGGCCCCTTCAGTAGAGGCTCTGAGATAAACAGGTATTTTCACATTGCATAGACCTGCATTCCACGCACGCACACACACACACACACACATTCAACTGCACAGGAGCAGTTTTTTTATGGAATCTACAACAGAGGTCTGTACAGCTTCAGAAAACATCTAGTTATATAAATAGACTATAATCTATTTCAATATACAAATTAGAAATGATTTTATTTCTACTTAAAGAATGGGAAACTTTCCATTGTACTTTCTTAGTGTATTGGGTAAAAACAGGTTGATAGAGTTGAAAATATTTTTGGGAGACGGGAGGAGGAAGCGCAGCTCAAAATGTCTGAGCCCCCCTGGCTGAGAGGAAGCAGGCATTCAGTCTGAAGGGAGCAGGTGACTGGGCAACACCTGCAGCACCTGCAGAGAAGAGGAATGGAGCCGTGTGCATCTGCGGTGCTTTCAAAGTCCCAGTGAGGCCTGTACTTCACACTGACCTGCATCTGCTGCCTCATGCTGAGGACATCTTTACCTCACTGTCAGGAGGGGAGTGGCACTCACAGACTAATCCGGCACAAGCCTGTTCACAGATGGAGATGGAAGAGTCCTCCAGAAAGTTCCTGAGGACCAACACACAGAAAAGTCTCTTCTGAGGCTGTGGTCTTTTCTTTGGTATACCTGCTGCTCCAGAGATACAGCAGAGGGCAATGGATCAGGTGCTGCAGCCAATCACAGGGAAGCAGGCCTCCCTCTATGACATCACTGTGACAGGAGTGACAGTCAACTATCTTAATAAATGAGAGTTTAACATGTCAACTGCACTTGGGGTATAAAGCAATTTTAGCTTGCATAATGGATGTGTAATGCTACTTAAACAATATATTAAAAACAAAAACACAGAGACTTAAGATCACAAGGATATGCACTGTCCTTCATACAGTCCTCCTGCATACACACAATCCTGAATCTGCAGGAGTGAAGAAAGCCTGACCTTTCCTCAGGCCAGGGTGACACATCTTCCATCATGCACTATCACATGTCATGTAGTGGATAAATTAGTGACTAAACATATAACAGCACAGACTTATTCACATGCATTTATTTTTAATTAAAAACCAAAAATATATGTTGATATTATTTAGATTATATACAATTTTTCCATTTCTACATTTTATCTGAAATTCAAATATTTACTGAACAGCCGTGATCTACTTGGCACATATCCCAACTATATTTTTTATGATTGTAAGATCTAACACATCAAGATTAATTTTCATGTATATTGAGGCAAGAAATTACTGATACACAAACAGAAATTCCAGGTTGCTGAAAAACATTCATATTTGAGAGATTCTAATGACTCTAGTCTGACTCTGGCATTAACCCTTTGAACCCTGCCCTATTTTTTTATGTTTTCTGAGGTTTTGGACTCTCCTCAGTTTTAGGCAGAATACTCAGGATCTATAATAGCTATGCCATTTATCAGGGCTATATTTAGTTCAGAACCAATTTCTCCAATGCAAAATGCCATCAGGAATCCTGACCATGACATGAGGAATTTGATATACACTTTGATGTGAGGTAAAATAATTTTCACTTGTTGAAAAACAATGTTGAAATGAATGCCCAACCAAAAACAAATGTGTCAAATGATGGTATCATTTGCTTTGTAATGTGAAAAAAGCATCAGCTGAGTACCAGGCAAAATATGCTCAGAAATTTGAAAGTCTGATAAAAGTGTTTCCGTTTATTTATTCTTAATGGGCTGCAAACAGCATTACAGAGTAACATTAATAACTATTATATACATGCATTACAGAATATAAGTACATACATTTCAAGGGATTGCAATTGAACAGATGTAGTAATAAATCTGTTCATATTTCAGTTATATTACCAATAAAAAAACTGCTTGAATCTGGTGTTCAGCGTGGTCAGAGAGAGACGTCCATCTGCATACAGTCCTATTGTTTACTGACATCTGATTATTAGACACACATTTTTCTGGTAAATTGCAAAACAGAGCAAACGTTTCTGCTTCCTTAAATGACAGACATTTTCATCAGAGATGAATTGGAGTTCTTTTTGAAGTAAGTGAGAGAACCGCTGGTGATGCAGAAATACAGGCAGACTTTGCACCTTTATTTTGGAGCCAATCTTATGCTTACTGGTGATATATTCACCACACTGAAAGTGAAAGCTTCATTTACATGGCAAAACAATTATACATTGTTAAATGTGTTATTATGTGCAAAATCAGGTTAGCACATATGACAATATGCAGCTTTTGGTTTCTGTGTGTTCATATATAGCATTATATGTAACTGCAGGAAGAACCAGATGTCACGGAGACAACATTGGAGATGTGATGTTTGCAGCAGTGACCATCGCAACTGCGGCTCGAGCCAGCACTGTGCACAGGGTCTGTGAGAAAAGCCAGGAGCAGGGGGAGAACATTGTCTTTCCTTTCAATAATCAAGACTGGCTTTACAATGTGTGTATGAGGAGTCACACCTTTGAACCTATTTGTCAGCAGCTGTGACCTTACCTCAGCATTCGGGCGCTCCAGTATCTGTGGTGGATTCACCACCAGCACCGGCTGCTGCACCTGGGCTTATCTATATGGAGTGGGAAGCGCCAAAGTTCTATTTGTGGGCAGAGTGAGGTGATTGTGGCTGATTCTTCAACTGTTTGAACTCTTGCTCGGCAGATGTTTCTACACTTGGTTATGAACCACCTTTTCCACCTCCGGAGGTGGTCTGCCAGAACAATCACCATCTCATCACCATGCATTCTTTGCATCTACATCTGGCCAGAAATATCCCATCTCACAAAGATGCAATTCACTAAATGACAGTATGACAGTTTTTTCACATATTCCATAATACACATGTACATATACATTCAGTGGTTATACAGCAGGGTCAGTTACACAAAAATACAGGTGTTCCTCTAAGGACACAGGAGTCTATACCACCTTACAGAAGGACACTGTTGAATCATGCCCAAGCCAAAACCCAGGGTAGAGGGTCTCAGTGAATGTGGTGTGGAATGTGTGCAGGAGGGTCAGTGTGTCAGAGGAGACGCTGTAGAAGGACAGAGTGCCGGCCGGCCAGTTCAGATACACTCCTACTCTGCAGGAGGGGGAGGGAGGGGCAGGTATGGGAGTTTTCTCCTTATTGTGCCTGAAATAGTTATGGCCCTGAGAGTAGGACCAACACCAGGACTTGCTAAGGAGACTGTCCTCTCCTTTCCTGCTGACTCCGTTATATGCCACTCCTATATAAATGTAACCCCCACTCCACTCAGCCTCCCAGTAGCAGCGCCCAGACAGACCCTCTCTGCACAGCACTTGAGGCCAGTAGTCAAATCTCTCTGGATGATCAGGATATGGCTGCTTCTTTCTCTCCCATGTCACCTTCCTGTCCCCTCAGACATGTGAAACACTCATTTAGACACATGTGAAAGGCATTCACACACACATACTTATGAAATGTTACACATGGAAACGGGCTCATCCATACATATGAAACGCGCATATAGACTTGTATAAAACACACAGAGTTTTTCACACACAGTTAAAGTTTCATGCTGAAGCATGTATGTGAGTGTGCAATGTTACAAAAGAGTGTTTCACATGCGTCTGTATGAGCATTTCATATGTATGTGTGAGCTCGTTTCACCTGTATCTGAAGGAGAGTTTCATATGTGTGCCTGTGTGTGTGAATGTATTTCATATGCGTCTGTATGAGCATTTCATATGTATGTGTGAGTCCGTTCCACCTGTATGTTTCATACAAGTCTATATGCGCGTTTCATAGCCTATGTATGAATGCGCCCGTTTCCATGTGTATCTGTACGAACATTTCATAAGTATGTGTGTGTGAATGTGTGTGTTTTCAGTAGTGTGGATGCATGTGTGAAAGTTTCACATGTGAATGCGTACGTGTTTCATATGTGTATGTGTAACAAAAGTCTGAAATATTTCCTACTGTAAACCGCCCCTCATACAATGGCAGCCTGAGTCTGCTAAGGCTAAGACTGCTTCTGGCAACTGCTGTTTGTCTCAGGCGTAGTGCCGTACGTGCTACACATCAGTCAACACTCCGTGCAGTTTTCTTATGATATTCCCCCTCTAAAATAACATGTAACCTAAAATTACGACTTTATTTTATTAATATTATGACTTTTTTTCTCGTAATATTACAACTTTATTCTCGTAAAATTACGACTTTATTCTCGTAATATTACGACTTTATTCTCGAAATCTCAGAATTTTTTTTCCCTCAATGTGGCCCTAATACTCCGTCGTACTTATATAACTATACATTTTTAAAAAGTTTATTTATGCATACATTTCCTTTTTATCCATTCTTTTGTAATTCCAAGTTCAAGAATCAACCACTTACCCTGAACAGATGTGATTATTACAAGCAAAGTGTGCTGTTTGTCAGTCATACAACTATATTAAGCTAACTGGGAACTGACCTCAGATTCAAGTTTAAAAATGTCATTTTAAACATAAATATCCATATTACCCATTCTTATGTAATTACATGTTCAAGAATCAACAACTTATCCTGGACAGATGCAACAATCACTTAAACCACTATATTAAAACCATCAAGAACTGACCTCAGTATCTCCAGTTTACAGTGTGGATTCCCCAGTCCAGCAGAGAGCAGCTCCACTCCTGAATCCTGCAGGTCATTGTCACTCAGGTCCAGCTCTCTCAGACTGATAGCTGAGGCCAGCGCTTCACAGCATTCCTTACAGAGTTTGCAACTGTTCAGCCTGGAAAGGAAATCTTGTCATAAAGGAATTCCACACAACCTGTCTGAACCAACAGAACCTACAGAAGCTGGGCATGAGTCTCCTGTCAGAATTACAGGCGACTCGTCGGTATGACTGAGGGTGTTCCTGACTATCAGAACCGCACAGTAACCACACAGTCTTCATATCATCAGGATAGGATATATATATACATACAGTGAATTCAGAAAGTATTCAGACCCCTTCACTTTTTCACATTTTGTTATGTTGCAGCCAAATGTTAAAATCATTTAAATTCATTTTTTTCCCTCATCAATTCTTGATCACTCTGTTAAACAAATGAGGCAACTACACTGATCCAATTATATTATCTAATAATATTATTATATTACCAAAACTATAACAGAACTCACAGAGCTGTTCTAGAGGCCTTCACCACTGGCAGCAGCCTCAGAAAACCTTCATCTGATCTGGTGTATTTCTCCAAGTCAAACACATCCAGCTCCTCTTCTGATGTCAACAACACAAAGACCAGAGCTGACCACTGTGCAGGTGAGAGGTTTTCTCTTGAAAGACTTCCTGAGCTCAGGTAACTTTGGACTTCCTTCACCAAAGAATAGTCATTCGTTTCATTCAGACAGTGGAACAGACTGATGGTTCTCTCTGGAGACGGATTCTCCCTGATCTTCTCTTTAATGTACTGGACTGTTTCCTCAAGGCTCTGTGAGCTGCTTCCTGTCTGTGTCAGTAGGCCTCGTAAGAGAGGCTGACTGGAGTCCAGTGAGAGGCCAAGAAGGAAGCGGAGAAAAAGGTCCAGGTGTCCATTCTCACTCTGTAAGGCCTGATCTACAGCACCCATGAGGAAGTCAGACAGTGGTATTGCCTTGAGTAGGTCACTGAATTTACTGATGAGGGTTTGGTTTTAGTGCAGTGCTTTTCTGTTTTGGTTTCTGTATGAGAGATACGCATACAGAACAGCAAGATACTCCTGAACACTCAGATGCAGAATGCAGTACACATTTTTGGAAACTGGGTTATATAGACCCCCCCCTCTACATTTACCCCTTCCCACACTCTGCCCCCACTCCCTCTACATTTACCCCCTCCCACACTCTGCCCCCACTCCCTCTACATTTACCCCCTCCCACACTCTGCCCCCACTCCCTCTATATTTACCCCCTCCCACACTCTGCCCCCACTCTTTCTACATTTACCCCCTCCCACACTCTGCCCCCACTCCCTCTATATTTACCCCCTCCCACACTCTGCCCCCACTCCCTCTACATTTACCCCCTCCCACACTCTGCCCCCACTCCCTCTACATTTACCCCCTCCCACACTCTGCCCCCACTCCCTCTATATTTACCCCCTCCCACACTCTGCCCCCACTCCCTCTATATTTACTTTTACATTAACATTTACCCTCCACACTTTCACTGTTATCCATTAGGCCAATATCTATCTAAGCTATGTTTAGGTTTAATCTAAGAGTGGGTGAACGTCAAAAAGATGATCAATTCAAATGAGTGGCATTGGCTGTAACTTGACCTATGTCCTTAAAATGCTTCCCAGCAGACCACCCAAAGCTTTGATTCCTGGTATAGGGACATTGGTCCACTGTACTTCAAACAATTCACGTGTATCACTGGTCAGATTGATGAGGATTTAAACATTCCTTCAAACAGCTTAACATACACTCTTAGAGGAATACAGGGAATATTATTGGCCGTACTACCACATTACAATCATGAGAAACTTTGCTATGTATAAGAACAAACATTTAGGCCTGCAGTTTCTGACAAATTCCATCTCTGTACTAATACAGACTGTACTCACCTGCACACAGGTGCTTTGTATGGACTTCACTTGCTGATCCTCTGTGCTCAATCTTCAGTTCTACCTCCTCCATCAAGGTTATACTGCAGGTTAGACTGAGCTTTCAATTTCATGTTTTATCCTGAAGAATGAGAAGCAGTCTAACCAGTTACTGTTTACCTTTCCTGTGAATCTGCCAGTTGCCATGAAAACAGTTTTACCTACTGGTGGAAACTGCTGTAAAGGGCAAAGACAACTGGTTGGTTGTCCAATACGTCTGGTTTATACCACCCTCCGTTAGGGGAGGGACAGTTAGTTTTCAGGTATGTTTCCCTGTGTGGAAGGTGCAGCACCCTGTAGGTGATTCACACAAGCAGAGAAGCTGACTGGCAAAAACAACAGGATTGCTAAGCATGTTTGAGTCAGTGTAGCCATTTAGATGACATGTCGCCTCATACCTTTGGCTTACATATGTAAAATCAACTCCCAATTACTTTCTGTGTGTTGGATACAGATTTTATTGTTGCATAAGACAACATGAGGACAAACAAAGATGAATTGAATGGAATTGTTTATTTAAGTTCTGGCAGCACAAAAAATACTTAATAAGGTAAGTAATAATATAGGTAATAATTGTCTCTTTTTTAATTCCCTCTGTAATGCACTTTATGACAACCTTGGCTGTGAAATGCAGTATATTAAATAAAATTTCTTTGTTTTTGTTTGTTCATTTGTTCGACAATTATTCATTATAATGGAACTAGTGTGACCTCTAACAGCAGATGCAGTTCCTGACCAAGGTTTCTGTGAGTTTCTGTGTCTGTGAGAGTTCTCACACGCTCCCAAAAAAGGATAATACACATTAGTGGAGATGGTGACAACAATCACAGGACGTTGGTTTTTTATCCGTTTCCTTCCTATCCGGCTGTTTTAAAGTCATGAAAATATCATAAAATAAATGATTGAACACATGAAATAAAATAATTTTAAAAAATGTAAAAAGCACCATGAAGAGTCATCATTATTATGCCAACCCAGACACTTTCCCAGGGTGTCATCTCTAAGAGACCCACCCCTTAGAGCCCTTTAACTGCACTCCTCTCCCCATGTCAGTCTCACAAAGACGCAGGAGTCTATTCCAGCTGGCACAGGGACACTGATGACTCAGATCCAACCCAAAACCCAGCATAGATGGGTTGAGTGAATTTGGTATGGAACGTGTGCAGGAGGGTCAGTGTGTCAGAGGAGACGCTGTAGAAGGACAGAGTGCCGGCTGGCCAGTCCAGATACACTCCTACTCTGTGGGAGGGGGAGGGAGGGGCAGGTATGGGAGTTGCCTCTTTCTTGTGCCTGACAGAATAACTGTCGTTACAAGAGGCCCAACACCAGGACTTTTTTCCAAGGATACTGTCTTCATTCCTTCCTTTCCTTGTCATTCCTTTATATGCCACTCCTATTTGAGTGGCGTAACTCCCACTCCACTCAGCCTCCCAGTAGCAGCGCCCAGACAGACCCTCTCTGCACAGCACTTGGGGCCAGTAGTCAAATCTCTCTGGGTGATCAGGATATGGCTTCTCCTTTCTCCCCCATGTCACCTTCCTGTCCCCCTCAGACAGAGACAGGTTTCTGTGTGCTGTGTTATGGTCCAGTGTGAGCTGGCAGGCGTCTGCAGACAAGAGGGAGGGAACACCCACCCACACACAAACACACACACACACACACACACACACACACACACACACACACACACACACACACACACACACACACATAAAGAACAAAAATATGTAAAATGTGCTAAAATCTTGATGCATTGATATTGTTTCTTGATTCAAAACATGATAAAGTGTATTTTACCATGTTTTCAAAATGCTGAGTTTGGCAATTACACTCTAATTAACCACTTTATCAGTGGTTGCCCTGGTAGAAAATAAAGAATATGATAGAAATCTCAATGCCTCTCATATTCTAGATTACTGTATCTGATGTGAACTCTCCCGATGCTTCTTCTATAGTTCATTTTTAGTTCAAATAATCTTACATTTCCTTGGCGCTGGTTTGATTCTTCCCTGACCACCATGGTCCACACTGCAGGAAAACCAGAGGAACAGACAGTGATTGAGTGACACACAGCCTGTCTGTGACAATGGGAGAGCTCCACACAATGTCAGGACTTTCCTGTTCTCACAGTGACACAGTCTTTATATCAGTGTCCATCTCAAACAGGGAGATAAGCCAAGGATTTCTTCTGTTGAAATGTATTATTCAGTAAAACCAGGAAATCTGACTTCTCAATATTTTGGGTTCATTACTTCAGAAAAAAAAGTAATCTAATGAGTTCTATAATTCACCTCAGTTTCTCTAGTTTACAGTTAGGATCCTCCAGTCCAGCAGAGAGCACTTTCACTCCTGAGTCTCCTGGGTGATTGTAGCTCAGATCCAGCTCTTTCAGGTGTGAAGGGTTTGAATGCAGAGCTGAAGCCAGAGAAACACAGCCTCTCCGTGTGACCTGACAGCCTGACAGCCTGTGGAAAGAAGGAAAAAAATAATGAAAAGTTATAATGATTGTTTTACTAAATGAAAGTTTTTCAGGCAAAATGTGCTGTTATGATCTAAAAACACTCCAGCAACATATTTGAACAAACTTGGAAGTCCTGTTCTTTTGTGAATATTATTGTAAAAAATATATATTCGCATTAAAGTCATTTCAAACATGTTTTCAGGGCTGGTATGTCAATGCAATAACAGCTGCATAGATCTACATAGATCTTTATTTTGTATCTTTATTATATTTAGGATGATAGAAGGCTCAGTGATTCAGATAATACCATATGTATGGTAAAAGGATAATTTTTCCAAAACCACATAACCAATTTCACTGGCTACTCCATGCAGTACAAACCATTCTGATTTTTATATTATCTGAATAGGCAGATAGAGAATGAAATGAACCCATCCGCGAAAATTTTACACTGCCTCCTCTTCTACAAATGAAAGCAATTTCTGCACCACTTGTCAAATTGAGAAATATGAAGCTGGTGAATGATGCAGCAGGAATTATTCTCGAAGACAGAGTTGTGAATATCAGGTGGAAGTAACTGAAAGGTAGCAAACCTATCTACATGTATTACTGCTGATGTTGTGAGAGAGAATTGTGGAACACCACCAATCTCCTACAGTGGAAAGGCAGGCTGGTCTATATCCACTCAACACAGACTAAGGTCCCTGAATCCTTGCTACAGGGCAATAATAACTATACATGCATAAAGTCCCTTGCAAAAGCATTTACACCCTTGACTAATTCTCACATTTTAATGAACTACAAATGATACATCCAAATTTTATTCTTTGTGAAATTTAAAATAATTTTGAGTTTTTGAATAAATTGCACACAGAATAAAAAATGGTTTTATGTTAGAATTGTTGTTATGTTAGAAAATATTTTTTAAAAAAACTGATATATGCTGTTTGTATACGTATCCAACCCTTGTGCTCTGGAAGCTCAAAATTTATTCACAAGTATCAGGTAGAGAATGTTGTTGAAACTGCTGATGTGTAATGCCAAACATGATGATGTGTTTGACAAATACACCACATCTAGGTATTTTCTTATATTTTATTGACTGCCCATTACAAAAGGAGAGTAACTCTTAAATTTTGTTACATCTAGCCCCCGAAGAACTGACCTCAGTGCAAAGACAGCTACATTAATCTAGCCACTAAACCGTATCACTGAAGAACTGACCTCAGTGTCTCCAGTTTACAGTGTGGATTCCCCAGTCCAGCAGAGAGCAGCTTCACTCCTGAATCCTGCAGGTCATTGTCACTCAGGTCCAGCTCTCTCAGACTGGAGGAGTTTGAGCTGATAGCTGAGGCCAGCACTTCACAGCATTCCTTACTGAGGTTACAGCTGTTCAGCCTGGAAAGGAAATCATAGCATGTGAAATCTTGACACTGGACTAAAAATGAATCAGTTCTTACAGAAATGTTCTATTTGCATTAACACCAGTTTTTCTACATAACACTGAAATATCTTCAAAGTAAGAAATGACTCCAGTTTTGCAAAGACAGCTACATCAATCTAGCCACTAAATCATATCACTGAAGAACTGACCTCAGTGTCTCCAGTTTACAGTGTGGATTCCCCAGTCCAGCAGAGAGCAGCTTCACTCCTAAATCCTGCAGGTCATTGTCACTCAGGTCCAGCTCTCTCAGACTGGAGGAGTTTAAGCTGATAGCTGAGGCCAGCACTTCACAGCATTCCTTACTGAGGTTACAGCTGTTCAGCCTGGAAAGGAAATCATGTCATAGCAGATAAATCCACACAACCTGCAACACACAACATGTTCATGGAAGTCAGAAATGCACAGAAACACAGATCCTACACAGATTATATTATCTAGATAGTTCGAAAGCTGTGTCATGGAAAGATCCCATTTTTGTTATATTTTTCCCATTTTTAATAACATTAAATCAGTGATCTGATTGGCTACACTGTATGACCTCTGAAGCTAAGAGAGATTTCTGCAGCATGTGCTGAACTGGAGGACTATAAATATATTGGATACAGCAAAAATTCCTCTCATAGGGAGAGACTGGGAGTTGTCTGCTGAGTCAATGTTAAAGATCAGCTCTGTCAATCACTGAAAGACAAGAGACCTGGCTACTGTACCAAGGATAATCAAGTTGTTCAAGCCTAGGGCTTATACAATTACAGATGAGATGAGAATCATCAGGACTTATACCATATGAAAGAATTTCTGTTAAACTTTCCACCAAACTGTAATAATGGCTATAAACATATTCAACTTCATCACATAGATGAAGTATAGGATATTCTGTATATTTTTTACAATAATTTGTACTAGCATAAATTTATGTTGAAATGATAACACTTGTTAGATACATTTATTCATCACATATGAGACACAGACATTTTGCGCTTGACCCTTTCTTTCCTGCTTGCAGCTATATTTTCCTGTTAGTGCTGGTGTTTTCAAAGAGTTCCAGCATTTTACTGAAAATGAATCAGTTCTTTGAGAGATGGTGTATTTGTATTCTTTGCATTACCCAGCAAATAAAAAGATTTTTTAAAAAAGTCTTTATAACAAGTCCATGAAGATCTCACCTGAGTGCTTCCAGTTTACAGTTGGGGTCCTCCAGTCCAGCAGAGAGTGCTCTCACTCCTGAGTCTCCTGGGTGATTGTAGCTCAGATCCAGCTCTCTCAGGTGTGAGGGGTTTGAATGCAGAGCTGAAGCCAGATAAACACAGCCTCTCTCTGTAACTCCACACAGTGACAGCCTGCAGAGAGAAGGAGAAAAGCTTTTCAATCTCCCAGCTCTGGACACAGAACTCTGTTCTTTGGGAAGTGACTATTTCAACAATTTTAGGAGGATTGTGTTGCTAAATGAAGGATTTAAATCAAATGAACAAATCAAACCTATAGCAATGTATTTGAACAAACCTGTAAATCCGACTATTTTACAAATAACAATGTTAAATAATTTAATTAAAAAAACACTATGTGGCTGAGACACTATATATCATTCTAGCCTCTACATTACATTATTATTTACCAGACACTCTTATCGAGTGACTTACATAAGTTACAATTTTTACATGTTGTCCATTTATACCACTAGATATTTACTGAGGCAATTCTGGGTTACATACTTTGTCCAAGAGTCCAACAGCAATGCCCCAGTGGGGAATGAAATCAGCAACCTTTCAGTTTTGAGCCCTGCTCCTTACCACTACACTACACTGCTGTCCATGAAGAACTGACCTCAGTGTCTCCAGTTTACAGTGTGGATTCCCCAGTCCAGCAGAGAGCAGCTTCAATCCTGAATCCTGCAGGTCATTGTCACTCAGGTCCAGCTCTCTCAGACTGGAGGAGTTTGAGCTGATAGCTGAGGCCAGTTCTTCACAGCATTCCTTACTGAGGTTACAGCTGTTCAGCCTGGAAAGGAAATCATGTTATATCAGATAATTCCACACAACCCCCTGCACCCACACAACCTACAGGAGCTGGGCGTGGCTCTCCTATCAGAATTGCAGCGGACCCCTAAAGCATGACTGACTGTGTTAAAGTGTATCAGCATGACACAAAAACTATACAGACCACTGATCTTTATATTATTTGGATAGACTGAGAGCAGTCTCTGGGAATAGTATTACTCCATTCATATAAAACATGTTTTTTCACCATTACATTAATTCATTTCATTGGCTACACCATGTGACCTCTTAAGCTTGGAGAAATTTCTGCAGATTTTGCCACATTAGAGGAATATTACCATATTGGACATGGCAGAAATGACTTTCAAAGGCAGAGAGCTGTCAAAATAGTCAATGTTAGAGACCAGTAGTGTTAATCTTTACAAGTCTGTCTGTATTCACAGATTTCCTGCACTGGACCATAAAGTCCCCCAAAGATCTCACCTCAGTTTCGCCAGTTTGCATTTGGGATCCTCCAGTCCAGCAGAGAGTGCTCTCACTCCTGAGTCACCTGGATGATTGTAGCTCAGATCCAGCTCTATCAGGTGTGAGGGGTTTGAATGCAGAGCTGAAGCCAGAGAAACACAGCCTCTCTCTGTAGCTCCACACAGTGACAGTCTGCAGAGAGAGGAAAAGCACCTCACCCTTCCAGTTTAATGGAATATGATTTTTTTTCTATGTTACAATGATTTTTCTGTCTGAACATGTTTTCAGGAAAGGTGTACACCAAGTTAACAATTCATTTCTTTAGCAGCATATTTGAAAAAAATCTGGAAATTATTTTTTGTTTTATAAATACCACTGTGGTATAACATTAATCCAAGAAACTATCATGGCTTTGACAATAGTCAGGTCCAACTCTCTCAGACTGGAGGAGCTTGAGCTGACAGCTTCAGCCAGCACTTTACAGCATTGCTTACTGAAGTTACACCTGTTCAGTTGTAAGGTAATCATATCATATTATATAATTACATTAGCTCAAAAAGTAATAAATTCTTACAGAAATGTTTTGTTCTCATACACACCTGTAAATCCCACTGTTTTTCTACATAACACCCACAGATATCTTTTAACTAAGAGATGATCACGGTTTTGCTGAAACGACTACATGAATGTAAACCCTAAATCAATTCACTGAAATACTGACCTAAGCCAAATATATCACTCTAGAATGTCAGCTCAGACTCCTGAAGAACTGACCTCAGTGTCTCCAGTTTACAGTGTGGATTCTCCAGTCCAGCAGAGAGCAGCTCCACTCCTGAATCCTGCAGGTCATTGTCACTCAGGTCCAGCTCTCTCAGACTGGAGGAATTTGAGCTGATAGCTGAGGCCAGCACTTTACAGCATTCCTTACTGAAGTTACACCTATTCAGACTGGAAAGCAAAGCATGTCATATCAGATAATTCCACACAAACCCCCTGCCCCCACACACCCTAAAGGAGCTACATGGTAACTACACAGACACATTGATCTTTATATTATCAGGATAGGCTCAGAACAGGAACAGGGAATGGAATTATTCCACTCCTCAGGGATGTATGGGTTTGTGTGGTGTATATTTTTTTTATTATGACAGACTAAAAAGTAATAAAAGTAATAATAATAAGTAACTAATTGTATACATTTTTGAATAAAAGGTGTGGCAATGGTCTATGATACTCAAACCCATGGCGTAGCCACATAAAAAGATCAATTGTTACATGAGTCCCTGCTTCAGTTGAAACATCAAGAAAAATGCCTGTGTTCTGGATTTCCTTTTTGATTTTTGTCCTGGCCAAGTTCCAGCTAGTGTTGGGGTATGTTGTGACACATTCACAAAAGCTGTAGTCCTCAAAAGTGGTAGCAGTATTTCGTGTAACTAGCTACTAAATTGTCCGTTGGTTCAGCAACACTTTCGTTCTCCTGTATCGATTTTCTTGCTATACTGTACAAACCGTCCCATGTCCTGCAAGAATTTTACATTTTGTTCCCTTTTTCAATCTTCACACTGTGGTCCTCTGGTAAGAGCATAACACTGTTCAAGCCCAACCCTTATTTAACTTCCACAACCTGACTAGACAAGGGAAACCAAGTATACTTCCATACTTCAGTCACTAGATCAAGGAATCCAAAACATATCACAATACTACAAATAAAATAAACAGCAATTAACACAAGTAGCCGGTGTTAGGGGGCAGGGATTGAGCTGAGATGAACTGAGATGCAGTCTGAAGAGATAGGTCTTCAGTTGTGTCAGAAGATTCTGCGATTCTGCTGTCCTGACCTCCATGGGAAGTTCATTCCACCACTGAGGGAGCAGTACAGACAGGGATCATGTCTGAGAGGAGCGACCCCATTGGGATGGGACAGTCAGGTGCCCCATAGTTGCAGAGCGTAGTTATCTTGACAGAGCATAGGGTTTGAAGACTGATAATAGGTATGAGGAGGCTGTCTCATTCACTGTCCTGTATGCCAGCACCAAGGTTTTGAAATTGATGCAAGCGATAACAGGAAGCCAATGACATGAGGTGAGAAGGGCAATAACTTGACTATGATTAGGAAGACTGGAGACAAGTCGTGCAGCTCCATTCTGGATTAATACAGTAGTCCAGGAGTGAGAGGACCAGGGCCTGAACTAGGAGCTGTGTTGAATACAAAGTGAGGTAGGGATGGATTGTTTAGATGGTGTACAAAAAGAATTTGCCTGTCCGACTCAATTTTATCAAGCACGACATGCCCGCTGTAACCTGAAAGGAGAAGGACAGTTGGCTATCAAGTATTACACTCTGGCTTTTGGCAGTGCTATCGGTGACAAAACTTGTAGAGTCTAGGCTAAGGGAGAGGCCTTAAAACAGGGAGGACCTGGATGGGATGAAAAGCATCTCAGTTTTAGCCAGATTAAGCTTTAGGTGGTGGTACACTATCCATTGTGAAATGTTTCAGGCAATGAAATGAATTTCAGGCAAGCTGAAATGCGCCAAAAAACCTCTGTCAGATGGCAGAAAAGACAGAAAAATTTGCAATGTGTCAGGATAGAAGTAGTATGAAAAACCATGGGATGAGATGATAGAGCCAAGATATTACATGTAAAGCAAGAAGAGGAGGGGGCCAAGTACAGAGACTTGAGGGACACCCCTGCAGAAAGGTCCAAAGGAATCAAAACAGAGGAGTGGGAGGATGATCTGGCTGAGAGAAGAGCATGGTTGATGGAGAAGAGGGCAGTCTCTGTGGAATGACCAGCCCTGTAAGCCAGACTGAAAATGGTCAAGAAAGTTGTTCCAGGAGGGAAAGGAGGATAGTTAGTTAGCCACAGCTCTTTCAAATGTTTTAGACAGAAAGGGAAGGAGAGACTGGTTGATAGTTCTGGACAGCAGCCAGGTCCAGAGTCCTTTTCTTCAGTAGGAGTGTGACTCACGCCCCCTTGAAGGCTGCAGGCACACTGTGTGTGGAGAGTGACTGATTCAGCAGAGCTGAGATGAATGGTAGAAGGCTGGAAGTGACAGTCTGCAGGAGAAGGAAGGGAATAAGATTAACAGTACAGGTGGTAGGTCGATGTGACGTAAGGATATGAACGACATGAATATCTGAAAGTGGAGAGATTTTAGAGAGAGGAGGGGTGATGAGTGGGAGGGAGGAAAAAGAGCAAGAGGCTGTGGGAACTAGAGGGAGATTCAAATGCCTGTAATCTTTTGGCTGAAATGATCTGCGAAGTCATTCACATAGTGATCAGAGGGGTGTGGGAGCAACAGAGGATGGAGGAGAGAAGAGAAGGTAGAAAACAATCTGCATGGGTTAGAAAGTGAGTTTTGAATCTGAATAATAAATGGAAGCCTTTGCAGAAATCAAACTTGCAGAGAAGACAGAGTGGAGTGCTTGATAGTTCAGCAGATTGGCAGAGGAGCTGGATTTTCTCCACTTCTGTTCTGAGGCATGATGCTTTGCTCTGTTCTCACAGAATGAATCTGTTAGCTAAGGACAAGGCGCAGTGGGTCGTGCAGGCCTGGAAGTAAGAGGACAGAGGGAATCAAGGGAAGATGGCAAGGAGCAGAGAAAGGTGGATGCAGCACAGTCTGTAGAAAGTTTAGTGAAAGAATCAAGGGGTGGGGGGTAGGGGAGAACTGCGAAAGAGAAAGCTGAATGTGAGAGGTTGCGTATGTAGCAAGCAGGACCTGGTAGGGCACTACCAGCCATTTATTGTTGTTTTGTAAAGTTTGTCTTTTCTTCATTTAACCCATACTGTGCAATAAGAGGCAATGGTCATTGTGCAATAGGTTGTAGCAAAGGAACTGTTTGCTGTGAACTTTGATTGTGGTGTAGTGCTTTAATTTTATACTTTTATCACAGTCTATTCATTGGTGTGGTGTTATCCTTTGGAAATACTCTTGTAGCCTTTGTATGGACAATCGTCCCAGTAGCCATATGGCCTCCTGTCTTTTTAATACTGAATCATCTTTTATCAATTTATTGATGCAACCCCATATGCTTTAAGCCTGGTTATATGTCATGTTTTAATACTTGTGTAATCAATATAGCCGTGTATGATTTTGTACATCAGCAGCTGTTGGATTCTTCCATTAGAATAGCTTGTGTGGGGCCAATTGCCTATAACATCAGGGTTCTTCCCTCCCTTTATTAGGGAAGTGGTGTAATGAACTACTGTAACATCTTTTAAAGTTAAGCATAGTGAGGGTGGTGCTGGCAGATTTTGAAATTTCCCAGTAGGATCAGAGAGGTTCCATCCTCTGGGAAGGAGCTGAGGAGAACACCCAGCTCCTCAAGGAAGTCTCCCAGGGGTCCAGCTGTTCTGTCAACAACAACAATACACATTCTAGAGAGGATAGTGATAGTGTGAAATTCAAAAGATAGAGAGAGAGAGAGAGAGATGAGAGACGGGGAGTACAGAGAATTTCCATGACTGAGATACGAGCAGCTCAGTCCCACCACCCCAGCCAGAGGGTTGGGAAGTGTGAAGACAGAGTATGCAGTGGAGAGGGATTCTGAGGTTGAGGTTTTGTCTGAGGTGATCCACGTCTCTGTGAGGGCGAGGAACTGGAAAGAGAGTAGGGAGCTGTGTGTGAAGTCAGCCTTTTGACAGCCTTTGAGTGACAGTTCCACAGGCAGGTTGTTGGTGGGGGTCAAGAAGAGTGGACAAGATTGTCAACTGCCGATACAAGATCGAAGAGGACAGTGATGGTGAGTTTGTCATCTGCAGGAGATCGTCACAGGAATTGTGATACACATGGTGCATTGCTGTTCTCCCTGATTTTAGGCCTTGATGGACTCCGGCAGATAGATTCCCTTGTATGGTTGGGTATTGTTTGAATTTTATCGATTCCGATTCCAATTCTGCTTATCGATTCCAATTCTTATCGATTCCCCCGTTACGATCTCAAACTGGTAAAAAAAAAGAGGTCAAATGTTTACATAAAAGTATCTTTATTCTTTTAAGCGTAAACTGAACATTCACAAAGTACATAGTAGTTACTATTTACTAGTATTTACTAAATACATACAATAAAAATCTATGATCCACAGACATGTGCATTAAAAAAATCTAAAATAATAGATTAATCTAGAGTAGTTAATTAAACTAACTGCTAGTTGTTTTGGAGATACTATTTTAGTGTTCTGGTGACAAACACATGCATCTTTATTTGTCCTATATTTTACTAGTCAAGGACATCACACACTATCCCCACTATCAACAAATAAACACCTCGTCCAGAGGTAATTTTAACCGTCAAAACAAGCAAATGTAAACGTGATTATACTTAGGGTTGGGTATCGTTTGAATTTGATCGATTCCGATTCCGCTTATTCTTGCTTATCGCAAGACATCAAACACTGTGCAGTCTTTCAGATCGATGCCGTGCTGCCTTAAATGTTTGGTCAGATTTAATGTGCAACCTGACTTGCAGCTAATTAGCTTCCCACATGCATTGCACTTTGCCTTATCATCGTTTTCTGTTCTAAAGTGAAGCCACACTTTTGACCGTTTACCACGGTCCATCTTTCACACTGTTGTGACGTTAGCCATGCATGCTAGCTCGTATTTAACCCTTTCGCACGTAACTTATTTTTATGCTATGTAGCGCGTCTGTTATGTTACATGATTCGTTATGTTTTCATCAGCGTTATTAAGCTTCTCATAGTTTTCAGTTAGCATTTGCTATATTTTTAACCTTAAATCGCTGTTTCCTCGAAGCTAAAATTGGCTAGAATTTTTCCAATCTCGTGTTCTAATTGCACCAGTTTTAGCGTACGCACTAAATGGCTAATCACACCGGTGTGACCGTACGCGCGAAAAGGCTAAACAAATGGACACGCTGTTGCGTTGATGCGTGACATAGACACGTAGACAGGTCCTGGCAGATATGTAGCCTTTGTTTGCAATAATGAAGGGAACTGATAAGCAGAACCGAAATTCAATTTTTTTTTCACGGGTACCCAGTACTTGGCATTTTGGATTCGGTTCTAATTTGGAACTGAGTTTCGGTTCCCAACCCTATTCCCTTGTCATTGCCTAACCGAGTCTTCGTACTTCCTACTGTAACTCCCTCTTTGCCTGTTTCCTGCCTGTGCCATCAAACCCCTACAACTAATACAGAATGCAGATGGTTATATTACATTTTAATGCTGTACTGTATCAGGAGAAGGCAACAATTCGCAGTAACATTCGCTACAGTTCAAATGGATGCTAGGTTGCAAGGCTACAATAAATACAGACCCACTCATACTGACTATCATAACAGGACAATTGGAGAAATACAGTTGCATATCGACAAAGAATCCAGTTCCATGAGAGAGCTGGCACCATTGTCCTAGCCAGCTCACCAGCTAGTGGTCTCAGATCACAGGCAACCTCCTATCTGTCAATTCCCAATGTGTTTCAACTAGTTTCCCTGGGGGCTATGACACACACGCCTTCATTAAGTTCCTCTAGACTTAATCCACTGTTTCATATAAAGAATGCAACCATATGTTCAAATATTGTAGGCAAATCCTTATGGCTGGTTTGCTTTTGCTGTATTATTGATCTAATGAATTAATTGATATAATTATTGATCTATGAATAATGTAAGCAAAAAATATGAACTGTGGTGTTTTTCCTTTAAAAAAAAACACCTGATACTGGCATTTTTAATCATTTTATGCTGAAGTATTGAAAAGGCTCATCTTGCTCCCAAAACGTAATTATTATCTTAGAAGTATCTGCTCAGCTTCCAAGATTACAGTCACAAGACATTCACTGCAATCTGCAATAAGGACTGATAACTCAGTAAGAGAATTCCTGCTAACAGTCTTTGGACAAGGAGGTGTGATTTTCCAATGTGCAAATTAATTTATTCACAGCACACAACTTTTTTACACAGGTGCAGAAGTGAAGTTTGAATCCCAGGAACTGAAAAACCCTAAGCAACTTTAGGTCTGAATTTTCCCCACTGCGGATATGTAACTGACACTGTAAGACGCTCTGACACTGTGTACTTCAGACTCTCATATGTGACCCATTGCCACACAATCAGATGCTGTGCTGATGCGCATGGTCAGATTTGACTAATTAATACAAACAGCGAAGGGAACTGAACTTTGACCTGATGGCCACTATCACCAGACCAGATAATGCAGCACATAGGCAAGTCTCCACATTACCCCACCACTCTCCGATTGTAAAGGTCCTTATACTAAATAAAGGTTGATTTATTGAACAAACCTGGAAATATTTCAGGCATGTTATGATAAAAATCGTGATATAGGATGAAATTTGGATGGAAAACAAGAGGTCAAATACGGAAAGGTTAATATATCAATTTTGGGAATTATAGTACATCGGCCCAACTTCTATATCAAGCCCTGAGGAACTGACCTCAGTGTCTCCAGTTTACAGTGTGAATTCCCCAGTCCAGCAGAGAGCAGAATGACTCCTAAATCCTGCAGGTCATTGTCACTCAGGTCCAGCTCTCTCACACTGGAGGAGTTTGAGCTGATAGCTGAAGCCAGCGCTTCACAGCATTCCTTACTGAGGTTACAGCTGTTCAGCCTGGAAAGGAAATCATGTCATATCAGATAATTCCACACAACCCCCCTTGCACCCACACAACCTACAGGAGCAGGGCATGACTCTCCTGTCAGAATTACAGCTGTCCTCTCAGGGGTGAGTAAGTGTATAAATGATCATCAGAATTGCACAACACCTACACAGATCCACTAATCTTTATTTTATCTTGAGTTTTAAATTGTCTTTAAAGCATCAGAGTCGTCCAGTCTTCATTATATTACCTAGATAGCTTTAGAGAAAAGCATTAGCCACAAATCTGAATGCACTCAGTGAAATTTCTCAAAATGTTGATGTCACAACCATGGACGGCTTACAAATATATTGATATTTCAATCTATGGCCATTGATGTTGTGTACTTCTGTCATACAACTGTTGTAATTAGTCTAAATTTGTAAACATTTCATATAAAATATTAAAGAACTCACAGAGCTGTTTTAGAGGCCTTCACCACTGGAAGCAACCTCAGAAGACCTTCATCTGATCTGATGTATTTCTTCAAGTCAAACACATCCAGCTCCTCTTCTGATGTCAGCAACACAAAGACCAGAGCTGACCACTGTGCAGGTGAGAGTTCTTCTCTTGAAAGACTTCCTGAGCTCAGGTAACTTTGGATTTCCTCCACCAGAGAATGGTCATTCAACTCATTCAGACAGTGGAACAGGTTGATGGTCTTCTCTGGAGAAAGATTCTCCCTGATCTTGTGTTTAATATACTGGACTGTTTCCTCAATGCTCTGTGAACTGCTTCCTGTCTGTGTCAGTAGACCTTGTAAGAGAGTCTGATTGGAGTCCCGTGAGAGGCCAAGAAGGAACCGGAGGAAAAGGTCCAGGTGTCCATTCTCACTCTGTAAGGCCTGATCCACTGCTGTCTTGAGCAACACAGACAATCTTGAGCGTGAAATGAATTTTAAAAATTGACCACGCAAGGTTTTATCAAGTAGGTGTATCTTGCTGTTTTTGTATTCAAGAAACACGTACAGAGCAGCAAGATACTCTTGAACACTCAGATGCACAAAGGAGTACACTTTCTGCTTTTGAATGCCACACGATTGCCTAAGGAGTTCAGTGCACAGCGCAGAGTGCATTGACACTTCACTGACATCAATGCCACTCTCTGTCAGGTCTTTCTTGTAGAAAATTAGATTTCCATTTTCCAGTTGTTGAAAAGCCAGCTTCCCTAGTTTCAAAATGGACTCTCTGTTGAGAACCATATTTGTTTCAGTTGTTCCAACATATTTCTGATTTTTCAAACTCCCCTGAAGGAGAAGGAAGTTTGTGTACATTTGAGTCAGAGTCTTAGGGATTTCTCTGCTGTCTGATTCACCCATTATTTTCTCAAGAATAGTGGCTGCAATCCAACAGAAGACTGGTATATGACACATGATGTAGAGGCTCCTTGATGACTTTATGTGTGTGATAATTCTGCTGGCCAGGTTCTGGTCACTGAATCTCTTCATGAAGTACTCCTCCTTCTGTGGATCATTAAACCCTCGTACCTCTGTCACCTGCTGGACACACTGAGCAGGGATCTGATTGGCTGCTGCTGGTCGGGTGGTGATCCAGAGGAGAGCAGAGGGAAGCAGATTCCCCTTAATGAGGTTTGTCAGCAGCACGTCCACTGATGTTGACTCTGTTATATTAAACAATCTCTTATTGTTCTGGAAATCTAAGGGAAGTCGACACTCATCCAGGCCATCAAAGATGAGCACAACTTTGCAACGATCAATCTTAATGGATCCCAACTGTTTCTGGATTTCAGGAAAGAAGGAGTAAATCATTTGCAACAAACTGCATTGTTCACCTTCCATCAAATTCAAGTCTCTAAAACATAGAGGAAATATGAAATCAACATCCTGGTTTGCTTTTCCTTCTGCCCAGTCAAGAATGAACTTCTGCACAGAGACAGTTTTTCCAATGCCAGCGATCCCCTTTGTCAGCACAGTTCTGATGTGTTTCTCTTGTCCAGGTAAGGGTTTAAAAATGTCATTGCATTTGATTGCAGTCTCTTGTGTGGCTGATGTCTTGGATGCCATCTCAACCTGTCTCACTTCATGTTCATTATTGACCCATCCTTGCCCACCCTCTGTGATGTAGAGCTCTGTGTAAATCTTATCCAGAAAGATGTTGTTTCCTTGTTCGGCCAAACCCTCATATATGCACTGATATATCCTCTCCAGAATGGATTTCACTTTGTTGGACATTTTTTTCTGAACATCATCTGCAAAAAAGAGTAATCCATGTCTGTAAAACAATTATATGATCCAGACACTTGCATGACTGAATCTAATGTCATGTTTTTCCAGACGTTTCTAGAATGTTTCTTGTTCTTTGTTTGAATAGCCCTTCACACCCTTAAGGATTTCTGACTTTAATTAATTGTGGATGAGTAGGAACTGCCCTCACTGCTCTTGGCTTTCCCCTTGGAACACCTTCTGCTCCCATGTCTGGTGTTTTGTTTTTTGGTTACTCTCACTGGTTGAGTCCAGTAATGCTCAGCAGAAGGCCCGTGGTCCAGATCTGGACCGAGGGAATTTCCATTTGAGCTGTGAGACAATGCTCTTTGTTTGTGTACATCAAAGATATTCTGTAGTGATGAATACCACATACCATATAAATACAATACCACATGACTTTTATTTTGAAATGGAAGCCTGCAGAAACCACTATAGCAACAGTAAAGTGGAAAAAAATGTCTGTGGCTACAATATTGATGGACTCTATGCAAGACAGTATGCTGCAACATGTGACTCCTCACCTGAGCCCATTTTAATTAGCATCTTTTTGTCAAGAAGTTTAGTCAAATCCATGAAATTGCAAGAAAACTGACAAAGTTATAATGGACTGACAATTTTTGTTTGATGCTCCCTTGACATGACAATGCTAAACCAATGTGTTCAACTTGTACACAGAGTGGTAGTCTGTAAATCTGAAAATATTGCCAGGCATTTCACAAAGAAGCATGAAACACCCGCTTACCAAAAGTCTGTCCTTATCATTCGCAAAACATCATCAAGCCAGGAGAATGCAGCGGCTGCATCTCTTTTTATGTGGCATGGTAAACACAAAAAGTCCTTTGTGCAACCAGAGAAATGTTTGCAGATGAGATGTTGGATGAGGTCATTGTTGACAAGAAAACTAAATCCTCCATCAAAAAACCTATGAGACAGATCCACTAATAACAGTACAGTTTGAAAAGCTGAGGCATTAGGTAACTACGTCCTTGTTTACCGATCTGAGGAAGGATAAGTATATGTCACAAACAATAAACAAATCCTGAAAAAACACTGACATAACCCAGCTCTCAGTTTTTGTCTGTTTATTTATTTATTTGTTTGTTTATTTATTTATTAGTAAAAGTGTAAATGCATTATCCATATGAAATTTCCATGATTTAAAAAAACCTGTTGTTTTATTTTGGAACTAATGACTACAATGACTACTTCATGATTACCCATGTGCATTCATTGTAATACATTATCAGTTCATTCTGAGCACTGATATATATTTTTAATTGCCTGATGCTTGCTATGCTAAACATGTTGTGCCTGCAAGGATTTAGAAGTGTTTTTTTTCTCTTGACTTCTTATTATTCCTCCATTTGAAAATTCCCATCTTCAGACAGAGATATGTCTTATTAGCATGAATTTTTGTTTCGTAAGTAAAAAGTGACTCAATGTGGATGAACTTCTGACTTCAATATTCCATGATATTATTGAAAGTTCTTCCAAGGTCTCCAGAGATTATTTAATTAGGGTTTTATTAACTATCATTACTAATTTTCACATTGAGCAACATTCTTTCTGTTCTTTTTGTTTTTCATATATTCAAGTATATCATTTAACAATGCTGCGAGCAGGACTTGTGGCCTGCCACATGATAGGAATTGTTAAAAAAAATTGAACTGAAAATTCACTGAAAACTCTATGCTGCCAGCACAACACACGTGGACTCAGTGATTACCTGGGATTTATCTACTCACCAGGAACCTCAGGTTTCTCCATGGATGAATGTGTGACACCTGACCCCCTCCTGGACTGAGAAGGAGAGACTGGAGAGGATGAGACAAGCATACTGTCAGGACTCACTCTAAACAATAAAGTATTTTAACAGCAGACACACATACTTTGTGTTCATTTTGAAAATGCTCTGGCCAGTGGCACTAAAACATTTTTAACTGACCACTGATCTGGCAAAAAAAAGAACACAAATTAAACACCATCACCAATTCAAATCTATTTAAGAAAATAAAAGTGGAGAGGGAGATTTGACCCCTAAATTATTTATTTCATGTCTTAAAAAATTGCACTGCACGTTTGATAAAAATTACACCTATTGCTTATGTGAAGTATTGACATTTGTGGTGGAATTTCCCATTTGTGGGTTAGTGATTTTTTTTTTTTTTAACACTCAATTCAGGTGGTCTTTAAATCACTAGTGATACAGGCTGGCTAGACACAGGGTGTGTTTATGGATGCACCTGTATCTTTCAAATAAATACAAAAACAAATAAATCCACAAGAACCCATTCTCACTAAACAGATATTTGGCCCATATGCGAGATTATTGGTAATGGCTATGAAATGGAAAATCTTCCTTACCTTTGTCATCAGAGCCAATGGTTACATTAACAGTAAAATCACCCGCAATATTACATCCATCAAGCTGTGGTAGCACAGCGGTGCCTCCAGTCTGTGCTGTGATGGAGGGATGAAGAGAAGTTGTTCTCTTTGGAAGAGGTGGTGGTTTAACACGGTTCTTTCCTGCTGGACAGAAAGCAGAGGAGAAGCCATTAAAAACTTATCCTGCATGGGTGGCTTGCTTCAGTGATTTAGATTTTGGAGTGACCTTTGCTCCAACAGGGAGAGCATTATCAGAATATTTTATACTGCATTGTTGCTACAGTACTCTCCCCATTCTTTTTAATGTTTGGTCAGAATGCAGGGCACACCCATGGAACCTGGGGCCTCACCAGCAGCAGGAGACTGGGTTGCAGCTCACCAGGAGAGGCCTGGGGAGACTATGGAGGCAGCAGGTAACATGTTCATGCAGGGTGCAGACAGGAGAAGGGAATAGAATGTGTATTCTGGGAATGCTGCAGAACTGCATGTAGGGCAGATAATTTATGAGGGGGAATCATCTATATGACATCACTGTGCACAGAGTGGTAGGCAGATGCAATCCAAGGGAGCACATTTATACTGACTGGACTAGACATTGGGTGGGGGAGGCCTGTCTTGCAATCTGCATCACAATGATTTGGAGGTACACTATATGGACAAAAGTATTTGGCTACACCTGTTAATTATTGAATTCAGGTGTTTCAATCAGACCCGTTGCCACAGGTGTATAAAATCAAGCACCTAGCCATGCAGTCTCCATTTGCAAACATTTGTGATACAAAATGGGTTGTTCTGAAGAGCTCAGTGACTTCAAGTGTGGTACTGTGATAGGATGCCACCTTTGCAATAAGACGGTTCATGAAATTTCATCCCTACTGGATATTCCACGGTCAACTGTAAGTGATATTATTAGAAAGTGGAAGCGTTTAGGAACAACAGCAACTCAGCCACGAAGCGCAAGACCACGTAAAATCACAGAGCGGGGTCAACGACTGCTAAGGCGCATGGTGCATAAAAGTCGCCAACGCTCTGCTGATTCCATAGCTGAAGAGTACCGAGCTTCCACTGGCATTAATGTAAGCACAAAAACTGTGCAGTGGGAGCTTCGTGGAATGGGTTTTCGTGGCCAAGCAGCTGCATGCAAGCCTCACATCACCAAGTCCAATGCCAAGCGTCAGATGGAGTGGTGTAAAGCACACCGACACTGGACTGCGGAGCAGTGGAAACGTGTTCTGTGGAGTGACGAATCACGCTTCTCTGTTTGGCAGTCAGATGGGCGGGTCTGGGTTTGGTGGATGCCGGGAGAACATTACCTGCCTGACTGCATTGTGCCAACTGTGAAGTTTGTTGGAGGAGGGATAATGGTATGGGGCTGTTTTTCAGGGTTTGGGCTAGATCCCTTATCTCCAGTGAAGGGCAATCTTAATGCTTCAGCATACCAAGACATTTTGGACAATGCTATGCTTCCAACTTTGTGGCAACAGTTTGGGGAAGGCCCTTTTCTATTCCAACATGACTGTGCCCCAGTGCACAAAGCAAGGACTATAAAGACATGGTTTGATGAGTTCGGTGTGGAAGAACTTGACTGGCCCGCACAGAGCCCTGACCTCAACCCCATCGGGCACCTTTGGGATGAACTGGAACAGAGATTGCGAGGCAGGCCTTCTCGTCCAACATCAGTGCCTGACCTCATAAATGCTCTACAGAATGAATGGGCACAAATTCCCACAGAAACATTCCAAAATCTTGTGGAAAACCTTCCAAGAAGAGTGGAAGCTGTTATAGCTGCAAAAGGGGAACCAACTCCATATTAAAGTATATGTATTTGAATACAATGTCCCTGTTGGTGTAATGGTCAAGCGTCCGAATACTTTTGTCCATATAGTGTATGTTCTATACCTGGTAATCCAGGCTCTGTAGTATCTGCCACCTCAGCTCACATAGAAACACCAAAATATTGGCATCTGTGACTGCAGCAGTTAATGTACAAGGTCATCTTAAGAGAAATAATCTGTTATAGCGCTGTGTATATGAGTCAATAAGGTTGTTGCTGCACACAATTGCCACTGTGTCACATAGCTTATTCAACCTTTCCATGCCTGCAAGGTTTGTGGGAAAACAGACACAAGCTTTGGGTCAGAATGCTTGAATCTTGGAAAATAATGAGACACACCCTCATTCTGAAGAACATGTCCTCATTTTGTGCAAATTCCGCCCCCAAAATGTATCTCCCATATAGGAGCTTGTGGACCATGCGGACCATTGCTGAATATGGTTAGCGGCAACAGAGGTGCCTGTGGGTCTTAATCAGGGTGTCTGCATGTGTACCTCAGGTCTGAATCGGCCCCTTAAACTCTGGTGTGTGAGTGATTGTCTCTCATGGGTTAGACTCTGGTGTGTGAGTGATTGTCTCTCATGGGTTAGGCTCTGGTGTGTGAGTGATTGTCTCTCATAGGTTAGGCTCTGGTGTGTGAGTGATTGTCTCTCATGGGTTAGGCTCTGGTGTGTGAGTTCTGAGCTGCACCAACATATTGGGCAATTTAGTGCATCCTTTGTGCATATATTTACAGGGCTGATAGGGTTATTGCAGTGGTCGCAGCCTGGTCTAGAGAGCTATCATTCTCCTTAATTTCCAGCTACCACTACGTATTTCTAGAGGAGTGGGACCACCTGTTAATGGCTAAAATCAGTCTCTTGTTAAAGAGAGCAAAGTTGATTGATGACATCAGGGAAATGTAATCACACACACACACACACACACACACACACACACACTGTAAGGGCTTTGGCAGAATTTGGGGAGCCAGTATGTTATGGTCCCTGATGGTACATCTGGACACATGGATTGGCTGTGATTGGTCGGCTCACCTGAGACTCCAGGTGTCTCCCTGGATGGATCTGTGACCTCTGACCCCCTACTGTTCTGAGCAGGGGAGACTGCAGGAGATGAGAGGAACAGAAAGTAATGACTGAAAATAAAATCATTTAATAGTAGAGAACAGATTATGAATTTTAGGTTTTACATTTTAAGAACATCTGAGCCAAGAATGCTTAAATATTTTCGGCTTCTCCAAATCAAGATGTAGTCACTAACATATTTGCACTAACTGATGTTTGTTGAATAGAGTGTTGGGCGTTTTTTTATTAAAGCAAATTAGCTGTTATGTGTAGGTGTTAGCTGAACAGTTTGAGTGCTATCATTACATCGTGTTTTTCCATGTGGCAGGTCTGCTTATTATAGAGTCAAAACAATTTTGTTTATCATACTTTTTTCAGTGTCTTGCACCAGCTTCTGAACAAGATCGTTTCTCTGAATTTTCTTCAGAAGCTCCAGTGTGATCTTGAGGGATGACTCTTTGCCATAAGATTTCATCATAATGTCGACAACGTCCGGCACATCTGTACCCTCCAGCTTCCCCCGTGGAATGGGTTTATATCCTTCCAGAACATTATCTTTCAAATACAGTCTGAACTTTTTAAAGTCTTTCTGTTCTAATTCCTCCAGAGTGTCCACGATTAGTTGAGCCATAGCAGGGGCCTAAATATGTGAAACAAGGTAGTTAGTAACTCGATAGTAGACCATTCTAGATAACTGCATGATAGTTTTTATTTACAGTAATCACAGTAGAAACAAAAAAAAGCAGTTTGAGCATGGTAAAGGAGGTTCGTAGGGAGAATGTACATAAGTTTTCCCAATGGAGTGATAGGCATGGTCCATTTTACTACTAAAGCCTCTTTCAAAGCACTGCTAAATGCTTCTAAAGTTCACTAACATATTAGTGCTTTAAAGCATTAAACATTTAACACATTAAGATGAATTGGAGCAAACACAGACACCCTCTATGGAGAAATCCAGGAAGTGACTGAGTGCAGTAAAAGAGAAAATTTCACTCAGATGGGAGCCACAGAAATGAGGAAGCTGTAAGATTGGAATACATATACTGGGAAACCTTGAAAAACTCTGGACAGACCACAAATCACAGGGAAGTGTGCACTGCGCATGCATATAAACCTATTACTGTTTCATGGCCTGTGCTGTTATGATGGATTTGTGGTGGTTGTGGTGGATTTTTTAATGGTTGTCAAGTCTTTATGCTACGACCGGCTTTTAACACTGGGAGAACATCTTCTAATGAAATATTTAGGATGTCTGGGTGTACTGTATCCCCCAAACAGCACCCCTTAGAGAATCACCTGGATGTAAAGACCAAACGCCCCCACCCCTCACAGCCCTCAGACTGCCCTGGTGCTCTTCTCCCTCTAGAGAGCACCCCCTTCTGCACCCCCATGCTGACTTTAGGAGTGCCATACTGGACAATACTGGCTGTTACTGTGTGTGTCACACAAGTATGGGACACTTTCACATTCACCAGTTTATAACCATTTGTACAAGTATGGAACCTGGGCTCATTCAAATGCCAACTTCCGGAGCTAAATGTTGAGCTGGAAGGCTAAGGTATTTACCCCTTCCCACACTCTGCCCCCACTCCCTCTACATTTACCCCCTCCCACACTCTGCCCCCACTCCCTCTACATTTACCCCCTCCCACACTCTGCCCCCACTCCCTCTACATTTAACCCTCCCAGACTGTACTGTAAGTTAATCCAAAACTGAAGAACAGAATGCCATTCAGCCAATTTTAAAGACATTTAATCACTGGGGTGAATCTGCAAGCTGCCATCCATTCCCCTACTCTCCCACTCTCTGTTCCCTTCCTTGTGCTTTTGGTTCATGTAAAACCTGAAGAACAGAATGCTGTCCAACCAGTTTTTAGCAGACAGTAAACTTTTGTCAATACGTCAGCTATTACATTAAAATAAATACATATTTTTAGTTTGGAATGCCCAATGTTATTTTTCCCATTTTCTCCCAGTTTTTGGAATGAAACTGAGTTACAGAACCCGCCCTGCAGCTGTAACCCTAACAGATAACCTGGAGGGTGAGACAAACATGCAGCTCACTCACAAACACGATATAAACCAGCGCTGCTCCGCACACCACAGTACTGCATGCCAGGCTTGCACAGACATCAGTCAGAGGAGGACACTGCATATGCAGCTTTATAACAGACCTGCATGTACCTGACTGACCAGCAGGGGTCGCTAATGGGCAATGGGGCAGACAAACCCCAAGCTGACCTACCCTTCGCTATTAACCCTCAGGTGATGACATGACCGGGGTAAAACTCTGGCCATAGTGCTCAGCCTTGTGCTATTACTGGTTGAGCCACTTGGCAACCCATAGTCAGGGCTCCCAACTCTCACGCATTGAGCGTGAGACTCACGCAATTGGCTCAGATTTCACGCTCTCACGCCACACATGTCTCTTCTCACGTTAACTTTTCGTCTTCGCTTCCTCCGATGTAAAATATGTGATTTTTAAGCCAAAGAACAGCAGTGCGTGCAACAACAAATCATTGCAATGCGCGTTCCGGTGGAGCAGCCAATCACAATGATTTTGTGGTCGAGCAGCTAACCGTTGAGCATGAGTGGAGCAAGACTGGAGGAACAAATACATGAAGAAGGCAGACATCCCACCCCTCCCGGAAGTTCCGGGAGTCTCCCGCATATTGATAGCGGCTCCCTGACGCCCGCAAATTATACACAATATCCCGGAAAGCGAATTTTTTGAGAGCGAGAGAGCGAGAGACCGACAGATGGAGTGACAGAGAGAGGGAGCAAGCACCTCCCCCCCCCCGGAACAAATCTCACTCCAAGCTGAACCATCATTTATTATAGTGGACTTGCAGTATCTATTACTGCCTGCCTTTATGGAGGACCCAGCAGTATTCTGATCTGCCCTCCTTTGATCTGTTTACAGAATAGTAACCTGGGTACCACTGAATACCACTGACTCTCAATCCTCATTCACCCTCTCCTACTCCATATTAGAGAATGTACTCACCTGGAAACAGGTACTAAATGGCCCAAATTTTATTCACCTGCTCTGACTCTGGAGCTGATACTGATTCTGTCAGTGTCATTGTAGAGACTGGAAAATTTTACTGTCAGTTTTAAAGTTTACCGTGAGAAATAGAATGTCACCTGACCAGTTTTTACTGTAATTAACTACATACCCGGCATACTCAGAAGCTTGCTACGTCCCTGGTTATTAGCTAGCTAGCTAGCTGCTAGCTAGCTTAGTTGTTCTGTCAAAGTGACAAATCCAAACGTGAGTTTATAGTATTAACTAGGGTCAGTCAAAATAACGCGTTAATTTCGATTAATTTATTGTAGAAAAATAACACGTCAAAAAATTAACGCAGATTAATCACACTCTGTGATGCCCCTTGACCCCATACGTCACTGTGCATTTAAACATTTATCATACCCAACTGCAGGCTAGCTAGGTTGTTTTATATCATACACGAAACGCATCCATATTTGCGCTGTCGGTAAATGCGAATTAAGTTCGCATTGGTGTAATCAACGATTGCATCGGAACATCTGTAAAGCGGAGTGATACATGTATAGTTAAAAGTGCCAGTGCTGTTATACTGAATATCAGCACTCATGGAATGTCTGTCCAGTAAAACTACTTGGTCAGAGCTAACTGTTGTATAAAGTACAATTTGAACATAAAATGCTGCTCACGGCAAATATTGATATATGCGATTAATTTAGATTAATTAATCACAAAACATGTAATTAATTAGATTAATTTTTAATTGCTTGACAGCCCTAGTATTAACGTTACAGAGCTACAAAAAACTCAATAGCTAGCTAGTGTATTAGTATCCGTGTAAGCACACATACATCTCCGAGACGTCTATGGGATGTATGCCGATAGATCTGGAAGAGGTATTTAAAAGAACTTTTGCTCATCTGGAAGACGTCTCTGAGTCATCAAATTTGAATGTCTACGGTTTAACAACAAATTACGGGTAAAAGTAAAACATCCGAAACATTTTAAACATTTTAGGGAGTCAATAACACCTTGATATTTCAGTATTATTTATACGCCAGTGTCATTATCAGCAGTCATACATAACATAACATGGGCTAGTTTTATGCCTTTCTGCTTAAAGTCTGTGTTGTTATTATACGTCATATCATACAGTGAGTCATTTCGCAGTACATTTGAAGTACATTTACATTTACATTTATTCATTTGGCAGACGCTTTTATCCAAAGCGACGTACAAAAGTGCAAATAGTGAGCAAACGGGCACAAGAGCAAGATGTGTACAGGTCATACAATGCAAATAGTGCTGAAGCTGAGCGCAAGGTCAGTGACGCGAGCCAACTAATCTGAACTAGGATTGCATCTCAAATACAATTACGGAAAAAATGGAGTACCGCTATACTACCTAGGTAAGTGAGCAACAAGTACAAGACAGGAGTCAGATTCTCAACGTCAAAGTTACAAGGTCGAAGAGGGAGAGGTATCAGTCCAGGTAGAGTCTGAAGAGGTGTGTCTTCAGCGCACGTCTGAAGGGTTGGATTGAAGGAGTTGTTCTCAGGGGGGTGGGGAGTTCATTCCACCACTGGGGGGCGATGATGGAAAAGCGTCGTTGTGAGGAGCGTGGGCCTTTCGTTCTGTTGGTGGGTGGAGCGAGGCGTCCGGATGTAGCAGAGCGAAGATGATGAGCGGGTGCGTAGGGTAGGATGAGGTCCTAGAGGTAGGTCGGGGCAGTCTTTCTTGCAGCGGAAAAGGTGAGAGTCAGGGTTTTGAAGCGGATCCTGGCTGCGATTGGGAGCCAGTGGAGGGATCTCAGTAGGGGGGTGACGCGGGAGAACTTGGGGAGATTGTAGATCAGCCTAGCAGCTGCGTTTTGGATGAGCTGCAGCGGCTGAATGGTGCAGGCTGGGAGGCCTGCGAGGAGGGCGTTACAGTAGTCCAAGCAGGAGAGCACAGTGGCCTGGACGAGCAGCTGGGTGGAGTAGGTGGTCAAAAAAGGGCGAATCCTCCTGATGTTGTAGAGGAGGAATCGACAGGAGCGTGCCGTCTGGGAGATGTAGTCGGTGAAGTCCAACCTGTTGTTGAGGGTGACGCCCAGGCTCTTCACCGAAGTGGAGGAAGTTACTGTGGTGCCGTCAACAGTAACCGAGAGCTCTTGAAGAGGAGAGGTCCTGGCCAGGATAAGCAGCAGATCGGTCTTGTCCAGGTTAAGCTTGAGGTGGTTGGAGGCCATCCATCTTGAGATGTCAGCCAGGCACGCAGAGATCTTTTCGTTGACCTGGGGGTGGAGGGGGAAAAGAAAAAATTAGTTGAGTGTCATCAGCATAGCAGTGGTAGGAGAAATCATGCGAGCCAATAACTGAACCAAGAGAGTTAGTGTAGATGGAGAAGAGGAGGGGTCCCAATACAGAGCCCTGGGGAACACCTGTAGTGAGGGTAGTGGGTGTGGAGGTGGAGCCTTTCCAATAGACCTGGGAAGATCTACCGGTCAAGTAGGACCTGAACCAAGAAAGGGCCGTCCCAGAGATGCCAAGCTCAGTGAGCTTGGCGATGAGCAGCTGGTGGTCGACGGTGTCAAATGCAGCGGAGAGGTCGAGGAGGATGAGGACCGAAGACAAGTCGGAGGCTCTGGCTGCGTGGAGGGCCTCTGTCACCGCCAGGAGTGCCGTTTCGGTTGAGTGCCCGGGTCTGAACCCGGACTGGTGGGGATCCAGAAGGTTGTGCTTGTGGAGAAAGGGAGACAGTTGATTAAGTACAGCACGTTCAAGGGATTTGGATACAAATGGCAGGAGGGATACTGGACGGTAAGTACACATTTTAAACTTTAGCTACGTAAGCAACTTTGATGTAACCGGTATTGTTAACCTTTTTTTTTTTTTTTACCAGCACATCATACATGGCCAAGAGCTCACACAGACTTTGCTTAGCTGGAGAAAATAATGATAAATGGCATTAAACGTGGCATTAAATATGTACGGTGGCACATACAGCTATACCGGTCCACACGTTTGTTTCGACACGTTTGTTTGTTCTACGTCAGAACGTCCCCTTCTTCGACAACGTTGTTGGGAGGGTAGCCAGATTGAATTTTGACGCTCTCGCAGCTCCCCGTGTGAACGTACGTCATTGGCGATTAGTCGACGTCGACTCGACTTTCATTACATAACTGTCGACTTTAAACAATCTGAAGTCGCGCAACCCCTACTGTGTGCACATGTGCAGAAGGTGGATTTGGGCCTGGAACATGGATACAACACACACACACACACACACACACACACACACACACACACACACACACACACACACACACACACACACACACACACACACAAACAGAAAAGAGAAAACAGTGGATCATTAGATCCTCCTGCAGTCATCAGGTACTGGATTGATACCTGATGCTGCTGACACACAATTCTTACTTATGCATTCTGTACTCACCTGTAAAGAGGTACTTACTGGTCTGACTGAACTTCATATTATATAACAACTCACCTGCACACAGGCATTTACTGGTCTGTTCTCACATTATATACATTGTACTCACCTGTACACAGGTACTTGTTGAGGTTGATTCTCTGAGCTTATTCTTCTGCTCTGACTCCTCCATCAGTCTCACAGCAAACACTGAGCAGTTTACTTTCATCTGCATGGTGTAACCTGCAGAAAGAAATGTAACAGACTTATGTTGGAGGTTTATTTTGCAATGGAACTGAGCAGTTCTGTCACCTTGCTGATGTTAATATTTCCTGTGATACAGATTTATACAGGTATTGTTTTAACTGTTATTAGGGCCCGAGCACCGAAGGTGCTGCGCCTCCGGTGTCCACCGGAGGGCGCATGCACCATAGGTGCAAGGCCCTATTGTTTTCATAAGGATTATTATTATTGTTATTATTATTATTATTATTCTTTGTCTTCAACACTTGGCCATTTTTGAGGTGGTTCCCATGGGCGAAAACTCATGAAATTTTGTACACACATCAGTGTTTGTGACCGCTACTCAGAGACAGAGACTTGGCCCCGGGTGTGGCCCAGGGACTCCATAGCGTCCCCATGTGACAATGAGTCTTGTGCCTGGCATGTAGTTTCACCTACACGCACCAAATTTTGTAGGCCTGTGGGTCTCATTTTGACAAACAAATTTGCAATTACATCTTATTAGCCATACCCAACAGGAAGTGAGCTATTTTGGATTTTGTGTGTTTTCACATGTATTACATTTTGACTTTCTCCTCCTAGACGGTTCATGGGATGCACGTCAGACTAGCTATATATGAGGTCAAGATGTTGCAGATTTTAAATTGCCGAGGGAGTTTCGATATCTTGCATGGTGTTGAAATGGCGAAACAATGAATTTATGTGTCTTGCCACACAAAAAGGGAATTTGTCATAAGTTCTCCATACATTGCTTGATACGGCTCAAACTTCACAGGTTTTTGGTTATGATGGTTATGATGATATCCACATGCCCAGAGTGACACCCTGGTATAGCGCCACCATCTGGCAACAGAAAGAGTGGCTTTTTCAGCCATCTCAGCTCTAGTGCTCCTAGACAGTTCATCGGATTCAATTCAGATTTGGTGTACATGTGGTCACAGATGTCTTGATTTTATTCTGCAAAGGTATTTTTTGATACGTTGAACAGTGTAGCCATGGGTAAAGGTTGAATTTGGGCACCTCTAAACAGTTTTTGACCAGTTTCACCAGTCTGATGAATGACAGGATGCTTAACCAATCAAATTATGAGTTGTAGCGTGGGGGTTGTATTGAGGTGCAACGTCATGGATGTACCTCTTCAGATACTCGAACAGCGGCCATGTTTGTTAATGTGTTTTGAGCACGTTAGCAGTGTTGCCAATTCACCGATTTTGGAGACATTTTGCATGTTTAGTAAAAAACAAACTCCTTTAATTGTGGTATTGTGTTAATTTGGTGATTAAGTCAGGGATAACTGCGGACGAACTGTCCCGGTTCGAACATTTTTGACGAGTCGCAGGCAAACTCAGCTTCGAGTCGCGGTGTTGCGAACTCACCCATGTCGGAAGGCATTTCGCATCCTTACTAAGAAATATTCGCATCCTTACTTTTATGAGAAGCAAACATCGTGTATAGTTACCTCGGTTAATTGTGGTGTTGTGTTAATTTCGTTATTGGGAGGAAGGTTGACGAACTGTCGAAATATTGCACATGGCGCAGGGAAATTCCCCTTCAAGTCGTGGAATTAGCTCCGCAAATGCATTTCACTATACATTTAAGTCTATGCATATGCCTGCGTGCATACAGAGAATATCTCACAGTTAATCTAAAAAAGCCCACCTGTTCGTGGTACTACTTTTGGCAGATTGCTTGGTTCACGTAAGAATAATTCTGTTGATAAACCCGAATCCTTTTAGCTGTTGCTATGACCGTGTAGCCTGATGTCATGATCAACAACACTCGTCGATTTAATCACAACATAATTCAATACGAAACACCGCTGTCTCAAACGAATACAATATGTATGGGTGTTTAGTTACTATCAAATTCAGACTGGAGGATCATTAAAGCGAATATATTCAAAGGAACGATTAGCATGTTATGCTAGCCCCCATAGTATGCTTACTAAGAAACTTTTTTTTTAGTTTTATTTAGAATCATGACACTATTGTCTGTATCGCCTAATGACAGACATGAGCATTAATGTAACAGTAGCAGCCTATTTTTTTGTTTGTTTGCCAGTACCTCAGCAAGTGGGTCGCTTGCTCATATTTTTGTTTGTTTGCCAATACCTCAGCAAGTGGGTTGCTTGCTCATATTTTCTGGTTCTGTGGTTTTAAGCCCGAATCCTTATAGCTATCGCTATGACCATGTAATCTGGCATCAGATGTGAGTGCATTGTTGGATGACGAAATGTCACGGGTCATGACTCCCCGGAGGTGCGAGGGCCCACCATCGCCGCTTGCGGCTATATTTCATATTATGTTAACACTGTGTGCACATGGGGGTTATGAGCTCAGAAAGAAGAAAAGAGATTTCTGGAACTCTGTTGCTGTGGTATTCTTGGCAGCAGACTGGCAGTTACAGAGGCATATACTGTATGTATTGGGGGAGGGGTTCCAGGTTTGGATGAATCCACTGGAATGGAAAAGAGTCACATGTTTAAAATGTGCAAGAAGGAGCCAGTGAAAGGGGAGTCATGGTACAGAAAAGACAAGCTGCATCCTGCAGATGAAAGTTATAACAATCAGCAAACAGATCACCACCTGCAGACTACAGCAGATAAGCTGCCTCTGTTTGGCAAAGTCTTTCTAAAGCTGCTGGTTCCATGGCCACTGGTTCCCCTGCAGCTGCAGCAAATTCACACATGCTGCTGCTGGATGCCAGTAAATGATCCAGCTGGAAATGACAGTATGAACAAAGTATGAACTGATATTTCATATGATGGTCTTCTGAAGAGGACCTATTTTCCTTTAAAAGTGGAGCTTTTTTAAAAAAGTTCTTTCTTTGAACAAACATGAAGACTTCCTTACCATGTTTGCTGTAAGAGTCTCATTTTCATTAGAAGTTTGCTATCCATGCCATGCATTGAGGAAATGCATCTCATAGCCTGTCACTGTCCTGGCTCAGGGTGGTGTCAGGTGAGCTGGGCTGGTTTATGCAGGTGACAGTGAGAGGGGGGTCCTGGAGGGAGGTGTGGGGGGAGATATGCTCGAGTTTCTCTGCAGCAGACTGGCAGCCTGTTAGGGCGAGTGGATCAGACTGGATGCAATGATGAGGTGTGTGTGTGTGCGTGTGTGTGTGCATGTTTATGTGTATGTTTGTGTGCAGCCAGCAGACAAAAGTTAAAACGATCTGCAGACCTTCTTCTCTCTCCCCATCCTTCATGGATGGACTCCTACAGACAAACTCTTGCGTATACACTGCAAAAGGTAAACTCCCTTGCTTCTGTTTGGCTAAGTCTGCGCTACAAGGCTGCTGCTTCCACTGCCATTACAGTGAATTTGCAATAATATTGAAATGAAATTAATTATTATGCATCAACATGATATGAATAATTATTAATCAATTGATATTATTAATAGTAGTAGCACTGCAGAGGTAGAATGAGCTTAATTAAGCTGAATGGCTTGTTCTCAGCATTGTATTTCTTATGTTATCTTTGGCAGCATGTAATACTGTAAAAATGGCAGGGTTATAGTTTCATATTGCAGTTACCAATAATATGTTATTTCTTCTATTTCAGATGCTCTTTGATTTTTGCAGTTTATACCCTATTATTCTGTCCATGTGTGATTGTCAGCATTAATACTCTGTAACAGTGTTTCTCAGTCCTGGAGGCCCCCTGTCCCGCACATCTTCTATCTATCCTTGCTCCAAACACACCTGATCTTGATTAAATCAGGTGTGCTCAGCCAAACAAAAGTGCCACTGATGAGTTCAGTCAGGTAGGTAGAGCAGGGAAAGATGGAAAACATGCGGAGCAGGGGGCCCCCAGGAGCAGGACTGAGAATCAGTGCTCTGTTAGGCATGTCATTTTTTATCAGCACCAATACAAACTTACTATGTAATTATTAGCATTAACACTCCATAACTCACAAGCCTGTTTGATGCCGTTTGATGATGTGCATAGATACTATATTACTGTATAATTATCAACATTAATACTCCATGATTGATGGCTATCTTTGATTGTCAGTATTAATACTCCATTGGTGTGTAATTATCAGTTGAAATACACTGTACTGCATTCCCCGCTGTGACTGTTAGCATGTTGGTGTGATTATTAGTGCTAATATTCTATTATTCAAGATCACAGAGCAAATTTGATTATATATTGTACATAATCAAATGTACAATGTATTTATGTATTTGAATCAAGTGTCTTCAAATGTGTCACTGTCCCTGTTGGTTGAGCCAGAGGAAGCACTGTAGAAGGACAGAGTGCCGGCCAGCCAGCCCAGGTACATTCTGACTCTGACGGAGGCTCACCTATCACTCCGGTGATGCCAACAGTGTGTCTACAGAGTCAGAACAACAGAAACCACAGAAATGGAGGCTTTCTATGCTGCCACTAGGGGCACTGTAGCACACTGAGTCAGCAGCTCCAGCTGAAGTTCACCCTACGATGCTGGTGGAGGTTTTACATGCACAACACAGTGCTGGTTACCTGTACCACACAGAACTGGTGTTGATGAACACCATTAACACTGGTGACATCCACAGCTGGAGAGGACATGTTAAAACAGCTTCTGGATTCAGAAACCAGACTCACACCAGCAGTGATACCTAATCTTTCCTCAGACCAGGGGGACAGAGACACATATCACATGTCACGTAGTGGATAAACGTAGTTTCACATGAATTTACTACTCCAATTTCACAAAAAATATAAGCTTTTAACAGGCATTTTGCAAATATTTACTGACTTACAATGTCATGTTTCACACATATCCTGACTGTATTTGAGCTGTATGGTATTTCACATCAAGATGAATTTTAACATGGATTCTGGGGCAAGAAGTTACTGATACGCAAACAAAAATGACTTTCCAGGCTGGTGGAGGTTTATGTCAGAGAATGGTTAATTTATTTTTAAATAAAATTAAATTTTAATTTAGTTTTAATTTAGTTTTTAAAATGAACTAAGTTTACTTCTTTTTTAATAGTTTCATTGTTAATATACAAAGATACATAGAGAGGAAAACTGTAAAGTGTGCCACCCCACCCCCACCCAAAAAAAAAAAAAAAAAAACATAGAACACCCCTGAACACAACAATGCTAAACACAAAAAAGCAAAACAAGATAAACCCATCTAATAGAGAATTTAACTATTGAAAGGACATTATTTTTCCACTTTGTCCAATCAGAATGGGATGTTGTAGGGATTTTTTGTAGGGATGGCATGTCGTAGGGATTACATAAAAGAACATAAGGTGAGCAAGGACTAGTGGATTAGTGGATTATATGATTTGGATTTCTAGTTGATATTATATTAAACTAGACTTTTAAAAATTAATCTCTTTATTAAAAGGTATCAGTTTATTTCTTCCATAATATATTAATTGACAATGATTTGTCAATTATTCTCCAAAGCCCATGTAATGCAGTACAGAGCGTTCTGATTGGTCCAAGGCCTTCTCCAAATCAAGTGACAGAATGGTGCTGAGCTCACATCCCCACAGTCATGTTGATCTGTAAACCCTGCCCTGTGATCAGATAGGGACAGAAACACCCTTGACTGTGGCAAATGCAAAGACACAAATATAAAATCCATGTGTGAAAAGAACCTGTGCATTTTCCACCATATGCCTATGACACTAATATCCTGAGCCCACCTGTGCAGTAGTAAGGACCCAGAAACACTAATCTCTCCCCTGTTGACCTGACTCTGTCTGAAGAATTATTCATTTTTGATGATTGGAAATGTGGTGACCACTAGTGGAACAGAGTTCCTGCCCATTGTTTTCATAAATCCATCATGGTGTCATGTGAGGTGGTAAGGAGACAGGTGTTCCTCCAGGAGACAGCTGGCACAGGGACACTGAGCAGTCAGACCCCACCCTAACCCCAGGATAGAGGGGTTCAGTGAATGTGGTGCAGAATGTGTGCAGGAGGGTCAGTGTGTCAGAGGAGATGCTGTAGAAGGACAGAGTGCCGGCCGGCCAGTCCAGATACACTCCTACTCTGTGGGAAGGGGAGGGAGCAGATATGCGAGTTTCCTCTCTATGGTGCCTGATAGAGTAACCATCACTGTGGCAGATAAAACACCAGGACTTGTCATTGTATCCAAAGACACTGTCATCACCCACTCCTTTCCTGTTGATTCCTTTATATGCCACTCCTACACAAGCCCACTGCCCACTCCACTCAGCCTCCCAGTAGCAGCGTCCAGATAGACCCTCTCTGCACAGCACCTGGGGCCAGTAGTCAAATCTCTCTGGATGATCAGGATATGGCTGCTCCTCTCTCTCCTGTGTCACCTTTCTGTTCCCCTCAGACAGAGACAGGTTTCTGTGTGCTGTGTTGGGATCCAGTGTGAGCTGGCAGGCATCTGCAGACAGGAGGGAGGGAGAATCCCCACAAATAAAGCCAATGTAAAGAACTGATATAACAGTCACATGCCAAAAAATCTTACTTGGTTGTAATAATACAGACTTTGTTTCTTAATTCAAAAACATGATAAATAACCTTTAATTAAATAAAAGTATGATCAGTTCCTCAGGCCTTTGTGAGCCAGACCTGTGTTTTCTACTACAATCCTCAGGGATCCTTCTAGTTGAAGGATTTTTGTATGTACAGGACTTTGGCTCAGACTGAATCTAACCATAATATGCTTTTTCCTTAAGCCTGAAGGGCAAATTGAGGCAAATACATGTTTTTTCTGTTCTAAATACTTTCATAACATTAAACAGTTGCTAAAAAGAAATAATGTGTAAAAACATTAAATGTAACCCATGTCTAATTAAAGGATATTATGATTTGATTGCATCAATCTCCATAAGTGGCTGCCCTGATAGAAAATAAATAATCTGAATTTCCAGAATATTTGTTTTTTTTTCAGATGGTGAGAACTTTCATGGTATTTTTGTTATACTATAATATTTCGTTCAAACAGACTCACATTTCCTCGGCCCTGGTTTGATCCTGAACTCACCACCATGGTCCACACTGTAGGAAAACCAGAAGAACAGACAGTGATTGAGTGACACACAGCCTGTCTATAAAGTGCAGTGTGGAAACTCAGAGTCCTGTGACAATGGGAGAGCTCCACACACTGTCAGGACTGTCCTGTTCTTACAGAGACAGTCTTTATGTCAGTGTCCATCTCACAGAGGGAGATATACAAAGGCTTTCCTCTTGTGACAAACATATTTTATTAAAATCAATAAAACTGACCTCTCATTAGGCTTTTTACCTGATAAAAATCAGATCATATGATAAGCAGGGTAATAGTCAATTTCACAAGATTGAGTAAAAATAAATTCAATAAATTCAATTCCTCCATCTGTAGCTTCCAACAATTCAAATTCAAATGCAGTTGCAAATCTTTTAATTCAGAGGAATTTCCTCTCAATTCCTCTCAGTTTTACATAAATAAAAAAGTACAATACATTTCAGCATTCTCCCACAACACCATTACCCCATTTGAGTTCCTTCTCTTGACCATTTCAGGTCTTTAATTTGAAATCCACTGTGTACCTTAACTCAAATCCATAGGCAGATCCCAGAATAACTTGCTTTAGTTTTTACAACACTGATCTAAAATGGACTAAATTATCCTGCATAACCTATTGAACCACATGTCAATTATTCGTTAAAAAGGTGAAAATGTATACATTTGTAATTATTTGATCAATGTAGTTGAACTGTTTTTAGATGCTATTTTTTGTGAGAAAAGTTAGTTTGAAACCATTTTCCCAGATTAGTGATATACTGATTGGGAATTACTGATTATATTGAATGATCAAATCCAAACAAAAGTTCACTCACATACACACACACCTCACAATCATCACCACATTGATGCAGTACATAAACAAAAAATTAACAGATGCCCTTTTTATGTTATACCAAAGTAAAAAGTTAGTTTTCCAGGAGACTGTCCATGACTTTTTCCAGGGGTCAAGGAATAATTTTAAGTTTTTTTTTCCCCCCAATTAGCCCTGGTTTTTCTGTTTTGTCCCTCTGAAAAATGGACTGTGCTACATGGTTAGAGATTTGTGACAATTTTTTTTACTGTGAACATGCTATTACAAATAAAAAATGATTGACATGCATCTACATTCATTAAGTAGACGATAACTATTCACATATTTGAAAGAAGTAAACTGTCATTGAAGACACCTAATATCAAAAGTTATTTTGTTTGATTAAAGCTATACTACATATGTTGATTAAAACTACACTATGTTGTACCTGTAATGTCACTGCATCTAAAATGGAAATATATAAATAAAAGGTGAAAGGATTTAAATACCATGGAGTCAGTTTTAAATACAAAATGAATGAATTCAATTAATGAGAATTTCAATTCCAAAGTACAGTACTAGTAAAAAGCTTGGGTACACTTTTGTCTTTTTTCACATATTCTGCATTTTAGAATAATAATAAAGTCAATCATGCACCAAAAAATCTTATGTTTTAGATTCTTGAAAAGAGGCAAAAACTTTTTTATAAAATGAAAATTTTATATATATATATATATATATATATATATATATCTCAGTTTCTGCAGTTTACAGTTGGGATCCTCCAGTCCAGCAGAGAGCGCTCTCACTCCTGAGTCTCCTGGGTGATTGTAGCTCAGATCCAGCTCTCTCATGTGTGAGGGGTTTGAATGCAGAGCTGAAGCCAGAGAAACACAGCCTCTCTCTGTGACTCCACACAGTGAAAGCCTGCAGAAAGAAGGAAAAAAGCTCTTCACTATCCCAGATTGAAACAGCTGAGTGAGAGGTGACTGTTCTTTCTACAATGGGAAATTGTACTTTTTTGGGATATTGATGTTACTGAAAAATAACATATTCATAATAACAATACATAATACACATATTAACATTCATATTATACATAGTAACAAAAGTAAGTTATATTGTTTTGCCAAGAGTAGTATGTCAATCTAGAATCAGCAACTATACATACCACTGGTATTTATACTGACTGCACAGGATGGTAGAGCGCTCAGCAGATCAAAAGACTCTGTTTATCTGATAAAATTTTCATTATTTTTTTTCATAAATGACAAAACTGACCCAATTGTCTACACTACGCTATATTGCCCATACATGTTTTATATTGTGTGGACTGGTTAATGCTCTGAGAAAGAGATGGGTGTATTCACATGAAGACTCCTCTCTCTGTAAGTGATATTGGGAGCTGGAGCTGTCTGTAGCGGTAATTTCAGGTATCAAGATACAGTCAATAATAAATATAAATGGTGTTGATTACTGAAAGACAGACTTGGCCATTGTACCCTGCATGCACTGCTGCTGATTTTGTGAGAGAAATTTCAGCTGCTTCAAGAGGCTGGTGGTGCACCAGTAATCTCCTACTGTGAAAGAGCTTTTCTTAGACAGGCTACTCTATACAAACTCAACACACTTAAAACATTTGAATCCCTGCTATACAGCAACAATATATAATATATAACAATATATTAATTTCTTTCCTGAGATATTTGTTAATCAAAATGGCAATATGCTTTGCTTTATCCCAGTGCTGATATAATGACAGAAATGTGACATGTTCAACAATTATACCACATCTAGGCATATTCTAAGGATTTCAACTGTTTAGGACCAATGGTCAGTAACTCTTTAACATCTTTACATCTGACCTCTGCCTCGACCCCATGAAGAACTGACCTCAGTGTCTCCAGTTTACAGTGTGGATTCCCCAGTCCAGCAGAGAGCAGCTCCAATCCTGAATCCTGCAGCTCATTGTCACTCAGGTCCAGCTCTCTCAGACTGGAGGAGTTTGATCTGATAGCTGAGGCCAGAGCTTTACAGCATTTCTTACTGAGGTTACAGCTGCTCAGCCTGGAAAGGAAATCATGTCATATCAGAATTACATGCAACATTCCTGGATCCACACAAATAACAGGTACTGGGCATTACTCTCCTGTCAGAATTACATCTGACTCCTCAGCTGTGACTGGGTGTGTTCATGAGCATCAAAACAGAATAATAACCACACAATTACATTGATCTTTACATTATCAGGAGTCTCAGAGCTGCATCAGGAAATAGGCTGGCTGCAATAGGAAATAGGGCCCCCCACACACACACACACACACACACACACACACACACACACACACACACACACACACACACACACCCACACACCCACACCCTACAGAAGGTGGGTGTGGCTTTCCCATTACAATTATAGCCAATCATATGTAAGTCAACAGATAAGCCATTCATTAAAACTTCATGCAGGATAAATTGTCAGAGGAAATAAAACCTATGAATCGCAAAGAGTAATCCACAAATTTCTGATTACCATAGCAGCAAGCTCAATTTCTTTTTTCCATTTCTTTTTTTTTTTTTTTTTTTGCAGTTTAGCTTAGGCATGGATGCCAACATCATATGAGAGAGTGTAGTTTAATACATGTATGGATGCCAGTGGAAATGTCTTATGACAGGGTAAGCATTTGATCCTGAAGACAAAGGAGACAGGCAAGAAATGCAAATCACAGCAAAGCCCCTAGGAGGCAGTGTTGGACACAGTGGATAAGCTTACCGTCAAACAGCTACTGCAATACTGCACTATAGCATCTGCAGTATCAAATATCAGGGAGACGTTCAGACATAATGACCTTCAGTCAAATTTTAATTATGGGACATTTCCAATATAAATATACATTTTAAAATGAAACATGAATGAAATCAAGTTTTTAGTCATCAACCACTCATCCTGGACAGATGTGATTCTTTTAAACACAGTGCACTGTTTATCAAAAAGGTCACTATATAAAATCACTAGGAACTGACCTCAGTGTCTCCAGTTTACAGTGTGGATTCCCCAGTCCAGCAGAGAGCAGCTCCACTCCTGAATCCTGCAGGTCATTGTCACTCAGGTCCAGCTCTCTCAGACTGGAGGAGTTTGAGCTGATAGCTGAGGCCAGCGCTTCACAGCATTCCTTACTGAGGTTACAGCTGTTCAGCCTGGAAAGGAAATCAGGTCATATCAGATAATTCCACACAACCCCTCTGCCCCACATTGTCAATTATTACAGCCAATTCCTGTGACTGGGTGTGTTCCTGATCATCCAATTACACAGCAAATACGCAGATCCAATTATATGATCTAATGATATAGTAACATCACTGATTGTTATCAGTTGTGATCACACACAACCTACAGCAGCTGGGGTTGACTCTCCTGCCAGAATTACAGCTGACTCCTCAGGTGTGACTGGGTGTGTTCATGAGTATCAGAAATGCACAGTAACTACATAGATACATTGATCTTTACATTATCAGGACAGAATCAGAACAATGGTGGGGAAAGGGATTATTCTATCAATAGCATAATTTTACTTCACATTGTGTCACCATCACATGAATTATCTAATTTACTACACACTATAACCTCTGACATTCAGAGAGATTTTGGCAGCATGTACCATACTAAAGGATTATAAACGTGGTGGAACCAGCAGATATGACTCTCATAGGATGAAACTGGGAGTTGTCTTTGCAGCAATGTTAGAGATCATTGCTCTCAATTACTGAAAGACAGCAGACCTGGCTACTGTAGCCAGCATGCACTGCTCCTGATGTTGTATCAGCCTGGTTCCTTATGCAATGACAAGTGATGAGGTGCATGAGCAGTTATGGCACATGAAGGCATAAACCTTTTACCAGTCAGTATTCATGGACTGAAACCTTTTCAATCTCCCTTACTGTACATCACAGTAAATAGAAGTCCTGATCGTGATTTCAATTCAACGCATAAGCCTTTTATTTAAAGCTCATGTGTGACTGCATGGACAAGGGCTAGTAAAGAAATGTACCTCATAGGACCATAATAGCCCATGATAATCAGTAAATAGCCCTTAAGTTAAATTTGAAAAGTGATCTATTAATTGTTAATCACCATACAATTAGCTCATGATGTAGTGCATGGATGCCACTGGAAATGTCTTATGACAGGGTGAGCATCGCATCCTGAAGCACAAAGGAGACAGGAACTAAATGCAAGTCACAGCAAGGCCCCTAGGAGCAGTCTAGGACAACTTAGCATCAAACGGCAGCTGCAATACTGCACCATAGCATCTGCAGCATCAGGTATCAGGGACACACTCAGAAATAATGACCTCCAGTCATACTTTAGTTATGGCACATTTGTTAAGTAAATATACATTTAAAAACATAAACATCCTTTTTTCCATTATTTTGTAATTACGCTTTTAAGAATCAACTTCTTACCCTGGACAGATGTAGTTCTAATAAGTGAAGTGTTCTGTATGTCAAAAAACCATGATATGAAATTAATCAAGAACTGACCTCAGTATCTCCAGTTTACAGAATGGATTCCCCAGTTCAGCAGAGAGCAGCTCCACTCCTGAATCCTGCAGGTCATTGTCACTCAGGTCCAGCTCTCTCAGACTGGAGGAGTTTGAGCTGATAGCTGAGGCCAGCGCTTTACAGCATTCCTTACCGAGGTTACATCTGTTCAGCCTGGAAAGGAAATCATGTAATTTCAGATAATGCCACACAACCCCCCTGCCCCCCACAATGTACAGGAATTGGGCGTGGCTCTCCTGTCAGAATTACAGCCGACTCCTCAGGTGTGACTGGGTGTGTTCATGAGCATCAGAGCTGCACAGCAACTACACAGATCCACTGATCTTCACATTATCAGAACAGGCTCAGAACAGGGTCAGGAAAAGGGATGATTCCATCTGTACGATAAAATGATGCTAATTTTACAATCACACAATGATCTGCTAGGATATGGCATATTGATCTCTGCAACTGAGAGAGATTTCCTCAGCTGTTTGTCTTCTTAGAAGACAGTAATCATGGTGGACGTGACAGAAATTCTCCTAATACACAGACACTGTGAGCTGTCATTGCAGCAATGTTAGAGATCTATCACTGAAAGACAGGCTATACCTAGCATGTGCTGCTGTTGACATAATGACAGAAATTATGAATAATTTGAGTAGTTATTGCACATAAACCTTCCACAAGACAGTAATCATAGACATAAACTCTTTAAACTTCCCTGACATCACAGCAAGAAGAAAGTGATAGTACTGGCCCGTGATGTCAATTCAACAGATAAGCCATTTATTGAATTTCACGCAAGCCCACTGTCCCCACACAATCTCCAAGAGCTGGGTGTGGCTCTCCTGTCAAGATTGCAGCTGACTTCTCAGGTGTGACTGGGTGTGTTCATGAGTATCAGAACTGTACAGTCACCGCACAGTGATCCCTATAGTATCAGGATAGGCTAAGAACAAGATACAGGAAAGGGATGATTTTATCCATGTGATAATTTTTTTTCTTATTTTGTCTCCATCAATCAATGACCTGATTGGCTACATTGACTTCTGGACTTCAGAGAGATGTTTGCATCATATGACAAACTACACAAGTATAAACATGGTGGAACCAGCAGATAATACTTTCACAGGCTGAAACTGGGAGTTGCCGTTCAGGTAATATCAAAAATCAGTGCTATCATTTTCTGAGAGTTAACAGACCTGGCCACTGTACCCAACATGCACTGCTCCTGATGTTGTACCAGCCTGGTTCCTTATGTAATGACAGAAGTGATGAACTGTTTGAGCTGTTTTGGCACATGAGGGCATAAACCTTCCACCAGCCAGTAATCATGGAGATAAAACTCTTTAAGCTTCCTTGATGTCACAGTGAAAAGAAGCCAGTTGCAATAATCATGATGGCAATTCAACAGATAAGCCTTTTATTTAAATTTCATATTTTACTACATGGTCAATGGTTAAAGGGTATAAAACAAATATATCTTAAAGGACAATTAATGGCCCCAATAATCAGAAAATAGCACTTCAGAATCTGAAATTCAAATTTGAAAAATGATCTACTGTTAATCACAACAGCATCCAGCTCATGAAGTTTTTTCATAATAAACGCGATGATGTTTTTTGAAGTACATGTATTCTAGTGAAAATGTCTCATGACAGGGTGAGCATCACATCCTGAGGAACAAAGGACATAGGAACTGAATGCAAATCACAGCACGGCCCCTAGGAGGCAGTGATGGACACACTGGACAAATATTACAATCAACAACAACTGTGCTCTTGCATTGAAGCATATTCTGCATCAAATATCATTGAGCCAATCAAAAATAATGAACTTAACAGATATTTTAAACATCACACATTTGTATACACTGTGTTAATATTTGAAATGTGTAGTTAAAGACATTTCTTAAATAAATAAATAAATGTAAACATCCAACTTATCTACTTTTGTAAACCCTTTTTTAAGAAATCTCTGTCTTGAGAATCAAAAAATGTTGGACAGATGTGATTCTTACAAGAGAAGTGCGCTGTTTACCAAGCAAACCAGGATATTAAATCCATCAAGAACTGACCTCAGTGTCTCCAGTTTACAGTGTGGATTCCCCAGTTCAGCAGAGAGCAGCTCCACTCCTGAATCCTGCAGGTCATTGTCACTCAGGTGCAGCTCTCTCAGACTGGAGGAGTTTGAGCTGATAACTGAGGCCAGCACTTCACAGCATTCCTTACTGAGGTTACAGCTGTTCAGCCTGGAAAGGAAGTCATGTAATTTCAGATAATGCCACACAACCCCCCTGCCCCCCACAATGTACAGGAATCGGGCGTGGCTCTCCTGTCAGAATTACAGCCGACTCCTCAGGTGTGACTGGGTGTGTTCATGAGCATCAGAGCTGCACAGTAACTACACGGATACAGTGCATTCATGGAAATCATGTCATATCAGATAATTAAACACAACCCCCTGCCCCCACACAACATACAGGAGCTGGGTGTTGCTCTCCTGTCAGTATTACTGCCGACTCCTCAGGTGTGACTGGGTGTGGTCATGACTGTCAGAGCTGCACAGTAACCACACAGATCCACTGATCTTCACATTATCAGAACAGGGTCAGAACAGGGTCTGGAAAAGGGATGATTCCATCTGTACAGTAAAATGATGCTAATTTTACAATTACACAATGATCTGCTAGGCTATGGCATATTGATCTCTGCAACTGAGAGAGATTTCTTCAGCTGTTTGTCTTCTTAGAGGACAGTAATCATGGTGGACGTGACAGAAATTCTCCTAATATACAGACACTGTGAGCTAGGGCTGTGCGATATGACCAAAATTTCATATCCCGATATAGGTAATTTCATATTCCGATAACAATAAATATCATGATATAGCACATTTTCTGTAAATTCAATGAATAAATAGTTTATATAAAATGACCACATGGAAAGGCCTATTTCTTCTTACATTTTGCGTATATACTCGACAAATAAAAGGTACTTACTCATATTTGATTATTTTTCTCCTTTTATTTAGAACCTTGCAAATTTTCAATTAACCCTTTCGCACATACGGTCACACCGGTGTGATTAGCCATTTAGCGCGTATGCTAAAACCGGTGCAATTAAATTGGATTAAATTGGAAAAATTCTAGCTAATTTTAGCTTTGAGGAAACAACGATTTAACGTTAAAAATATAGCAAATGCTAACTGAAAACTAAGAGAAGCTTAATAACGCTAATGAAAACATAACGTAAGGTAACACGCGCTACATAGCATAAAAATAAGTTACGTGCAAAAGGGTTAAGCATGTAAAAAAATATAAAATAGTAATGCATAAAATAGAAAAAGGTAAATAGAAAACACTGTTCAACTATAGTTCTGTGTCACGTTCACTTTCCTGCCTGCATCCGTGTGGAAGAATGCAAAGCATCATCCAAATGACAAAAAATATTGACGTAAAGTGTGTGATTTGCGACACAACGAAACTTATTGAACTTTATTGATTATTATCATGTAGGAAAAACTGACAAATGATGTAAAACCTATGAATCGCGAAGGAGTGTAAAAGCCCATAATAAACCTTTGAGAATATGAAATGAGAATTAGACATGGATGGCAATATCATATCACAGGAATCAATTTAGCTAAGCGTATGGATGCCAATGGAAATATTTAATGACAGGGGTTGGACACACTGGACAAGGTTACCATCAAACAGCAACTGCAGTACTGCACTATAGCATCTGCAGTATCAAATATCAGGGAGACGTTCAGACATAATGACCTTCAGTCAGATTTTAATTATGGGACATTTCCAAGGCAAATATAAATTTTAAAAATGATATTGTAAACATAAATGTTCATTTTATCCATTATTTTGAAATTATGCTTTCAATAGTTAATCACTAATCTGAGACAGGTGTGATTCTTTTAAGCAAAGTGTCTTGTTTATCAATCAAACCACTACATCAAATCAATCAGGAACTGACCTCAGTGTCTCCAATTTACAGTGTGGATTCCCCAGTCCAGCAGAGAGCAGCTCCACTCCTGAATCCTGCAGCTCATTGTCACTCAGGTCCAGCTCTCTCAGACTGGAGGAGTTTGAGCTGACAGCTGAGGCCAGAGCTTCACAGCATTCCTTACTGAGGTTACACCTGTTCAGCCTGGAAAGGAAATCATGTCATATCAGATAATTCTATAGACCTCTCTGTCCCCACAAAATGTATAGGTATTCTGATAGCTCTGCTGTCAGAATTACAGTTGTCTCCTCAGGTGTGACTGGGTGTGAACTGCCCAAAAACAACTGATACATTGATCTTTATACTATCAGGATAGACTGGGAACAAGGTCAGGGAATGGGATGATTCTATTCATATCATAAAATGCGGTAAAGAATTTATGATATGAATAGAATCATCCCATTCCCTTGAACGATAAACAATGCTCTGATTGGCTACACTGTATGTCCTCTGAAATTCAGAGAGATTTCTGCAGCATTTGCCATTCTAGAGGGTTATAAAGAGAGTGGAACTAGCAGATATCACTCTCATAGGCTGAAACTGGGAGTTGTCTTTACATCAATGTTAGAGATCAGTGCTGTCAATCACTGACAGACAGCAGACCTGGCTACTGTAGCCAGCATGCACTGCTCCTGATGTTGTACCAGCCTGGTTCCTCATGTAATGACAGAAGTAATAAGCTGTTTGAGCAGTTATGGCACATGAAGGCATAAACCTTCTGCCAGCCAGTAATAATGGACTGTAAGTTTATAAACGCATCTTACATCACAAAAAGTAGAAGCCAATGGCAATAACCGTGATACCAGTTCTCCAGATAAGCCTTTTATTTAAACTTCATATGTGAGTACAAGAAAAAATGTTAAAAGTATATGAAAGAAATACACCTTAAAGGATTATAATGGCCCACAATAATCAGTAATTAGCCCTTAAAAATCTGAAATTTAAATTTCAAAAGTAATGAACTAAATTTTAATCACCATAACATCCGGATTATACAGTCGCCCCCAAAAAAAAAAAAAAAAAAAACAAAAAAAACAGCTATGTAGTTTTTTTGAAATGCATAGATGCCAGTGAAAGTGTCTACTGACATGGTGAGGATCACATCCTGAAAAACAAAGGCGACAGAAACAAAATGCACACCTGCATCAAGGCCCCTAAAAGACAGTGTTGGACACACTGGACAAGCTTACCATCAAACAACAACTGCAGTACTGCCCTACAGCCTCTACAGCATCAAATATCAGGGAGACACTAAGAAATAATGACCTCCAGTCATATTTTAATTATGGGACATTTCTTTAATAAATATACATTTTAAAATGTTATTTTAAGCATTTTTTTTTCATTTTATCCATTCTTTTGTAATTACGCTATTAAGAATTACCCATTTATCCTGGACAGACGTAGTTCTTGTAAGTCAAATGCGCTGTTGATCAATCAAACCACTATATTATAAAGAACTGACCTCAGGGTCTCCAGTTTACAGTTTGGATTCCCCAGTCCAGCAGAGAGCAGCTCCACTCCTGAATCCTGCAGCTCATTGTCACTCAGGTCCAGCTCTCTCAGACTGGAGGAGTTTGAGCTGATAGCTGAGGCCAGAGCTTCACAGCATTCCTTACTGAGGTTACACCTGTTCAGCCTGGAAAGGAGAACATGTGATATCAGAATTACATGCAACATTCCTGGATCCACACAAATAACAGGTACTGGGCATTACTCTCCTGTCAGAATTACATCTGACTCCTCAGCTGTGACTGGGTGTGTTCATGAGCATCAAAACAGAATAATAACCACACAATTACATTGATCTTTACATTATCAGGAGTCTCAGAGCTGCATCAGGAAATAGGCTGGCTCTATCTATGTCATAATTCTACTTCACATTTTGTCACCATCCAGTTAAAGATCTGATTGGCTTAACTATATAATCTCTGAGGTTCAGATAGATTTCCGTAGCATGTGCTAGGCCTGAGGATTATCAACAGGGTGGAACCAGCAGATATTACTCTCATAGGATGAAACTGGGAGTTGTCTTTGCAGCAATGTTAGAGATCAGGGCTGTCAATCACTGACAGACAGCAGACCTGGCTACTGTAGCCAGCATGACCTGCTCCTGATGTTGTACCAGCCTGGTTCCTCATGTAATGACAGAAGTGATTAGGAGTTTACATGTACAATGTACAATATTAAACATAAATGTTACCATTTGATGTATTGCACCAAAGTTAGCCTAAGGCTAATTTTCATCTGCAGTCCCGTCGCAGGTCACAATTAAAACTTTCACTCAGTGACAGAACAACATTAAGCAAACAAAACAGAGCACATGATACAAATAGCCTACAATAATAGATCACATCCACCCCTTGTCAGAACCATGAGTATGTTAAACAACTTAAAAACACGGATATTTGAGTACCAAGCAAAACAAAAATAATACAGAGTCAAGCAAAACGGATAGAATATAGAGTCAGTGAATGCAAAGTTGAGAAGCTTTTAGCAGATTTGTCAATTTGACTTTAAAGCTATTAATAGAACTACAACTCTTTCTGTCATCTGGTAGGGCGTACATGAAGGTATAAACCTTCCACCAGCCAATAATCATGTAAATAAAGTTTTTAAACTGCCCTAATGTCACAGTAAAAAGAAGCCAACGGCAGTAATAATAATGGAAATTCAATAGATAAGCAATTTATTTAAACTTCATGTTTGACACCACAGACAACAGATATGAATAAAAGTGGTTAGACAACGGATATAAAATGTGATAGACAATGGATATAAAATCAATCTACCATAAAGGACTATAATGGCCCACGATAATCACTAAATAGCCTTTAAGAGCTGACCTCAATCAAGAACTGACCTCAGTGTCTCCAGTTTACAGTGTGGATTCCCCAGACGTTCAGACATAATGACCTTCAGTCAAATTTTAATTATGGGACATTTCCAATATAAATATACATTTTAAAATGAAACATGAATGAAATCAAGTTTCTAGTCATCAACCACTCATCCTGGAAAGATGTGATTCTTTTAAACACAGTGCACTGTTTATCAAAAAGGTCACTATATAAAATCACTAGGAACTGACCTCAGTGTCTCCAGTTTACAGTGTGGATTCCCCAATCCAGCAGAGAGCAGCTCCACTCCTGAATCCTGCAGCTCATTGTCACTCAGGTCCAGCTCTCTCAGACTGGAGGAGTTTGAGCTGATAGCTGAGGCCAGAGCTTTACAGCATTCCTTACTGAGGTTACACCTGTTCAGCCTGAAAGGGAAATCATGTCATATCAGATAATTCTACACAACCCCCTGACCCTACACAACCTACAGGAGCTGGGTGTGGCTCTCCTGTCAGAATTACAGCCGACTCCTCAGGTGTGACTGGGTGTGTTAAAAACAGGATCAGGGAATGTCATGATTCAGTCTATATCTTTTTCACATTTTGTTACCATTACATAATTGATCTCATTGGTTACACTTTATGTCCTCTGAACTTCAGAGAGATTTCTGCAATATATATCATACTAGAAGACTATAAACATGGAGATGCCAGCAGATATCACTCTCATAGGCTGAAACTGGGAGCTGTCTTTGTAGCAATGTTAGAGATCAGTGCTGTCAATCACTGACAGACAGCAGACCTGGCTACTGTACCCATCATGCACTGCTCCAGATGTTTTAGCAGCCTGGATCCATTTGTAAGGACAGAAATGATAAAGTGTTCGAGCTGTTATGGCACATGAAGGCAGAATCCTTCCATTACTAAATCATGGATATAAACTCTTTAAACTTCCCAGATACCACAACAGCATGTAGCCAGTGTCATTGGTCTGTGATGACACCAATTCAAGGAATAAGCCATTGGTTTGAACTGTATGTTCAACTACAGGGACAACTGCCAAAGAATTTAAAACTTATCTTACTGCAGAAAATGGCCCATCACAATTAGAATGAAAGCCTTTAAGAATCTGAAATTTGAATTTGACAATCACTCGAATCATCCATAATTGCCTGTCATCTGTCTCATAAAATATTTTGAGAAAAACAATGTTTCACTGTTTAGTTAGGTGCATTATAAGAGCATATGCAGAAAAAATATCATGGAGACACTCAAAAATAATTAACTTCAACCATGGTGTTTTATACCATACTTGAAGAATTTAGTTCAAGACATTTCTTACTTTAATAAAAATTTGAAAATATGATTGTCCATTCTATCTATTATATTGAACTTCATCTTAGAAGAATCTACCAATTAAGAATGAATTCATACTGGACAGATGTGATTATTTTGAAATATGTGCATGCTTCTCTTTCTTACAACTGTAGCAAACACCTGAAGAACTGACCTCAGTGACTCCAGTTTACAGTGTGAATTCCCCAGTCCAGCAGAGAGCAGCTCCACTCCTGAATCCTGCAGGTCATTGTCACTCAGGTCCAGCTCTCTCAGACTGGAGGAGTTTGAGCTGATAGCTGAGGCCAGAGCTTCACAGCATTCCTTACTGAGGTTACAGCTGTTCAGCCTGGAAAGGAAATCATGTCACATCAGATAATTCCACACAACACACAAGCCAGAAACTGGGTGTAGCTCTCCTGTCAGAGTTACAGCTGGCCACTTAGGTGTGACTGAGCACAACCACACAGATCCACTGATCTTTACATAATGTGGACAGGATGAGTAAATTCTACCTCTATATTCATTTCATAAAATATTTTTGATATATTTTTTTTTAACCAACATAATTTGTCTGACTGGCTTCAGTGTTTGACCACTGAACCTGGATAAGATTTATGCAGTATAAGCTATATTGGAAGATTATGAGGATATCAATTACAGCAAAACTACTCTCCTAAGCAGAGACTGGGAGATAGCTGAGGCCAGAGCTTCATAGCATTTCTTATTGGGGTTACACCTGTTCAGCCTGGAAAGGAAATCATGTCCTATCAGTAAATCCACACAACCTTCCTGCCAACAAACTTAGTTATTACAGCCAGCTCCTCAAGTGTGACTGGTGTGTTCATGACCATCAGATTACACAACAACTACACAGATCCAATTATACATTTTAATGATATTACTATTGCTACTACTTACTACTATTACCAAAACTAAAATATAACTCACAGAGCTGTGCTAGAGGCCTTCACCACTGGCAGCAGCCTCAGAAGACCTTCATCTGATCTGATGTATTTCTTCAAGTCAAACACATCCAGCTCCTCTTCTGATGTCAGCAACACAAAGACCAGAGCTGACCACTGTGCAGGTGAGAGCTCTTCTCCTGAAAGACTTCCTGAGCTCAGGTAACTTTGGATTTCCTCCACCAGAGAATGGTCATTCAGTTCATTCAGACAGTGGAACAGATTGATGGTCCTCTCTGGAGAGAGATTCTCACTGATCTTCTCTTTAATGTACTGGACTGTTTCCTCAATGCTCTGTGAGCTGCTTCCTGTCTCTGTCAGCAGGCCTTGTAGGAGAGCCTGATTCAAGTCCAGTGAGAGGCCAAGAAGGAAGCGGAGGAAAAGGTCCAGGTGTCCATTCTCGCTCTGTAAGGCCTGATCCACTGCACGCGTGAGGATGTCAGACATTGGTATGTCTTTAAATAGGCCAATGACTTTGCTGATCAGGGTTTGGTTTTTGTCCAGTACATTTCTGTTCTGGTTTCTGTATGAGAGAAACACATACAGAGCGGCAAGATACTCCTGAACACTCAGATGCACAAAGCTGTACACTTTCCCCTGATACAGTCCAAACTCCTCGTTGAAGATTTTTGTGCACACTCCAGAGAACAGTGCAGCTTCGCTGACATTGATAGCAACCTCTTTTAGGTCTTCTTCATTGAAGATGAGATTGCCCTTCTCCAGGTTGTGGAAAGCCAGCTTTCCCAGTTTCAGAATGAGTTCATGGTCTGACTTGCCAAGCCTGTGTGGTTCTGTCTCTTGTTCTTTGAGATACTTCTGATTCTTTATCTTCAACTGAATGAGCAGGAAGAGTGTGTACATTTGTGTGAGAGTCTTAGGAATTTCTCTACTGTCTGACTCACCCATCATCTGTTCAAGAACTGTGGCTGAGAGCCAACAGAAGACTGGTATGTGACACATGATGTAAAGGCTCCTTGATGATTTTATATGTGAGATAATTCTGCTGGACTGGTTCTGATCACTGAATCTCTTCCTGAAGTACTCTTCCTTTTGTGGATCATTAAACCCTCGTACCTCTGTCACCTGGTGGACACACTCAGGAGGGATCTGATTGGCTGCTGCTGGGCGGGTGGTGATCCAGAGGAGAGCAGAGCGAAGCAGATTCCCCTTAATGAGGTTTGTCAGCAGCACGTCCACTGATGTTGGCTCTGTTACATCATACCAGCCCTCACTGTGCTGGAAATCTAAGGGAAGTCGACACTCATCCAGCCCATCAAAGATGAACAAGAGTTTGCAGTGATGAATTTTAATTAATTCAATCTCTTTGATTTCTGGGAAGAAGTGGTGAAGCAGTTGTATGAAACTACATCTGTCATCCTTCATCAAATTCAACTCCCGGAAAGGTAGTGGAAATATGAAATGAACATCCCGATTGGCTTTTCCTTCTGCCCAGTCAACAATAAATTTCTGCACAGAGACTGTTTTCCCAATGCCAGCCATTCCCTTTGTCAGCACAGTTCTGATGGGTTTCTCTTGTCCAGGTAAGGGTTTGAAGATGTCATTGCATTTGATTGCAGTCTCTTTTGTGGCTGATTTCCTGGATGCTGTCTCAATCTGTTTGACCTCATGTTCATTATTGACATCTCCACTTCCCCCGTCTGTTATGTAGAGCTCTGTGTAGATCTTTCTGAGATGTGTAGCACTTCCCTGCTTGGCGATCCCTTCAAATACACCTTCAAACTTCTCCTTCAGACTGCATTTGAGATTATACTGGCATGTCCTTAGGACTAGATCTGATATAAAAAATTAAAGGAAATACACTCAGAACAAATGTGTCAATAATATGCTTACTGTTGCACACATACCTTGTATTCTTACAAATCATACCCAAGATACATAGAGAGACAAAGGAACGTATTCTCTCTCTCTCTCTCTCTCTCTCTCTCTCTCTCTCTCTCTCAAGTAGTAAAAATCAATGTTCAAACTTCCAATAAAATCATGCCTGAGAGAGCTCTGACCTTAAATAGACTAATATGAATATGACAGGCACAGGATTACAGCATTACCCTGAACTGTCTATGTCTAGGCACAGCTGGCTGAATTTTCTGAGCAGCAGGGAGCATATGGTCAAACAACTTTACATGCTTCTTGGAAGTTTGATGACAAAATTTTGACATCACTTCTACCAGGGTGCCATCTTTTGAAAATATCCTAGGCCAGCGTTTCCCAAACCTCTCCTGGAGGACCACTTGTTCTGCATGTTTTAGATCTCTCCCTGCTCCAACACAGCTGATTCAAATGATCAACTCCTTATGAACTCCTGAAGCTGCTTAATAACAAACTGATCATTTGAATCAGCTGTGTTGGAGCAGGGAGAGAGCTACAACATGCAGGACAAGTGGTCCTCCAGCAGAGGTTCGGGAAGCACTGCCCTAGGCCACTGATTCTCAATCCTGCTCCTGGGGGCCCTCTGCTCTGCACGTTTTCCATCTTTCCATCTGTTCTACCTACCTGACTGAACTCACCAGTGGCACTTTTGATTAGCTGAGCACACCTGATGAGAGCATGTTAATCACACTAATTTCAATCATGCGTGTTTGGAGCCAGGATAGATAGAAGATATGCAGGACAGTGGGCCTCTAGGAGTAGGACTGAGAAACAGTGCCATTGCCAGAGTCCCAGTTATGTATGTAGCCAAGGATATAGTATTTGTACCAGTCCAAAAGCAAGTTTCTCAGGTGAAAAAGACTGCTGAGCTTCTCAGATACATTAAAACAAATCACCTGTTGGAAGGTTCAGGTGCCAGAGCAGCAGGTAAAAGCTGGGACTTAATTAATAGGCTATCATTTCAGCCAGTGTACACCACTGGAGATGAATAAGTTACTCAAATCACCAAAATAACAAATTATTTTAAAACATCAATTTATAAAAACCTTCCATTCACCTTCCATTCAGGACACTGATGATTTACCAATTTCAAGATCATCAAGAAGTTAAGTTAAAATACTCCTTTACAGAAATTGTCATATGACTAGTTACAACAGATGGTTATGTTATATAGGATTTCTTTTGAAATCATTGATTGAGATCAGCATATGCATCATCTGCTTCAACTGCAGATACTGTTCAGGGATTTTAAGCTTTCTTCTCTACCAAATCAAACACAGTGACAGAACCTTTAGTTTAAGACTACTTGAAGAAGGGCCAAACCTTGGCAATTAAAATAGGTATACCAGGCATTACAGTTATCTAGGTGTTTGTTTGTTGTGCTGGTCAAAGTTGAGATTTTGATAAAAAAAATACATGAAGTTTTCTTGAAGAAGATTTAATATCAAAAGCAAGTGAGGCAGGGCCAACTGGATCTGAACTGAGATAGGCTTAGGATAAAACAGACACAACAGTACCCGTTGGAAGTTTCAGGTATCAGAAAGGCAGGTAAATCTGGAACTTAAATAATATGCTATTATTTCAGCCACTGAACACCCCTGGAGATCAGTATTTTACTCAAATAACCAACGTAACAAATTATTTAAAACTATCAATCAATTGAACTTCCATTTAGGATGCTGGTGATTTACAAATTTCAAGATAACCAAGAAGTTAAAAACCTCTCTATATGCTTCTTTATGGAAATTCTCATATGACCAGTTACCACAAATGGTTATATTATGTATTACTTCATCCAAAACCTTTCATATAATTCGGCACATACATCATCTGCTTCCACTGCAGACATTGTTCAGGGATTTTTAGTGTTCTTCACTGTCAAATCAAAGCCACACAGTGACAGAAACTCTTACTTTTCTCCAGTGTGTCAGCAGCATCCTTGTGGTTCATGTTCCTCAGGATGTGCACTATGACCTTCACAGCCCCCTCTCTGACACAGCTCTCCAGCACCTTGTAGACTTCATCCAGGACATCAGGATCCTCCAGCTGACTCTCAAAGCATTCTGGGTAATCCTGACTCAGATCACCCTGGAGCTTTTTCAGCTTGTCCTGCACCAGCTTGATAAGCATGTCTTCAAGCAGCTACAATAAAGAGCACAAATTATTTAAGTAATCAAAAATAGTTAAACAGTTTAAACTGCTCATGAATTCATGAAAATGATTCATGAAAAATATATGAAAAGGTTACATTGGAACTTGTTCAGCTCCACTTGTGCCAACTTGCGTTCAAGAAGAAATAAAAAGGTAAGTCCTCAAAGCACAACAAACAAGGTAAGGTAAGGTCAGGTATTACTTGGGAATCAAGCCCTGAAGAGGTGTGTTCATCTATAGAGTTTCAACAGATAATAAATAACTAAATAAATAACTTGTCTATATATTGTATTATATTACATTACATTTATTCAGCAGATGCTCTTATCCAGAGCAGCTTGCAGCTCAAGACATCAGAAGTGTATCCATCCAATATAACTAACCAAATCTAAACAAATTTGAGGGCCAATACCTAGCAATTTCACTAGCTAGTGAGCTACATAACTGTGTAGATGATTATCTAGCTGGCACTGTAATAGCTGATGAATGTTTAATTTGTTGATTAATCATTACTCATTGGCTCGTGAGCTAGCTGGCTTGTTATCTTCTCTGCTAACATGCCTCACATGTATCAAGGGCCATTTATACAAAGGTCTGCCACAGTGGCAAATACAGTCTGTCAGCTCAGACAACTACAATGCAGTACTGCTCAGAGTTAAAACCTTACTGCTGTGTAGTGAAATAATTATAAAACTGGTTCCAACTATCAATGAGTCATTGCTGAAAACCTGCCTAAATCAATCCAAATCTCCATTGGGCTATTTTGGAGTCAATGGGACAGGGCTGTCTAAAACTGGTGATTACAGCCAGTGTATCAAAGACTGGTGTTGGAAGTATTGATATTTTCAAGCAACAGCTTCAAACACCAACTATATTTAATGAGTGAATGGGCTCTAACATCTCAGAGTGTACTTCCTGTGTACTGTAACCTGGTGGCCATAGACCTAAGGGTCAGAAATGAATTCCACCAAAGAGTTAAAACCACAACCCCCTGTTCATGCTAAAAGTCTGACCCAGCATGTGCAGTGTGGACGAGGGCTCAACTGTAAAGAAAGGCTAATTATTAAGCACAATTCTTACACAGGATATATGACAAATGAGGTGCATCACAAGAGACCCCACCTTGAATATGGATGACAAATTCAACTGGTGACTCTGGGCAGACTGACCACTGGACATCACTGACTCTGATCTCTCCAGCTGGACTCTGTGAATAAAACATAAAACATTACTATTTAACCCTGTGCAAGAGTAGAAAGTGAAGAAACACATGTGTAAGGTAATTCAACTGATAAAAGGTAAAAATTGTCAGGACTGTGGCATCTTAAGCCGGTTTGTTTTTGTTTCCCTGTCCATGTGCTTTTGTTTACCGTTTTTCCCCGTGTTCCAGCCCTGCCCTGCTCTCCGCCCTGTCTCCGCCCACCTGATTACTTGATCATCTCCACCTGCCTGCCTGCGCACCTGCATCCCATCCCCTCATCAGCCGAGCCCCATATCTTCCCTGCTTGTTTCTTGTCTCATTGCTATTTCGTCTCAGTTATCTGTTGCGCTACTCGCTGTCTGGTCTGTTTCTGCCTGCTGGTTCTGTTTTTGCCTTGCCTGTTACTCTCGACTATGATTTCTTGGATCCGATTTTTGGTATGATCGCTGTCTTTTTCTGGTTTTGGACTCTGCCTGTTTTGACCCTGTTTTTGGATTACCCTTTGGATTTAATAAACTCTTCGACTTCCCTGTCTGCGCTTGAGTCCCTGCCTGAGTTCTGACAAAAATAAAATACTGGAGCTTTGTGTGTGTGTGTGTGTGTGTGTGTGTGTGTGGAGGGGTGCAGGATTCACGTCAGTAAGGAAAGCAGACTCTGAATGCAGAAATGACCTGGGTGACCTGCAGCTGTATGTGAGTGTGATATCCTGTGTCACCACGTTTTCAAAAACTTTACAAAGCCTTTCAAAAACCTACATTATGCAAACTCAGCTGCAGTACTGTGCTTTGATGTTGTTCCTATTGTTTATTGATTCTCTAAGAAAGCATGGATACTCCCACAAATTAAAAATATCATGGCATCATGAGCCATTGAGCTCACTTTTGATCCATGGAAAAGTCAACAAATGTGAAATGGGGAAAATACAATGATCCTCACATAAACACTTTTAATCATACCCTTTTATTGAATTTAAATTTTATAAAATTAGATGACCAAGGCAAAAGTATTGAGTGTTGAGCTCATCAGTCATTTGTCATGGACAAACAGCTGCTAGCGGTGACTGCATAGAGCTTTTGTTTTCTGGATACCAGCTTGCAGTTCCTACACTATGTCAGTAAAACAAATAATTCCAGCTACACAACTTTTTCTGCAGCAAAATACAAGTTAAATTGTAAAGTTAACCCTAAACCTAACCTAACCTTAGCTAACCCTAACCCTGTTAATACAACAGGAGACTGACACTGCAAGAATCAATGAGAATGTGGACATATTACTTTTAACAATATGCAATATCAAGAAAAATAAACTCATTTCTTTGAAAAACCGGTTTTCACTTTTTTTAATATTCAAAATAAACACCAATGAATTTATTTGTTTTTATTTTTTTTAGTTTTTGCAAAAATGAAAAAAAATGCTGGGCCCAAACTATGAAACGTTGTGACAGAGGAGAAAATTTGGTTGTATGTTTTGCATGCAGATTAATGAGACAAACAAACATAAGGAAATGAATAGCAATGTAGAGGCTCTTAAATTGTCTTAAAATTGTATTTCTGTACTAAAGTCTACTTAACTACAAAAAATTACTTTTCACACTCGGTTGTATGCCTTGTTAATTCTAGCTAATGTAGTTTCAAAGCTACAAGAGAAATAGTTTACTTCTCTGGGAAAGTATAAGCACCCCTGACAGATGAGAATATCCTCGGCATATTTTATATGCAGATTAATAAAGGGAGAAAAAGACCCACGACAATGAAGAGGAAGCCATAAAGTCATCTGAAGCTGATGACCTCACCTCTGATCAGTAGGTGAGTCTCCCCCAAATCCAAGTGGAGGATTGTCCATTGACCGGTCACTCTTCACAGACACACAGCTGGGTACAGGTGAGTCTGCTCTCTCCATCTCAATCCTGTGAAAAGCAGATACACCTTTAATCTTGCCTCACTGAGAAAATTAGACAAACAAGGGGAAAGTATAAGGCTGAAAGTCTGAGATATTTGTTAACTACACACACACGCACACACACAGTTGTTGTCAGTACTCCGTCCCCCAAGCTGTTGTTTTTTGTTTCCTCCCCATCTGTCATTTTGGTCCATGTGCTTTTGTTTGTTGTTGTTCCTTGTGTTCCAGCCCTGCCCCGCTCTCCTCCCTGTCTCCACCCACCTGATTACCGTGATCATCTCCACCTGCCTACCTGCACACCTGCTTCCCATCACCTCATCAGCCCAGCCCTATATTTACCCTGCTTGTCCCTGTCTTGTTTGCCAGTTTGTTACAGTGTTTTTGCCTGTAGTTGGTCCCGCCTGTGATTTTCTGTTTGGATCATCTGGTTTTTGCCTTGCCTGTTCTCGGACTTTGTTTCTGCCTGCCGTTCTGCCCTGATTGCCTGATCTGCCTGCCTTCTCCTTTTGACCCTGCCTGTTTTATGATTGCCTTCTTGTCTGACAACTCTGAGCACTCGTGGTCTGCATCTGAGACCGTGCCTGAGCCCTGACAGTTATAGTGGTTAGCAAGGTAAAAAGCTACAAAGCAAAAACGTACTGTAACTAGATTACATACCAAAGAAAAAAAATTAGTGTATACAGCGTCACAGGCTGCAATAAAAGTTTAACTTTCCATTCAGGGATGTCTGCATTCAAGGAATATGTATACAGTATATATGAAGTTCCTTAGTTTTGGTGCTAATTACAATGGCTTCTGGGACATGTCTGTGGAAAGAGCCAAGATGGAGGCTCTCATGCTGTGTTTTTATAGGTCTCAGTAGGACTGCATTTTTGCCAAACACTACAGTTGCTTGATCCTGTGAGATCTTCTAAAGTAGTTGTTTAAAGCAGTTTAAATCAAGCAATCCAAAGCTTCTCAAATTCCCTTTTCACACTTAGTTGCATTGTAGTTAGTGCCTTGTTAATTCTAGCTAATGTAGTTTCAAAGCTCCACAAGAAATACTCCACAAGAAGTCATCTGAAGCTGATCTCACCTCTGATCAGTAGGTGAGTCTCCCCCAAATTCAAGTGGAGGATTGTTCATTGACCGGTCACTCTTCATAGACACACAGCTGGGTACAGGTGAGTCTGCTCTCTCCATCTCAATCCTGTACACAGCAAATACACATTTTAATCTTGCCTTGAAACTGAAAAAATTAGACAAAAAAGGAAAAAGCATAGGGTTGAGAGTCTGAGATATTTAGGTTTACATGCACAAATACACTGATGGAACCGTACACTTTCTTGACACTGCTGAGAGCCAGGTGTGTATGGTGCTTATATTTGGTAGTTACAACTACTCTGTTGCAGTGCTTGTAAAATAATTCTTGATAGCTATCTTTGGTCTAGTGAAATCCCAGTTTCAGTAGTTGGCAAGTTAAGAAGCCACAAAGTGCAAAACTGGCTTATGACTAAGTGTGAAGTGCACAGTGTAAAGTTAACACCGCCTCTGAACAGGGTTTTGTGGGAAGGGGCGTCTCCTAGGGATTGGTTCTGGGACCTATGATGTTCCTGATTGACATGTTTACTTGTATTTTTTTCTTTTAATAAATGACCTTGATAATATTAGCTAAAAAGGAGTTGCATTTGCTGATGAAACAAAACTCAGAAGTAAATAGTTCAGAAGCTCCTACGATAAGTCCAGATGATTCAAAGAATCAGGAATTTGGCAGACACCTGCCTAATTTAACACTGCTAATTGTAAAATGTGGGAAATTAGTTTTTTTCCAAATATATTTGTATTAAATTGTATTAAAAAGGTATTAAATTTAATAACTAGAAAAGTGCATTTCCTGAAGGAAATGCAGAGTGTGCTTGCAACCCGGCAGCGAAAACATGGTAACGTATATGAGGTGATCACCAGGATGTGGCTAAGTGGTTGCTAGGCTGGTGCTAGGTGGTTGCCAAGGTATGTAAGGTGGTTGCTAGTGTGTTGCTAGGTGGTTACTACGGCGTTGTTAGATGGTTACTAAGGTATATGATTTGGTTGCTAGTGCATTGTTGGGTGGTTGCTAGGGTGTTGCTAAGTGGTTACTAGGGGGTTGCTAAGTGGTTGCTAGGGTAAACAATATGGTTGCTGGGCGTTGCAAGGGCTTTGCTAAGTGGTTGCTAGGGTGTTGCTAGGTGGTTGCTATGGTGTTGCTAAGTGGTTGCTAGGCGGTTGCGAGGGTAAACAATATGGTTGCTGGGACACTGCTAGGGCGTTGCTGGATGGTTACCAGGGTGTTGCTAAGTGGTTGCTAGGGTAAACAACATGGTCGCTGGGCATTGCTAGGGCGTTGCTGGGTGGTTGCCACTTGGTTGCTAGGGTGTTGCTGGGTGGTTGCCAGGGTGTTGCTAAGTGGTTGCTAGGGTAAACAATATGGTCTCTGGGCGTTGCTAGGGCGTTGCTGGGTGGTTGCCAAAGTGTTTTTTAGTGGTTGCTAGTTGGTTACTAGGGTGTTGCTATGCGGTTGCTAGGGTAAATAATATGGTCGCTGGGCGTTGCAAGGGCGTTGCTAAGTGGTTGCTAGGGTGTTGCTAGGCGGTTGCTAGGCTAAACAATATGGTTGCTAGGGACACACCCACCTTTGGTGAGTGTTGGGTCACATGACCCAAAGCAGCATATCAGGTTCCGAGGCTATTGGTCAAATGGTGGCCAAGTGGTAACACTTTGAAAAATGAATTGAAGTCAATGGGCGGATGGAGGGATGAATAAATGAGTAAAAGACGAGTACGGGTCAGTATGGCTTTCAATGAGTGTTGGGTGATTTGACCTGAAGCAGCACATGTGGTACTGTGACCGTAGGCCGAAAGGTGATTGAGCGGTAAGACTTTGAAAAATGAACTGAAGTCAATGGGAGGATGGAGGGATGAATAAATGAGTAAAAAAAAAAAAAAAAATTAAAAAAATGACAAAAAGACGAATGCGGGTCAAAACGGTCTTGGATGAGTGTTGGGTGATTTGTCCCGAGGCAACATGTGAGGTATGGTGGCTCTGGGGTGAAAAGTGAGCGAGTGGGAGGGCCATGAAGGGTGAGGGGGGTGATTTTGAAAATGAACGGGAGTCTATGGGAAAAAAGGGATGAAAAAACGACAAAAACCGGAGAACGAGTGCGGGTACGGCTTAGCTGTATACAAGCAACCCGATCGGGGTCAGACCGGATGGGTTACAGTTGGTTAGGGGTGGATACCGCGAAAACTGTGGGAGGAGAAGCGTCCCCAAATTTGGTGGAAGAAGAAGAAGAAGAAGAAAAAAGAATAAAACTAAAGAATAACAATAGTCTGTCTATTGTCACACTAATAACACTGGGCAAAGACTCATAATGAAAGCAGAGACCAATAGTGTTCAAGAGCACACTTCACATTCCTATTGAAGGAATGTAGAGGGAAATGAAGAGGCAAAAAAGTCAATCCTCAATGGGCTAAATGGCACATTTTCATCATATATTCTTATGTTGGTATTCTTATGTTAAGTTATGCTATCATTTACACCCACACCCACACCCACACGGCTCTTCTCACTTCCTACTCTCAGGGTCCATGGCTCCATCAGGGGTCTCACACTCCCCAGAAAGACTCATTTCAGAGGCCATGCCCTCCTCCTCAGGAGTGTGGATCAGGGTGGAGCTGGATCTTCTGCATCAGCAGAGCTGTAAACACACATCACAGACAGACTGATATTCCTTCTCTGCATCAAACACACAGATGTATTAGTACAAATATGAAAGTTTACAGTAGCTTGTGATATAAAGGTTTTAAATGGCAGGTCATGTAGTGGATTTAGACAACGTCACCAGTTATGCCTTAGCCAAAGTAAAGTCCGTGAATCAGGCCATAACCTTAATACTGCTTTAATTATTCTTTATAGTATTGAAATATTAAGGTGTCCAAAGGGAAAAAATGTATTCAACTCAAGAGGAACCTTCCTTTGGTAAATGGATTTGTATCGTGCTGTGATACATACTTGCCATTGGAAAACCAGAGACTGTACAGAGATGACCAACATGAGACTTCACAAATGATAAAAGACAGAGTGGCCTGCCATTGACTAACTAGGGAACGTGTAAAGGTTTACACATTTCGACCTGAACTGCTTGCCATGCGCACACACACAGCAGAAATACAACACCAATGTCTTTGCGTCAAGCTGAAAACCTCTATGCAAAACATCAGTTGCAAATTTCTTAGTCGTCTCACCACCAGAAACATTTAAGACCAACAAAAACCTAATGTCACACATTCTAAGGCTTTATTAGATCCACGGACACTCTGCCTGCCACACTGTACATTGCACTCACATGTACACAGGTACTTACTGCTCTGACTTCATATTACACAGACTGTACTCACCAGTACTCAGTTTCGGGAATTATTCTTGGTGTTCATTCTTCTATTCTGATTCCATCAGTATTACAGAAAGGAACAAAGTTTACTTTTGATTTCATGTTCTAAGCTGTGGCTATAAAGGTTACTGATTATCTTCCCTGTGTGTGAGATAGCTGCCATAAAAGTGAAAGGGAGGAACGAGAGTCGTATTTACTAACTCACCATTGAAGGCAAACAAATGCCTACAATTCTAAAATTCTAAACTTTCAACTTTCTAAACTATCAAATATATATATTTTTCTGCTCAACTCCACGGTATGTTTAATGTCATATTTCAGTCAATACGCAGACCAAACCTAGAAAAAGTGAACTTCTGCCTGGCATTAGAACTGTACTGAACATAGTGGACATTTTTAAATCCCCTTTAATCCAAGCTTGTCTGAAATAGCTGACTGGATACTAGGCTTGTCTCATTATGACAATCATTGCACTTACATGGAAGTATTTAGTTAAGGCAACCGTAGTCCTCCGATACACTCATATGCAGCTAACAATATATATAAATGTATTTACATTTCATTACATTACTGTCATTGAATAGAAATTCTTATCCAGAAGGACATACACATATTACAATTTTTACATGTTTTCAGTTTACACAGCTGGATATTTATTGAGGCGATTAGCGGTTAAGTACCTTTCCCAAGGGTATAGCAACAGCGTCCCAGCGGGGAATCAAACAGACCTTATCACTAAGCTACACTGTAGTGATGTTCAGTTCATGAACGAACGAATCCTTTCGAACAAATCTTTGAGGTGAACTGAGAGTACTGAATCCCTACTCTAAAAGATTCGTTCCTTTCTCTTTGCAAACATGCGCGCTGATTAGCTGGCATGGCAGCTATAACTCTCCCTCCAGTGGATGTTAGATATGCGGTCTGTCCACGAAGCAGCCTATCACAAAACTGTATCAGCAGTACGATCATGACAACAACAAGCCAATGGCTGAAACGCTAAAACTCTCGAAGCACCTCCCACTGCCCATCTCGGCACAGCTGACGATGTGGGACAATGCAAAAGATCCAGTGACTATGAAGACTCTAAACTCCACCTACTGACCTGATGAACTGTTGACAAGTTCCTCAGTTCACCAGTTCGTTCGGACTCAAGGACGTTTCTAGCCATTGAAAAGATCAGGGGCTAAGTCAAGTTTGCCGGGGGGGCTTGTCTTTTTTTTTGAAGGGAGATCGGCATCGGTAGGTTGGGGAGGTTATATCTACTTTATAATAAATAAATATTATCACACCTTTGGACGCTGCAAGTCAAGTTCCGCTCTGTTACACAGTCTGTCTGTTGTTTTGCTATAAACACCTTTTTCAGGGCGAAAATATTCGGGGATATAGCCCCGAATGATCGGACCTAACGACGCCACTGTTCGGACTCAAAGGAACTGTGAGTCCTCAGTTCACCAGTTCGTTCGGACTCAGAGGAACTGGTGACTATGCTGACAAGTTCCTCAGTTCACCAGTTCAATTCACTGACTATGAAGACTTGGTGACTACGTGTTGCCAGAATCGCTAGTTCTCAGTATAACAGGCTTGGGCTACATCCGCCATTGACTGTGACGATGCAAAAGGAATCAGAGCGCTTCCGTGACATTATTATAGGAATTAAAAATATTATTAAATATTATTTTATATTTATATTTTTAGCAGTAGCATATTTTAGGTGCGCACAGCGTATCGCAGTTCTTGTTTATCACAACTGCAATTTTACGTAGGCTACGATGTATTTAATGTTGACATCACATTTCCTTTTAACGTGAATAAAGTCCTTATTAATAAATCCTGACACATCAACATAGTAGGCTGCAAAACAAAACAAATGTGATGTATAAGCCTATGCATCACATTTGTAGCGTACTATGTCTACATTAACAAATAAAAATACGACAGCGCTGACTAGGCCTACAAGTATATTAAAATGTTTGGGCTGGGTTAGTTCAAAACTTGTAAAACGAAGTTATTCGCTTCGGATATAAGCATGGCTCTTTTTTTCCTTAGTGCTTTTTTTTAGTTTTAGCAAATGACATGTACTCAGGCTATTATACGCGTTAAAATGTGGGGTTCTACCTTTTGCGGCTGCATGATTGTTTGAATAACATGGTGCAGTTTCACGTAGTGAACATTACGATTTAATTATTAATTTCATTGACATTTGGTTTCACAGGTGCTGTTTTGCCGCAGAGCAGGCTAATAATGGACATGATGTTTGGAACAGTGTACAGTAACTTTTAAAATGCAATAAAACTATTTACAGATTCGTGTATGCCGCCCGACCGGATATGGAAATGAACGAATCAGTGAGTCAAAGATTCGAATCATTTTATTGAACTGAACGAAAGGAACCGAATCACTAAAAAGAATCGTTTTGAACACCACTACTACACTGCCGGCCTATTTGCCACCATATTTGCTGCACTACAAGTCACGCAGGAATTTAAGATTGCTGTTGATCCATTTTCTTATTGTTCGGTGAGGGAAAAAAAAATCTAGGGCAAACATCAAAACGCTTGCGCAAGAACAGTAAAAAAAAAGTCGCAACCGGCTTATTTTGATGTCAAAATGAGTAAATACTACGCCGCAAATGTTTTACCAAAACCAAAAAATCCAAAACATTTAGAACCGTTATGCTCTCACATTATTATTACTGCTTACGGTTTGCGAGTGCATTATCGTACCTTCATGCACGCCCCTAGTTTGTAATTCAAACAATTCGTCCAGTTACAATATCAGATTAGTACGGTTTGCGAGTTATAGAAGAAAAACACCATGACCATATTTGCGTGTGTCAAAACCAGGTATCCACTTAAATCATTTGTACTCACAGATCAACACACCTGTCGTTTTGTTTCGAATCCGTAAACTAAAACTCTAGCGCCTTCCGCCATTACGCTGCAAAACACTTCTCTTCCTTTACCTGTAGGGCGTGGTCGCAATTCGGACCTTTATTAATTTCGGTCTCTCTTCTTTCCTTATTGAGACTTTAGCTAAGTGGAGCTTAGTCAGTTATCGACTCGTTTTGTAAAAGCTGATAATGATACCCAAACCCATGGTACATCATGAATATTAGCATGGCTAGGGGGTTGATATTTGAAGAAAGAAAAGGAAAAGAAACCAGCACTCGTTCAATCATGTTATATTTTTTCTTATCAGCATTATTTACTGTGGGGAATATCGTTTTGAAATCATTTCGTTTCGAGAACCGTATTGTGATCTGAAATATGTGATTAAATATCCTGTGATTATTTTACCGAACAACTCCATGTGTGGACACTCCATCAGCACGAAGGTTTTTTTGTTTGTTTTTTTTTTCTCCTGTCGTTGCATTTACCCCTGCTTGCTGTTAGTTCTGCTAATCGCCCTCATCAGGTCTGGTGTAAAGACACAGCCAGCAGTTTCTGTGATTCTGACCTGGGTGCTGCTTTCTCTTCTGGTGTCTATGATGCTACAGGTAACTGCCAACATTAAGGAAACACTGGAGTAAATGGGGGGTACAAAGTATACTGAAAGCAGGTGCTTCCACACAGGGGTGGTTTCCTCCAGGATGACACTCCCCCCATCCACACGGGCGCGAGTGGCCACTGAATAATTTTAGCATGAAAACAACGTACACCATATGCTATGGGCATTTCAATCACCAGATTTCAACCCAGCTGAAGGTTTATGGGAGATTGTGGAGCAGGGCCTGAGACAGTGTTTTCCACCACCATCAAAACATTAAATTATGCAATTTCTCCCGGAGGAATGGTGTTGCATCCCTCTAACAGAGTTACAGACGCTTACAAAGAATATATCAAGATGTATTGAAGTTGTTCTAGTGACTCATGGTGGCCCAATGTCCTATTAAGTATGCCGTCTTGATACCAAATTTATGTAGAATAGAAAATATACAGAAATGGGGCAAAAAAGCTGTGGTAAGCCCTCAGTCTGCCCCCACTCACTCTACATTTACCCCCTCCCACACTCTGTCCCCACTCCCTCTACATTTACCCCCTCCCACACTCTGCCCCCACTCCCTCTACATTTACCCCCTCCCACACTCTGCCCCACTCCCTCTCCATTTACCCCTCCCACACTCTGCCCCCACTCCCTCTACATTTACCCCCTCCCACACTCTTCCCCCACTCCCTGTTACTTCCTTGTACTTTCAGTTTATGTAAAACCTGAAGAACAGAATGCCGTCCAGCCAGTTTTTAGTAGACAGGTGATCATTATTATGAATCTGCCAGCTGATGTATGAGTTTTTCTCAATTGCTTTGGCTCAATTCTTGAATGAAAATTATTTTTTTCAAAACAATTAGTTCAAATCTCTGAACAATTAGTTTCTTGTTCACACCAGATTTGAATTTCTTATTCATTTAAGCAAATTGCATGTGTTTTGGCACATGTGTGGAAAAGAGTAAGTACAATTGTCTACAATTTGCACAATAACTACATTCACATGGCTTGCTGATCAAAACTGATGAGTTGATTCTCAGTAAAATTGTCACACTCTTCACAACTTCTAAACATTCTTTCATCGTGTGAGCCATCACACGCAAAATAATCCATTCATTAATAAAATCTGTCAGACGTACATGTATATTCCATAAATAGCTGTGATATTAGACCAGATTTGCCAAATTATGTAATTGTGTGGGATAATGTCAGTTTCCACCAAAGCAACATTGTTAGGGAATGGTTTGCTGCGCATGAAAGGATAACAGTGGAGTCCCTTCCACCATACTCCCCATTCCTGAATATGATAGATGAGTTCTTTTCAACATGGAGGTGAAAAGTATATGACTATCGGGCACAAGATCAGATGTCTCTGTTAGATGCCATGAATGCTGCTTGTGAGGGCATCACAAGCGATCATTGCAGGGGATGGTTGCGCCACACAAGGAGATTTTCCCCCAGTGCATTGCAAGGGAAAACATCAGATGTGATGTTGACGAAAATCTATTCACATACATCTTCCTTATAAGTTGATATTGTTAGTAGGTGTTGATATCACATATAGCACATATGATATAACGCAATGACTCACTGTAATAACAATACACAAAACAAAATGATAACATGGTGTATATTCTGTAATATAATATAATATAATATAAGAAAATAGACTGTTGACTGTCCAGCCATTCCTTTGATTTCCCAATAGACCTTACCGTAAAATGAAAGTCAATTATTAGTGGAACTGTCTGATTAAAAAAATATTACAGTTTTTTTACAACCGTTTTCACACTTAGGTCAATACCATGGCCACTTTTTCAAAACTCGTAACACAGTGTGCTTAACAACCATGCATATGAGCACATTGGTTAATCTTTTGTGCAAAATGCACTACAACCTCCAAAACACGTCATAATTCATCCAAAAGTGACTCATACAGCCATAACTATAGCAAATTCTCTCTCCCAGCAAGACTACTTTGTCACTCAAAATACAAAAGACAAAAAAACAGAAACAACTTGAAGCATTGCAAAATGCATATATTATGTGTTGCCATATCCTCTGTTTTTGCATAGATTAGTGCTGCATTGCAAAAAAAGTAAAGTTTACAGTACATATTGTAATACCAAACAAATAAATCTGAAATGCTGCAATATGCCTCATGGCAGCTCTATGCTACAATTTCTGAGGTATACTATAGTACAACAAAAAGTCTGCAGATGCTTTTCATTTCTAGTACAGTAAGTGAAACAACATAAAATGATACTACCACTAGAAGTCTGCTGTAGCCCTAATGCTGATCCATGGTGTCCTCTGTAGTGACCCCCAATCCCACACTCCCCCACTCCCACACTCCTACACTCCTACACTCTCACAGTCACACCACAGAGTGACCCACACTCCCACACTCCCACAGTCACACCACAGAGTGACCCCCACTCCCACAGTCACACCACATAGTGACCCCCACTCCCACACACACACCACAGAGTGACCCCCACTCCCACACTCCCACAGTCACACCACAGAGTGAACCCCACTCCCTTTATGTAAAACCTGATCCTGCCAGCTGCCATCCATTCCCTTACCCTCTCACTCTCTGTGCCCTTCCTTGTGCTTTCAGATCAGGTAAAACCTGAGGGACAGAATGACCCACACTCCCACAGTCACACCAGAGTGACCCCCACTCCCACACTCCCACAGTCACACCACAGAGTTTCCCACACTCCCACAGTCACACCACAGAGTGACCCCCACTCCCACAGTCACACCACAGAGTGACCCCCACTCCCACACTCCCACAGTCACACCACAGAGTGAACCCCACTCCCACAGTCACACCACAGAGTGAACCCCACTCAGTTTATGTAAAACCTGATCCTGCCAGCTGCCATCCATTCCCTTACCCTCTCACTCTCTGTGCCCTTCCTTGTGCTTTCAGATCAGGTAAAACCTGAGGGACAGAATGCTGTCCAACCAGTTTCTAGTAGACAGGTGATCACTTTTGTCGATTTGTCAGCTATTATATTAAAATAAATACATATTTTTAGTTTGGAATGCCCAGTAATATTTTTCCCATTTTCTCCCAGTTTTTGGAATGAAACTGAGCTACAGAAGCTGTCCTGAAGCTGTAAACCTGACAGATAATCTGGAGGGTGAGACAAACATGCAGCTCACTCACAAACACATGATATAAACCAGTGCTGCTCTGCACACAGCAGTACTGCATGCCAGGCTTGCACAGACATCAGTCAGAGGAGAACACTGCATATGCAGCTCCATGAAAGACCCGCATGTACCTGACTGACCAGCAGGGGTCGCTAATGGGCAACGGGACACACAAACCCCTAGCTGACCTACCCTCCGATATATCCCGGCCATCCTCAGCTGACGACATGACTGGGATAAAACTCAGGCCATAGTGCTCAATCTTGTCCTTTTACTGGTTGAGCCACTTGGCAACCCATAGTAAAAAAGTTCACCTGCATGTCTGACTTTCAATATGAAAGCCTCATAAAAAAGCAATAATAGCAATAATTTGAAAAGGTACACCATGTTATATTCAGAAAACTATAAATAGCATACAAATTAGTGTTGAGAAATAGTGTTACTGTACATTTAAGTTATAATAATACTTATAATAATAAGCAATACATTTGACCAGGACTGAAAAATGGTGAAGGTGGATTAGGTGTATCACAAAAATCATTGGTGCGCTCATCACACAGACAATAACATGAAAACTATCTTGAATAATAAGCAGTCCTGAATCAACATTAAAGCCTTCAGAGTTGATTCATCATTTATTATAGTGGATTTGCAGTATCTATTACTGCCTGCCTTCATGGAGGACCCAGCAGTATTCTGATCTGCCCTCCTTTGATCTGTTTACAGAATAGTAGCCTGGGTAACTGGATACCACTGACTCTCAATCCTCATTTCCTCTCTTATACTCCATATTAGAGACTGTACTCACCTCGACTTGGTCTTCTGCTCTGACTCTGGAGCTGATACTAATTCTGTCAGTGTGATTGTGGAGACTGGAAAATTTTACTTTCAGTTTTAAAGTTTACTGTGAGGAACAGAATGTCACCTGACCAGTTATTACTGATCATCTTTCTTGTAAATCTGACAGGTTGCATAATTACAGTTTTATCTCCTTATTTTTTCGAATTCATTTTAACGGCAGCAGTAACATGTCAACTGGGTTTCTGCTCCTGGATTGTCCTACTGTGTGCACATGTGCAGAAGGTGGATTTGGGCCTGGAACATGGATACAACACACACACACACACACACACACACACACACACACACACACACACACACACACACAGTTTTTCAGTTGTAAATCACACATACACTCCTGTCATGCATGCAGTGACTCAGGATAAAACCAGTTAGCACTGGAATCTGGCAGTGCTGACATCAAACTAAAAGGAAATGTTTGTGTTCATGGTATGAAATTGCGTATAAATATGTAAGCACTTCCCCGTGACTTTCTGTGCTGATAAATGACTCACATTCTGTGACACCTGTATTAACATATTATAATGAAATGTGTGTGTACACAAGCTTTCACATAAAATGTTTGTGTGCGCATTAAATACAATATCCATGAAAAGCATTGCCTATAACTTTCCTGCCTCTCACTCTATATATAGTATTCTGTAGCTTCCCAGCAAGGCTGAGAGCTGCTAAAAAAGGGCAGGCAGAGGGAGGAAGGGGATGGCACACACAGTCAAACTAACTCACCATTACTGTCAGACAAGTGCATACAATTACAAACTTTCAAACTTTAGTAAAACTTTAGTAATAAGGAGCAGGGCAAACCCAAGTACAGAGATGACAGCACACAACAGGCTTGGTTCAAAGAAAATAATATGTTCTTTATTGAGGACTCAGGATAAAGCAAAACAAGCTTGGTACAAGCGTCCACACACAGCAAGCATCTCAATCCTGAGTAAATACATGGACATTGCTTAAATAAAGCTTAAAGAAAACACAGGTGACACCAATAACTAATTAACACAGGTGGAAGACATTAACTAAATGAGATATAGACCAGAATTATGAGGCCATGTGGTGGTTATTTTGGCAAGCAGCAGCCAAATCCCTGACAGTTCTTTTGCATATATTTTTCTCTTTCCCTATCCTCACAGTTTGTATGTTTTAATTCAATCCATGCTTAGAGCAATCCCAGGAAAGATGAACTCCTGCCTTACAAGCATAAGCATGTAAATGCATAGGTGTCATTTATGCTGGGGACATATTCCCACCACTTTTTGTTGTGGCCCATTTCATCCCCACCACTTTTTGAAAGCCTACTACTTTTTTGTAGTTAGTTGAACATGTCAAACCTGTCGTTGTCCCCACCACTTTTCAAAACAAATTGACGCCCATGCTTACAAGCACACTGTCTTCCTTCAGTTTGCTCAACATGGTGGATATTTTTTATCCAGGGAGTCCAGGGTGCGAAATAGGGGGGGTCTCTGTGGTCCGAGACCCCTTGATTGACACTTGAGACCCCCTGAAAGCCTCAACAGCAAAATTTTGGGGGGTCTCTGGAAAAATCTTTAAAAAATTATTTGTCACTTACAATTGTCACGAAAAATGTCTTTTAACCCTTAAAGCCCGACAGACGCAGCCTGCACCCAAATTCACATCCCTTCTCGATTGAATTGCTCACTAAGTATCATCGCTAACGATGCTAGTTGCTTGTCTATGTGACAAAGTGTTGGTGAGAAAAATAATTTTGAATTTACATCAAATTTAATCATAGTTACAATCTGCATACAGCTCTGTGTCCATCTCCACACCCATTACTCTTGTTTGAATTACTCATGAACTTGTCATTGCATAGATATGGAACACACATCACAAGAAAGAGCGGAACTGGAGCTTTGTAATGATGCTAGCCACATATTTGTACATACCGAAGTAATCACGTTATGAAAGACAGATCAACCTTCTGCAAAGTAATATCTTTACTAATTTCTTCACCCATTTTCACACTCCTGCTTCTCGGTTGAATAAGTCACGAAGTCCCTATCGCTTCACAACCATATGGGCTGGTGGGTAAGAGGAAAATCACTTAGAGAAACTAGTGGCTCAGACCTATGATGGGGCTGCTGTAATCTGAGGCTAACATGCTACAGGCTAAAGAGAGGGAAGCAGCTCCCAGAGAGCTCTGTGTTCAGTGCTGCTCTCATTTCCTCAGTCTGGCTCTGAGACTGAAGCCTTCCCACACACTTCTGCTGCAGCTGGTATCTGTGGTTTGCTCTGCCTGGATGGAATATTACTCAGCAGATCTGATGGGCAGTAAAATCACATGCTGACACTGGTAAAGTTTTTGTGCCTATGGAATGCTTAGAGTTGTAATTTCACTTCATTGCACTGATCTGGGAACAGTTTGCAGTGAGAGGCAAGTGTGCTGAGCAGGACAGAGACAGCCAGAGGAATAGAGAGAGGGGGAGTGTGATACAGCCAGCTGCCCTGTTTCTACACAGCTGTGGAGCTCACCAAGCCACAAACAGTGGAGACAGGAGACACCTTTAAACTGATAATCGTTGTGAATATGTTTGCCAGTTTGCCAGGAATCAGAGGCTGATTCATTTTTAGCTTGACTGTGCAAAACTCCCTGTGGGCGGACCAAAGTATTGAAATCGTCGGAGCGAGAACGCAAGCTGCATCATCACGGATCCCTTGGAGTTTAGTTGTACCGCAGCCAAGTCCTGATTTACATGCCAGTTTATGCTGTCAGATCATCTTCTATGCCAACGTTTGTGTGTGTAGATGCAGAGTAAGTGAACTCCGTTATACTTTGTATTTCTGTGTTGTATATGGTGATAGATGTGTCTTGTTACGAATTGGGTTAGTATAAAGAGATTAAGGCGACAGTTACCTACATAGCAATACATATACCCATAATATTTAGCATGTTAAACTCGCACAGTTTAAGTTGTGATGTTTGTATACGTACCAGTACTATGTCAGTGTTTAATTAGCCCATTTGTAGTATATGCCGTTAAATATATACGTTTGGTAGCGAAGATACTAACTCCGCGAATAGCAGGGTGGTTACTAGCCTGTACGAACTTCTAACAATGCAGAAAATTGTATTACATATTATGTGTATTCCTGCCCGATAACATCCGCGTGCGAATATCTGCGGATGTAAAGATATTTGTGGTGCTTTATACATTCATTCCAATCGGTAGAATTTATCACTGCAATTTCAGTCACTAGCGATTACAATTGTCCAATATGGCGACTGCACTAGTCCGAGAAAATTCCTGTAGCACGATCCTTGCCGATTTACTTCCGGCAGAAAACGAATTAGTTACGGTCTAGACGCCATCTGGTGGCTAGTATTGGACTTGCATGTACGAGTTGTAACTTTCTATTTCTTTGTGTTCCTTTGTACAGAGACCACACCAATGTAAATATTCCTGTTTAATGGAAGTGATAATAAAGTCTGGAATTCAGTAACCTCTCCTCTGCCTAATCATCCTTCTGACCGAGGATTGGAGTGATTTCAGTTGGACCCCAGCACATATACACCTTTTGATAACGAACATTGACTGTCAGCTGACAAATTTCTCATTGCAGTCTAAGAACAACCAAATGTGTGTGCGTATTGAATTGTACTTCCTTATTACTTTATAATTTGAACAGGTTTATCAGTGGGTTATTTTAACTGCTGCACAGTGTCCAGTCTCATGGCAGTAGTTTATGCTCTAGTGCTGTTCCTCTGTGCACAAACAAGCAACAGACAAATTAAGGGGATGGAACACTGCACCTGTGTAATTCACCTGCATACCTTCCCCTGCAGCATAGACCAGACAAGCTGGAGCATGAAGACAAACGTGAAAACCATCTGCAAACCCAATGTGTGACAGTCTCTGCCCTCACTACCACCACAGTAACGGTGGCAAGGCAGGGAAAATTTAAAAACATAGCCTACGTTAAGGCAAAAAAAAAAAAAAAAAAAAAAACAGCAAGACATTCCCCAGGTGATTGTACACCCCAATATTTAATAAAGAAATTGTTGGAATTGCAGGTAAAGGCACAGCAGGTAAACTCCTACAGATAGCCTCCTGCACAGAAACTACACTAGAATAGAATACAATACAATACAATAGAATATAATACATTAGAACAGAATGATCTTTATTGTCATTATACTCAGGTACAATAAAATTTCGCATGGCTTCTGCCGATGTAATAAAATAAATAAATAAATACAACAAATAAATAAATAAAAGCAGTGCCAGAAAGACAGCAGTAGTAGCAGCGAGATAGCAGTAATAGCAGCGGAATTTACACAGAGTTGCAGAGGTTGTAAGTAAATTGTCTCTGTGGTAGCAGTTCTGGGGGTGGAGGTGGGTGTGTGTGCGTGCGTGTGTGTGTCACAGTCTTTGATGTGTGAGTGCGTGTGTGACACAGTCCCGTGTGTGTGTATCACAGTCCTGACGTGTGTGCGTGTGCACTCACACTTCCTGTATTCTGTTCTGTGGTTGGGCAGGGAGGGGTGTGATAGAGGCCACAGCTCTAGGAAAGAAGCTGTTCCTCAGTCTATTGGTGCGGGATCTTATTGCCTTGAACCGTTTGCCGGATGGCAGCGGTTCGAACAGGGAGTGGCCAGGGTGCGTGGTGTCCCTGATGATGCTGCTCGCTTTCTTCCTCAGTCGGCTGGCATAGATGGTGTCCAGTTTTGGGAGCTCCGTCCCGACAGTATGTAAACTCCTACACATAGCCACCTGCACATAGAATACAGCAGGTAATCTCCTACAGATAGCCTCCTGCACATAGACTACAGCAGGTAAACTCCTTCAGATAGCCTCCTGCACATAGACTACAGCAGGTAAACTCCTACAGATAGCCTCCTGCACATAGACTACAGCAGGTAAATTCCTACAGATAGCCTCCTGCACATAGACTACAGCAGGTAAATTCCTACAGATAGCCTCCTGCACATAGACTACAGCAGGTAAACTCCTACAGATAGCCTCCTGCACATAGACTACAGCAGGTAATCTCCTACAGATAGCCTCCTGCACATAGAATACAGCAGGTAAATTCCTACAGATAGCCTCCTGCACATAGACTACAGCAGGTAAACTCCTACAGGTAGCCTCCTGCACATAGACTACAGCAGGTAAACTCCTACAGATATCCAACTGCACATAGAATACAGCAGGTAATCTCCTACAGATAGCCTGCTTCATATAGACTACAAGGTGGGGGGGGGGGGTCATGACTGAGCCTCTTATTTCCTCTGATTGTGACAGTTCTAACAGGCATCACTCTCTAGGGTCCACATATGATCTCTATCACATGCATTATAAAGGGAGGCTAATCCTGCCTCTGCTCATGGAACTGGAATGGAGCTGTGCTGCTATAGCATGATGCTGTGGCCATTCAACAGACAACAGGGACTTTGAACAAAAACTGCTTCCATGATTGTGTCACTAGCATTACTCACAAAATGCATGCTTGGCTAATTTATGTCTGTGTTATGTTTGCATTTTCCCTTAGCAGGTATTTAGCTTCAGGAAACAGGTAGCAACATTCCCAATGTTTCATGTTGATAAATGCTTACATTTTTTTATTACAACTCATTCTCCATCACTGGCCATGTTTTTCTAATGATGCTGAACTCTGCTGCACATGTCTGCAAAACACTGCAACAGCATCTCTGACTGCTGCAAGACAACATTGCCATTCATCAACATCAATGTCTGTACACAAAGAAACAGAAGCTGGCTACATACAACACACATAAGGAAAAGTTACAAATATTTCATTTTATTAAATCAGACTGTCATTTTTCAGAGAAGCACTGTAGAGAAACCAGTCAATACTTCTCCAATAAACAAGCCCAAAAGAACAGAGGTTTAAAAAACAATAATTTATTTTAAAACGAAACAAAGAAACCAAAGGAAACCAGCCTGTGCAAGCCAGTAGCAGGGACAAAGTGAGCCTCTCCCCTGCTCTGCAGCCACACCTGTATTTAATCAGGCCTCAATCAGTAAGGTGTGGCTCGTTATCCAATAGGTAATCCACACAGGTGCACACAGTCAACTAGCAATGATTGACAATTAACAATGATTGACAATCAATTAACAATTAGGCTTTAGGGAGTGGAGGTGAAGGCTCTCCTTCACAAGCACTTACACACTTTTACAAAGATGTATGATATTTCATTTCCTGATATTTAAACATGTATTTCACAGCAAATATTTATCGGTACACCAAACATAATTAACTCCCAGTTTGATTTATTGTTTTGATCAAAAACAATAAATTATTCAGAGGGTGGGACTGTAGTGACCTCTAGTGGCACAGCCTTGCAGATCCTAACCAGGGACTAGGCCAATCCATCTCTCCATCCTGAAGCATTAGACTAAGAGAACACAAATTATTTGCAATGACAGGGATGGAGACAATGATTGTAGGACATTTAATATAACCATCATCTCTATTTGGTTATTTTGAAATCATATAATGGTTGGCAATGAGAAATGCTTGCATTATGCACTAGAATTCATTCCCCATCACTGTTCATGTTTTTCTGATCACGCTGAACTCTGCTGCACGTCTCCAAAACGCTATACAACAGCATCTCTGACTGCCACAACAAAACATTGCCATTTATCAATCTCAACGTCTGTACACAAAGAAACATAACATCACTGTACAATTTTATTTCATAAAATCAGACTGTCATTGTCCTTATGTCTGTATCAGTTTGGCACATATTGAAATGTGAGATAAAAGACACATTGATAAAACACATTCCAGTATTTTTACATAATGATACAATTTACATAATATATCTTCTTTCCATAGGTGGAAGATCTCAATCGTCTACCCTCACTGTACAAAGGCAAATTTTGTGCTTAACATTGACAGTCACTCAGCAACCTCTAGCTTACTTGTTGAGGATCTTGTGGTTATTATTGGCCCAGACTTCCTATAGCTCCATACAACAGTACTTCAAGGCTGTCATTTTTCTTCTGTGACATATTGCCAAAATTAGTCCTTTCTTTTCCATGAGAGATGTGGAAAAGCTAGTTCATGCTTTTATCATGTCTTGAAAAGAGTGAATCTAGTCTAACAGGAGGCTTAGAAAGCATTCAATTATATTACATTATTATCATTTAGCAGACACTCTTATCCAGAGCAACTTATGTTATATATTACAGTTTTTTACAATTACATCAATTTATACAGCTGGATATTTACTGAGGCAATTGTGGGTTAAGTACCTTTTGCCCAAGGGTACAGCAGCAGTGCCCCTGTGGGGAATTGAACCAGCAACCTTTTGGTTCTGAGTCCTGCTCCACAGCCACTATGCCACAATAAATTCTTTGCAACTTGTTCTAATATTAGATTGATTTCAAATATTATACGACTCTTATCTTACAAGGCTTTAAATTGACTTGTACCTGCTTACATACAGGATATAGTAATCTTCTATAACCCGCCTGAGTTACTTCATTCACAAGAGGATGGCTTGCTGGTGGTTACAAAAAATCAAAAAATCAGATGGTGGAGCCTTTTCACACACAGCTCCTCTATTATGGAACAGCCTGCCAATCCATGCGAGGAAATTCAGCACAATCTCAATTTTGAAAATTTGACAATGTATCTTTACAGTAGGCTTTACAGTCACATTGGGTGCTAAGGAGGAATGGCTGTAGGAAATTTCAGGTGCTGTGAACTGTCTTTGCTGTCAGCTCATTTCCATTTGGACTGTCCCTTTCTTTTAGCTGGTTCCTGCTCTAAATTGGGCAGGACAGTCTTGGATTGCCTTCATGGCCATGGATCCTAAACTTTCTGTTCACCCCTTTTGTTGCAATGAACTGATGACTTTCCATGGTATCCTAATGCTTACAGTTCCACCATTTTCCAGAGGTGTCTAAAAGACCTTTAAATTCCATCTGGAAAATCCGCTATTTACTTTGTGACCATCTTGATTGTTAAAATACACTATAACAAATAAAATTTGATGGATTGATTAACTGATTGCTGCATTATTTCATTGATATTCAGTGGTTATTCAGCAGTGTACATGGAGTCTATTCCAGCTGACACAGAAACACTGAGGAGACAGGAGTTCCTCCAGGACACAGGAGTCTATTCCAGCTGGCACATGGACACTGAGTCATCAATCCCAAACCCAGGATAGAGGGGCTCAGTGAATGTGGTGTGGAATGTGTGCAGGAGGGTCAGTGTGTCAGAGGAGACGTTGTAGAAGGACAGAGTGCCGGCCGGCCAGTCCAGATACACTCCTACTCTCTGGGGGCAGGAGGGGGGAGGGGCAGATATGGGAGTTGCCTCTTTATTGTGCCAGACAGAGTAACCATCATCATGGAAGCTGAAACACCAGGACTTATCATTATGTCCAAGGAGACTGTCCTCTCCTTTCCTGATGACACCTTTATATGCCACTCCTATACAAATGTAACCCCCACTCCACTCAGCCTCCCAGTAGCAGCGCCCAGACAGACCCTCTCTGCACAGCACTTGGGACCAGTAGTCAAATCTCTCTGGATGATCAGGATATGGCTGCTCCTCTCTTCCCCGTGCCGCCTTCCTGTCCCCCTCAGACAGAGAAAGGTTTCTGTGTGCTGTGTTAGAGTCTAGTATGAACTGGCAGGTGTCTGCATACAGGAAGGAGGGAACAAACAATCACAATCACACACAGAAACATAAGCACACATTAAAGCTTGATCGACCGCCCATCACTAGTTTTGAGCCTGTTCTCTTTTCCTTTTAATAAATCATTTTGATTCTTTAAAACTGTGTGGCGGTCTACTGGGTTGCAGGATTATACGTAATATCATCGTAATACAATAACATACCCTATGTATGTGTGTGTGTGTGTGTGTGTGTGTGTGTGTGTGTGTCTGCGTGTGTGTGTGTTTTTGCTATTGTGTAACAATCCAAAATGTACCTGGTATTTAAATTGTCATTTAATGTGGTTTGTGGTTACATTGTATCAGTCTGTATATGTGGTGATGCAATGAAAGAGAATAATTCTGAATGTCTACACTATTTTTCTAGAAATTTATTGTAGTTTGTGTGAACTATCCTGATGATTTGTTTAACTTTACAGAATAGGTCAAATAAACTTACATTTCCTTGGCCCTGGTTTGATCCTGCACTCACCACCATGCTCCACACTGCAGGAAAACCAGAGGAACAGACAGTGATTGAGTGACACACAGCCTGTCTATGAAGTGCAGTGTGGAAACTCAGAGCCCTGTGACAATGGGAGAGCTCCACACACTGTAAGGTCTTTCCTGTTCTCACAGTGACACAGTCTTTATGACACTGTCCATCTCATATGATAACAATTGTATAAATTCACAAAAAACAAAGGTAATCTTAGACCTCACCTCAGTTTCTGCAGCGTACATTTGGAGTCCTGCAGTCTAGAAGAGAGCAGATTTATTGCTAATTCCCCAAGGTGATTGTAGCTCAGATCCAGCTCTTTCAAGTGCGATGTATACAGAGCTGAAGCCAGAGAAACACAGCCTCTCTCTGTGACTCCACACAGTGACAGCCTGCAGGTAAAAGAAAGTAAGAAAGGTCATCATTCTCACACCCCTGGAAAAAGTCAGTTCATTGCTGTTATCAAACAAAATATTTACAGTTTGCTAAGCCTAATCAATCATATTTGACTTAATGTCAAGCTCCTGGTTAATTAACCTCAGCGTTTCCAGTTTACAGTGTGGATTCTTCAGTCCAGCAGAGAGAAGCTCCACTCCTGAATCCTGCAGCTCATTGTCACTCAGGTCCAGCTCTCTCAGACTGGAGGAGTTTGAGCTGATAGCTGAGGCCAGCGCTTCACAGCATTTCTCACTGAGGTTACAGCTGTTCAGCCTGGAAAGGAAATCATGTGATATCAGTCTCACAAAATCCCCTTACCTACAGGAGCTAGGTGTGGCTCTCCTGTCAGAATTACAGCCAACCCCTCACTTGAGAATGGGAGAGCCATAAACTGGAGTGCGTTCAATGTGGCTAATGTATTCTAGACTGTCTTTAGAAAAAAAAAAAAATAAAAAAATAAATAAATATATATATATATATATATATATATATATATATATATATATATATATATATATATATATATAATGCATAAACGTTTAAAAATGGCCATTCAGGTTTGAAATCTGGGGGAATGGACAGGACTATTCTTTCTTTTGACTATGCACAAACTGGCTGAACTCCTTAGATTCATCCACACAATTCTAATCATTCACCTTTAATCTTCACCTAATGCCTTTAAAAATGCATATGAAACAGGGAATATGGTTTGACATCTCTCTAGAAGTAGGAGAATAAAAAAATCTTGGCAACATGACAGATGAAAATAACAAAAATGATGAAGCGTGTTTGCGTCTTTTTTTAGGATTTTCTTCCCACTGTTTGGAAGGGGACTCTCACCCAATGTTTCTTGGGAATAATTTCCCGGTATCTCTCCACAGGCAATGAGTTTTAAACTCTCTGAAAATGGTACTGTGTTCATTGCTTTGAGGTTGTGCAATTGTAAAAATGCATTGTAACATAGCATACTTCACTGACGGATTGTTTTTCTTGAATTTGTTGTAGATAGCTGTCAGCTATAATATGGATATGAATAGGTGAGACTCAAACAATTTATCTGTACTGTCTTATCAACAAAAAATAAGTCTGTCTTAAACTTATTGACATGGGGCAAGGTTATAACAGCTAGTATGGGCAGCATGACTTCATATGAACTAAATAAGCACTATAACAAAACAGTGATAACCAGTGTTGTCCTTCATGTTAATATTGTGGTGTTCAGAGTATAATAGAACTCACAGAGCTGTTCTGGAGGCCTTGACCACTGGCATCAGCCTCAGAAGACCTTCATCTGACCTGATGTATTTCTTCAAGTCAAACACATCCAGCTCCTCTTCTGATGTCAGCAACACAAAGACCAGAGCTGACCACTGTGCAGGTGAGAGCTCTTTTCTTGAAAGACTTCCTGGACTCAGGTAACTTTGGATTTTCTCCACCAGAGAATGCTCATTCAGTTCATTCAGACAATGGAACAGGTTGATGGACCTCTCTGGAGACGGATTCTCCCTGATCTTCTCTTTAATGTACTGGACTGTTTTCTTAATGCTCTGTGAGCTGCTTCCTCTCTGTGTCAGTAAGCCTTGTAAGAGACTCTGATTGGAGTCCAGTGAGGCCAAGAAGGAAGCGGAGGAAAAGGTCCAGGTGTCCATTCTCACTCTGTAAGGCCTGATCCACTGCAGTCATGTGTAAGTTGGTTAAAGGTGTTTCTATGAAGAAACTCAGCAGTAATGTGAAGTAGGACTGATGTTTGTCCAGTATGTTTCTGTTGCTGATCCTGTATGAGTTGAACACATACAGAGCTGCAAGATACTCCTGAACACTCAGATGCACAAAACTGTACGCTTTCCCCTGATACAGCCCAAACTCCTCTTTGAAGATTTTTGTGCACACTCCAGAGAACAGTGAAGCTTTACTGGTGTCAATACCAAACTCTCTGAGGTGTTCTCCATAGAGGATGAGATTTCCCTTCTCTAGGTTGTAGAAAGCCAGCTTTCCCAGTTTCAGAATGACTTCTATGTCTGACTTTAACAGCCTGTGTAGCTCTGCCTCTTGTTCGTTGACATACTTCTCGTTCTTTATATTCATCTGAATGGGCAGGAAGTGTGTGTACATTTCAGTCAGAGTCTTAGGGATTTCTCCACTGTCTGACTCACCTATTTTTTGCTCAAGCACAGTGGCTGCAATCCAACAGAAGACTGGTATGTGACACATGATGTAGAGGCTCCTTGATGACTTTATATGTGTGAAAATTCTGGTAGCCAAGTTCTGATCACTGAATCTCTTCATGAAGTACTCCTCCTTCTGTGGATCATTGAACCCTCGTACCTCTGTCACCTGGTGGATACAGTCAGGAGAGACCTGATTGGCTGCTGCTGGTCGGGTGGTGATCCAGAGGAGAGCAGAGGGAAGCAGATTCCCCTTAATGAGGTTTGTCAGCAGCACGTCCACTGTTGTTGGTTCTGTTACATCATACCAGCTTTGATTTTTCTGGAAATCTAAAGGAAGTCGACACTCATCCAGACCATCAAAGATGAACAAGAGTTTGTAATGATTAGCCTTAAACTTAATGGATCCAAACTCTTTCATGTCTGCAAAGTGTTGATGAAGGAGTTGAATTAGGCTGCATTCTTTAATCTTTATCAAATTCAGCTCTCGGAAAGGTAGAGGAAATATGAAATCAACATCCTGGTTGGCTTTTCCTTCTGCCCAGTCAAGAATGAACTTCTGCACAGAGACTGTTTTTCCAATGCCAGCGATCCCCTTTGTCAGTACAGTTCTGATGTGTTTGTCTTGTCCAGGTAAGGGTTTAAAGATATCATTACATTTGATTGCAGTTTCTTTTGGAGCTGATTTTCTGGATGTCATCTCAATCTGTCTGACCTCATGTTCCTGATTTACATGATCATTTCCTCCCTCTGTTATGTAGAGCTCTGTGTAGATTTTCTTGACATCTGTAGGATTTCCTTGCTTGGCAATCCCTTCAAATATACATTCATACTTCTTCTTAAGAGTGTATTTGAGTTGTTCTTGGCATTTCCTCAGGATCTCATCTGACAAAAATGAATGGGAGAAAATAGCACAGAATATTTGCTGCATTTAAATATTTGATCTCCTTTTTTCAAACTTCAAAATTACAACTGTTGTCACTCTTAGATTATATTTTACTAGCTATTTGTACTGTTCTGCATCAGACTGAATCTTATATGTCAAATTTACAAAGAAATTTGTCCACTTAATTGGCTCAAACTGTAGTCATAGACCTCTTGGATACAGCATCATCAGTCATGGTCTGTCTACATTATATCTCCAAAAAATGCTTTCAGTGTTCAAAAACCACAGGTTACTCACACATGCAAAGTACTCCCTCTGTTAAAGTCAGTAGGCTTGCAACAATAGGTCAGGCTATTCAATGAACTGACATTAAAAAGAAACAAGGTGACACTATACCGTACACATATCATACAGATGCTTATTCTAATATAGTCGGAAATAGAAATCTTTTCATAAAATCTCTGCTGTCTTTACTTAGAGATCAATGTCATGCAGTGACAGAAACTCTTACTTTTCTCCAGTGTGTCAGCAGCATCCTTGTGGTTCATGTTCCTCAGGATGTGCACTATGACCTTCACAGCCCCCTCTCTGACACAGCTCTCCAGCATCTTGTAGACTTCATCCAGGACATCGGGATCTTCCAGCTGACTCTGGAAGCATTCTGGGTAATCCTGACTCAGATCACTCTGGAGCTTTTTCAACTCTTTCTGCATGCACTTGACTATGTTGTTTTCAAGCAACTAAAACAAATAGTAAAAATAGTGAGTCATGAGTTGAAATGAAATTATTGGTGAGCCCAATGAATTGGATTAGTCATCTATGATATGATGATGATGATGATGATGATGATGATGATGATGATGATACTTTTATTGTCAGACAAGTCTGAAATTTTTCTTGCATCACAGCAGCTGCATTTGCAACATTGCAGAGAAGACAAGGATTAGGACAATGAAACAAAGATACATACATTTAACATTACCATCACAAAAGACAATATTCAATGTACATTTGATCTGGGATTAAGCTCCATGTTTAATTCTCGGATTGACTGATGCACAAAAGAGAGTATAAGATTATTATATGAGAATATAAAATTACAGTGTTATTATTAGTCATCCGTGAAGTTATTACTGGAATTGCTGGTAAAGTTCTACCCAGTAATCGTTGAGTCTGTCCTCATCACCTCCATAACAGTCTGGTTTGGCACCACCAAGCAAGATATTAACCAACTACAGCCATCAGGACTGCACTGATCACTACACCAACACCAAAACAAGCCGACACCGGAATAGCTTCTTCCCACATGCCATCATACTCTTGAACTGTTAAACTAGCGACTCACAGTGCAATAGGTGTACAATTATAGTTGTACATATTCATAGCCTGCACTCAGGTACACTTTATCTCACTCTCATTGTGCAATAGTTGTATATAACACAGTGCAATAGCTGTCTAAAACAAGTTGCTGTACAGACCCACAGCCTGCACTCCTGTACACTTTAACTTACTGTGCAGTGGCTGTTAACCTATTGTACAATATCTGTTCATATTTATTTTTATATACCTCATTCATTCCATCCTTACTCCATTCTATGTATGAGTCCTGCACTACTCTTGTTGATTGTTGTTCCACTACTGTTGGATGGTATTTGTTGTTGTCACCTTCTAAATCATTGTGTGAACGCACTACGGGAGACACTGTAAGCAGAGTCAAATTCCTTGTATGTGTGAAAGCATACCTGGCCAATAAAGTCTGATTCTGATTCTGATTAATGTGGGTGGGGGTGAGGCTGGGGGAGGGGGGGCTCTGAAGGGGTGTTGCCACACCAGTAGGAGGCAGAACTAAAACTTTGTAAATAAAGAAAACAGTTTACACCAGACCTATTTCTGTTAAAAACCAAATATGGAATATAGGGGTTATGGGTCAGAGGTTAAAAGTCAAATGTACGTTTGACAAAGTGTGCTATGAGTGTGCTATGCACAAGAGTAAGGACAACAACGGAGACCCCACCTTGAATATGGATAATAAACCCATCTGGTGACTCTGGGTAGACTGACTGCTGGGTATCACTGACTCTGATCTCTCCAGCTGGACTCTGTGAATAAAACATGAAAAGAGAGACCTTACTGTTCACCCCTGTGCATGCCTGGAAAAATCAGAAATACAGCTGTACAATAATGCAATGCTACTGATAAAGTTACTACTACTACTACTACTGATGCCTCTACTACTGATAATAATAAATAGGGATGTTTTCCATGCCTTACAAAAAAAGTATACAGAATAAATCACTGATCTCACTTTTGATTTGTGGAAAAGGCTCCCTTTCCTAATTGGAGTGGAGGATCCATTGACCAATCACTCTTCACAGACAGACAGCTGGGTACAGGTGAGTCTGCTCTCTCCAGCTGGACCCTGTCAGCAGCACATACAGAACACAGGACTTTCATCTAATCATGTTTAAAATGTAGGGAAGGAGACAGAGATATCACACTCACACTCACACTTTCTCACATTCACACTCACTCTCACACACACGCACACATACACGCGTGCGCACACACACACACACACACACACACACACACACACACATACGCATAGAAAGCTCCTCTTACCTCTTACTCTCAGAGTTCATTGCTCCATCATGGGTCTCGCATTTCCCAGAGAGACTCAGTTCAGAGGCCACGCCCCCCTCCTTACACTCCCCAGAGAGACTCATTTCAGAGGCCACTCCCCCCTCCTTACACTCCCAGAGAGACTCATTTCAGAGGCCACGCCTGTCTCCTCACACTCCCAGAGAGACTCATTTCAGAGGCCACGCCTGTCTCCTCACGCTCCCAGAGAGACTCATTTCAGAGGCCACGCCTGTCTCCTCACACTCCCCAGAGAGACTCAATTCAGAGACCACACCCCCTTCTCAGGAGTCTGGAAGGACCAGGGGAGTCCAGAACAGGCTTCTGACCCAGATCAGCAGACCTGTAAACACCAAAGGAGGATTCAGTCTAGTTCCACTGTCTTCACCCGTATGAATGATACCATGTATATATCTTCAATGCCTCTTTACTCTAGTACATTGGTAGGATTCATTCCTCACTAAAGGTTACTAAACTTCTCGAGCACAACTTACCTTAGAGCCTAAATCAGGTCAGTTTGAGTGACATTTGTGATGCCATTGTGATGCCATTTGTGATCAACAGATTTTCGATTTCAAACACAGGCCGTAGGGCTAAGCCTGAGCTTGAGATGAACACCTTTACTGTCTGAGCCCATACCAACTTACACTTCTGTTTATGCCTTACTCTCATATCTCTATTTATTAAGAGATGTCTGCAAAAACTACAATAGAATAGTTACGGTACATTTGAAGCTGACTGAATGGTAGTTTCAACAAATGACTGAACGTCTTCATGAAGTAACAGAGGTAACTAAGTGTTAATACTGAACCCGTATGACCCCATTCCCTCATCATTTACCCCCCCCTTTATATCATACAGACTGTACTCACCTGTACACAAGTACTTCATGACCTGAATTCACTTCATATCATACAGACTGCATAGTGGTCTGATTCTCTTCCCTTGGACAAAACACCCAGTTCATAAAATGACTCTGACTGGGCCTGGCAACAACAATAAAGTCTTACTGCCGCTTGATTGTGAACTTTGAGCTGTGAGGCGATGCTGCTGTTTGTCTGTCTCAATAATTTCATGTTTTATTGTGCTGTGTAACTCCACCTCTGGTAAAGCATTAAAACACACTGTTTTATATCTTCTAGTCTCGTAAACATTGGCAACAAATACTTCTCACCTGATTACCCTACAGTCACGCCACAGAGTGAATCACACCTACTACATGACATGTGATAGTCATCATATCATCATATCCCTGATGACTTCAAAGGAAAGGCCCCATTAGATCCAAACCCTTTCAGACAAGTACCTTTCCTGTGTGAGGCCATATCTGACTTTTACTACATACTCTCATGTCTCTCTGATTATTAAGGGATATCTGCAAAGAACAGACTAGATTATTTACGGTACATTAGAGTACAACAGGTGGTAGTTTGAACAAATGACCAAACTTCATAAATTAAGTGCCAGACTGTAGGTAACTGAGCAGTCTCAACACTGAACCCCTCTGTCCCTGTCTCCTCCTCATTTACCCCTCCCACTCATATTCATACAGACTGCACTCACCTTTACACAGGTATTTACTGGTCTGACTTTACTTCATATTACACAGACTATACTCACCTGTACACAGGTACTTACTGGCGTTTCATTTCCTATTATACAGGCTGTACTCATCTGTACACAAATACTTACTACTCTGTTTTTGAATGAAATCGACTGTGTTTACCTGTACTCAGGTATTTTATGGTCTCACTTCACTTCAGATTATATAGACTGTACTCACCTGTACACAGGTAACGGACTGATTCTTGGTGCTCATTCTTCTATTCTGTCTCCTCCATCAGTATAACAGAAAGGACTGAACTGCTTACTTTCAATTTCACCTTAACTGCAGATGTTACTGATTAGCTTTGCTGCAAGCTGATAGGGAGGGAGGGGAAGGGAGGGAGGAGGTGGCACACAGTCAAACTAACTCACTATTGGAAATGTATCTCCTTACCATTAATGTAAAATAAATACATTTGATCATGAATAGAATTTTACTTGAGCTTTTTATTACTTTTTTTAACATATGCACATTTTTTCCTCTCAGTTCCACAGTATGTGTAACTTATTTTAGCCCATATTCAGAAACCTGATGTGTATGTATCAAAATTAAATAGTTCCTTCAGGTTCTTGAACTTGTACTTCATGACACAAGTACTTCATGAGGTGATGCTGCTATTTGTCTGTCTCCAGTAATTTCATGTTTTACTGTGCTGTGTAACTCCAGCTCTGGTAAAACAATAAAGCACACTGTTTTATATATGCTAGAGTCACTGCATTGGCAAATACCACTTACCAACAAAAGTGACTTTGTATAACTGGATATGAGACCCATGTGTATTTAGCATACAGTAATCTACTTACTGGGATAAATAAAAACATTATTCTGATAACACCTGTCATAACATAGGTTCAGTAACATATCAAGAACAATCAGTAGTCACAAGTATTGAAATTGAAAAGTTTTAAGTGAATTTTTAAAAATTTATTTATTTATTTATTTGTTTATTTATTTATTTGTTTGTTTGTTTGTTTGTTTATTTATTTATTTATTATTATGATAGAATATCCAGTTTTGGTCAGGTTTCAGCTTCTTGTTGGAGGGAATAAGGTGTTGTGGAAAAAGTGTTGCTGACCATAAGACAGAAATACTTCAATAATTCAGATGTAGTCCAGGAAATTCAAGTTGGATCAATTCAATTCAAGAGGCTTCTGTCAAGTACTGTTTTCTGATTTATTTGTTAAGCAACATCATTGAACAACATTTAAGGATCTGAAATACTGTGCTTCAGGTCAGCAGTCCCTCTGTCACTCTAGGCAAAACAGTTTTCTTTTCTTTCACCTTAACTATGGAGGTGTTACCTGTGCCACACAGAGCTTGTGGAGGTGTTACCTGTACCACACAGTGCTGATCAAGCCGTTACCTGTACCACACAGTGCTGCTGGAGCTGTTACCTGTACCACACAGTGCTGGAGGAACTGGTACCTGTACCACACAGTGCTGAAGGAGCTGTTACCTGTACCACACAGTGCTGCTGGAGCTGTTACCTGTACCACACAGTGCTGGAGGAACTGGTACCTGTACCACACAGTGCTGGTGGAGCTGTTACCTGTACCACACAGAGCTGGTGGAGCTGTTACCAGTACTGCATAGCACTCACTCAGAGAGAAAGCAGAAGTGATCCAACACTGTCCAGGGTGTATGATGTCACAATGAAGGGATGGCAGCCTCAGAGTAGGTCCCTGTTTCCTCCTTTATACATCAGTTTGAACTGATTTCAGTTTAGACAATTACTTTAACCTACAAAGCACAAGTAGTTATTCCCTCCAGTTTGAGAATATCTTATTATATCTATGTGGGGATGAAAAGAATCTGATTTTAGCTCAGACCAGGGTGACAGAGACAAATGTTTCATGCACTATGTCATGTAGTGGATAAAGCTGTGACGAAACATATATACACAGCACAGCCTTATTCACATGCATTTATTTCTCTAATTAATAAACAAAAATATTAATACAATTTTTTTGACAATTTATCTACACTTATTTACTGAAGAACCACAATCTACTTGGTACATATTCCAACTTTATTTAATAGAATTATAAGCTATATCAAGATGAGTTTTTATGTATGTTGAGACAAGAAATTATTCTTACACAAACAAAAATTCCAGGTTGGTACAGGTTTAGGTTTAAGAATTATTCACACCTGAGGGCTGGGATTCTAGTGTCCTCTAGTGGCAGAGGCCCCATTTACACCTGGCATTAACCCTTTGAATCCTGCCATATTTTTTTGATGTTTTCTGAGGTGTTGGATTCCCTTCAGTTTTAGGCAGAATACTCAGGATCTGTAATAGCTATCCACTCATGGCATTTATATTTTGTTCAGAACCAATTTTCCTAATAGAAAATGCCATCAGGAATCCTGACCATGACATGAGAAATTCGATATGCCCTTTGATATGAGGTAAAACTATTTTTGCTTGTTGTGAAATATTTGTTTACTTGAATGACCATCCAAAAGCAAATGTGTCAGCTCAGGTATCTGTACAGAGACTGATGGTATCATTTGCTTTGTAAAGTGAAAAGTATCAGCTGAATGCCAGGCAAAATATGCTCAGAAAGTTGAAAGTTAGATAAAGGTTTTGTCTTTTATTTATTTTTAACACACTACAAACAGTGTTATAAAGTACTGTCAATAACCATTTGCATAAAAATGATCACAATGATTTAAAATCATTACAAAACATAACTATATACATTTTAGGTCATTGCAATCTGATATATGTAGTCATAAATCAGTTGGAATTTTATTTATATTACCAATAAAAACTGCTATCAAAGTTCTTTTTGAAGTAAGTGACACAGAAATACAGGCAGACTTTGCACCTTTATTGCAGAGCCAATCTTACATTTACTGGTGGTAAATTCAACATACTAAACGTGACAAGCTTCCTGTACATGGCAAAATAAATTGGAAGTTTCTACATTGTAAAATGTGTTATTCAGTGCAAAGTCAGGTTAGCACACATGGCTGCAATATGCAGCTTTTGGTTTTTAGGGGTTGATATATTATATGTATGTATTTATTATATGTTACTGCAGGAAGAACCGACTTAGACAAAGATGTCATGGAGACAACACTGGAGATGTGATGTTTGCAGCAGTGGCCATTGCAGCTGCGGCTCAAGCCAGCACTGTTCACAGGGCCTGTGAGAAAAGCCAGGAGCAGGGGGAGAACATTGTCCTTCCTTTCATTACTCAAGACAATGGCTTTACGATGTGTGTACCCATTTTTCAGTCGTTGTGACCTTACTTCATGCATTTGGGTGCTCCAGTATCTGTGGTGGATTCACCACCAGCACCAGCTGCTGCACCTGGGCTCATCTATATGGAGTGGGAAGCACCACAGTTCTATTTATGGGTAGAGTGAGGAGATTGTGGCTGATTCTTCAACTATTTGAACTCTTGCTCAGCAGATATGTCTACACTTGGTTATGAACCAATTTGTCCACTTCCGGAGGTGGGTTGCCAGAACAATCACCATCTCATCAATATGCATTATTTGCATCTACATCCGGACAGAAACAGCCCTTCTCACTGGATTTGGCCACAATCTGATCCCATGATGGATTTCAATATCAGGTTCCGGCCATGGTCTCTTCAAATCCATCTCTCTGAGAGATGAGCTTTCTCGTGTTCTCAGAAGATAATTATCCACATCGGCAGAGATGTGGTAGCAATCATAGGCTGTGCATAAACTCATAAACAATGACTATGTAACCAAATAATATTGTCTGAGTATATATTTCTCAAAAAGATTCCTGGGTGCCCTTGAACTGTTCTCCTCTCTCCACATCAGATCCATGAAGACACAGGTGTTCCTCCGGGTCACAGAAGTCTATTCCAGCTGGCAAAAAAACACTGAGGAGTCAACCCAAAACCCAGCATTGAGGGGCTCAGTGAATGTGGTGTGGAATGTGTGCAGGAGGGTCAGTGTGTCAGAGGAGACACTGTAGAAGGACAGAGTGCCGGCCGGCCAGTCCAGATACACTCCTGCTCTGCAGGAGGGGGAGGAGCACAAGGTATGTAAGTGTGTAAGGTGGGGTTTCCTGTAATCACTTGCATCAGGTTCAAAACCTTGGTGCTGACATACAGGGCAGTAAATTGGACAGCCCTTTCATATCTACAGTCGCTTTTCAAACCCTATGTACCGCCCAGATCACTACTCTCTGCAACCATGGGGCAACTGACTGTCCCATCCTGACGGGGTTGCTCCTCTCAGACACATTGCCCCGCCGTACTGGTCCCTCAGTAGTGGAATGAACTCCCCACGGGGGTTAGGACAATGGAATCGCTGGCCATCTTCTGATGCAGACTGAAGATCCACCTCTTCAGACTGCATTTCAGTTCTACCTCAGTCCTGACCCCCTAACACCTGTGACCTCTACTGCTTGCTGTTTATTTTATGTACATTATTTTGATGTATTTTGGGCTCTGGATAAGCGTGTCTGCCAAATGAATAAATGTAAATGTCATTCAACTTTCCTGTGCTAAAACGACACATTTTTATGTGTACCAACATGACAGCTTGTCATGTTTCATTATTCTGAAAATTGGCAAAAGGAAGCTAAACAAGAAGAAAGCTAAAAGGATGGACACCAATGCACATGCCCCTAATAACTGGACAAGAATAAACACCACATAAGCACCTATCAATGACCAGATAAGAACAAAACCTATTGGGCCCCTCATGTGCTGATCAACTCTTTGAGGTTCGGGTATATAAAAGGGATAGATTTCTGCACTCAGGGAGCCCTGTCAAGCGTATAGCCACGTGACTCCGCATAGGTGGGCTATGTGTATTTATCATCGTCCACCGTCCACCACCGACCATTTCTAACGACGCACGTAGTAGGATTTGAGGTTTTTCTGTAAGTTCTTGCCGTACCGCTCGAAACCCATTATTACTTACGCTCGGTCAGTCTTAAGTATTGCACTATTCTGACGAGTCTGCAGTCCCTAGATGGGCCGCCTAAATGGCAGCAAGTTATATTAAATGTGCTGGTATGGTATCCTACGTTGTGGACTATGTAGCCTGATCACCTACAAGCCAAAGTGAACTGAGAATTCCTGGGTTGCTAATTAGAATTGGGAATTGAGGAACGAAACATAGGTTGGCATGAAGTGGAGTCAGATTTAGTTATTTGATAGGCAGATTTTAACATCATTACTTCCAAAGACGCAACGCACGCATCTGCCTTCAACAGCCACCACACCACTGGTTGTGTCAGTACTCCGCCCCCCTAGCTGTGTGTTTGTGTTCTTCCCCTGTCCATGTGCTTTTGTTTTCCTTGTGTTCCAGCCCTGCCCCGTTCCTGCCTGCCTGCCTGCCTCGTTACTGCATCGCCGCCACCTGCCTGCTAGCTCACCTGTTTCCCATCGCCTCATCTACTCTGCCCTTTATAATGCCCTGCCTGTTCCTGTCTCGTTGCTAGTTCGTTGCAGTGTGTTTACCTGTCTCGTTCCCGCATCTGATTTCTGCTTGCTTGTTTTCATGTTTTCGACTTTCGCTTGTGCCCCGACCTGTGTCTTGCCTGCCGCTTTGTCCTGTTGCCTGAGATTCTGCCCGACTGGTTTCCGACCCTGCCTGCTCCCGTTCCTGATCCTGGATCTTCTCTTCGGACTGTCTCTCTGGTTTCGACCCTGCCTGTTTCTGGTTACGATCTTGCCTTCCGCTAATAAACCCCGTTTGTGACTGGCTGTCCTACAAGTGGACTATTTATTGTGCCAGACAGAGTAACCACCATCGTAGCAGGTCAAACACCAGGACTAATCATTGTGTCCAAGGACACTGTCTGCATCTCCTCCTTTCCTACTGATCAGCATACATCCCACTCCACTCAGCCTCCCAGTAGAAGCGCCCAGACAGACCCTCTCTGCACAGCACTTGGGTCCATTAGTCAAATCTCTCTGGATGATCAGGATATGGCTGCTCCTTTACAGGGGCATAACTAGTGGTAAGCAGGTAATGCGGTTGCATTGGGGCCCATGACAATTGGGGGCCCATGAGCGTGGGCTACTTAATCAGGCCCTTCAAGCATATATCGTGCAGAGTCATCTGCTTGATGGTGTGTCATTCTTAATGTCGTTGACCGAATAAATAACAGTTTGATAACTATGTTTGATCTTAGGTGGGGGGGGGGTGTTATGACCCTGAGTCATAGGTGTTTCATTGTGCTTTATCTTGTGTGGTGTCGATCCCCCCCGTTTGAGGGCGGTGTGTCATCCTGTCTGTCTGTTTCTGTTGAGTTGCAGGTGGCGGCTGGGGATTGGTCTGGGGATTGTTGGTGCTGTTTGTAAAGTGACGCCTATCCAATGCCGGCTGGCTCCTAACCCGACCGTGCATGCTGCTCAGACATTTTAGAATGAGTGATACTTTAATTCACTTCTACAAAGCAGGTGAACAAAAGCAACCATGTTATGTCAGTGATCATCCAATTAAAACAGTCCATTCAGAGGAATCCCATTACATCCTTCCCTGATACTCTTCTTTGCTGAGCCTTGTTTACACATTACCAACTCTTTCATTTTTGGCAGAAACGTGACACTGATTCACTTCCTTCTCCTGTCTTCACTCCTGTTTCCCTCTAAACATCCTCTATTCCACCCCTCTCATCAGTTCCTCCAAAATCCCCTATTCTAAACTCCCTGAACTCATCACTCAGACATTCAGTGGCTTATAAATCCTCCTGTAATCATTAATTACACACCACTCAGCCACCCATCAGTTTATGAATCTTTATTTGGGCCTTCAAGCAACAAAACACATCAACCCAGCAAGTCTGTAACTCCATAAATATGTTGATTTTTGTAACTTTTGTCAATCACTGCACATCTAGATTTTTTTCTAAAATACCATTCATTCACAAGCCATAATGGCTGTAAAACTATGATTGTTATTTTGATACAAGTGACTAAGAATTATCAATTTCAAGGGTTCATACTATAATAGCCCATTAAGACACGATAAACAATAATCATTTTCATGCATTTGTGTAAATAAATCATGTAAATAAATCATAAATATTTATTTACATCCATGTGTCATAATGTAGAACATTCATCAAAGTATATCTCGTATTTCTGGTCATAATAAACATAGCTATGTAACAACAATAGATAGCAAAATAACAATTACCATTTCACAACATCATATTAGGCACATTTTATTTCTGTATTGGTATAGCACTTACTGAAATATGAGATGAAAACATGATTTTTGCAGCAATCCACTTTCCGTGAAATTCATTTCTCACAGACTGACCCCCTGGTGCACTTTAACTGGACTCCTTTCTCTGGTTCAGCTCCCCAAAGATACACAGGTGTTCATCCAGGACACATTAGTCTATTCCAGCTGGCAAAGAAACACTGAGGAGTCAACCCTAAACCCAGGATAGAGGGGTTCAGTGAATGTGGTGTGGAATGTGTGCAGGAGGGTCAGTGTGTCAGAGGAGACGCTGTAGAAGGACAAAGTGCCGGCCAGCCAGTCCAGATACACTCCTACTCTGTGGGAGGGGGAGGGAGGGTCTGGGATGGCAGTTTTATCTTTATTGTGCAAGACTGAGTAACTGTCACCACGGCAGGACAAACACCAGGACATGTCATTGCATCCAAGTCGACTGTCAACATGTTCTTTGGTGTTGATTCCTTTATATGCCACTCCTACACAAGCCCAACTCCCACTCCACTCAGCCTCCCAGTAACAGCATCCAGACAGACCCTCTCTGCACAGCACTTGGTGCCAGTTATCAAATCTCTCGGGATGGTCAGGATATGGCTGCTCCTTTCTCCTCCATGTCACCTTCCTATTCCTCTCAGAGAGAGACAGGTTTCTGTGTGCTGTGTTTAGATCCAGTGTGAGCTGGCAGGCATCTGCAAACAAGAGAGAGTTAGATGGAGAGAACACACACAAGATCAAAATGCTGATATATGGATGAAGCTGATTCTGAAAATTATTTGGAAATGTTTGTGTTTCTTGATTTAACTGCACATATGACATATAACTCTTGAAATCTATTATTCCTTATTCAGTCATGGTTTAACCTTAATGATCTGTCATTATACTGTAAAGAAGCCAAAAGGTGCTTTTCAATATATTTTCTGCAGTTGCTGTGACCTCTCCTGATGTTTGTGTTCAAGTTACTTATTTAAGATGGCTTACGTTTCAGCAGCGTCTGTTTGCTCCTGCTCACTCCAACATGGTCCACACTGCAGGAAAACCAGAAGAACAGACAGTGATTGAGTGACACACAGCCTGTCTATGAAGTGCAGTGTGGAAACTCAGAGCCCTGTGACAATGGGAGAGCTCCACACACAGTCAGGACTTTCCTGTTCTCACAGTGACACAGTCTTCATGTCAGGGTCCATCTGAAAGAGGGAGATATAAAGGCTTTGTCCTGTTGAAATACATTATTTAGTAAAACCCAGAAAGTTGACTTCTCAATATGTTGGGTTGATTACCTCAGAAAAAACTGTCATCTTGTCAGTTCTATAATTCACCTTAGTTTCTCCAGTTTACAGTTAGGGTCCTCCAGTCCAGCAGAGAGCGCTCTCAGTCCAGAGTCTCCTGAGTGATTGTAGCTCACATCCAGCTCTCTCAGGTGTGAGGGGCTTGAACGCAGAGCTGCAGCCAGAGAAACACAGCCTTTCTCTGTCACTCTACACAGTGACAGCCTGCAGAGAGAAAATATATTTTTATTTGTTTCATGTGATTGTTCCTGAATGGTTTTGCAACATTGAATAAAATGTATTTATTAGCTGTATTTATTATATCAGATTTAACAAAACTATCAAACCCTTATATGAAGCCTATGAAGAACCTACATTACTGAGGTCACAACTGTTCAGCCTAGAAAGGAAATCATGTCATATGAGATAATTAAACATAGCCACACCAGGCCAGCAGAGAGATACACAGATGCACTGATCTTTACATGGTCAGGATAGGAGAGATCAGCATCAAGGAATGAAATGACTATGTATATCATAAGACATTTTTTACCTTATAAATGACTATTTTATTATGTCTTCATTACTGTGGTTTTTCTCATGTTACTGCACTTCTGTGCATGGTTATGAAACTGACCTCAGTGTCTCCAGTTTACAGTGTGGATTCCCCAGTCCAGCAGAGAGCAGCTCCACTCCTGAATCCTGCAGCTCATTGTCACTCAGGTCCAGCTCTCTCAGACTGGAGGAGTTTGAGCTGATAGCTGAGGCCAGCACTTTACAGCATTCCTTACTGAGGTTACAGCTGTTCAGCCTGGAAAGGAAATCATGTCATATCAGATAATTCCATACAAACCCCTGCACCCACACAACCTACAGGAACTGGGCATGACTCTCCTGTCAGAATTAGAGCCGAGGTGTGTGACTCAGGTGTGACTGAGTGCGTTCATGGACATAACAGCAACTAAACAGATTCATTGATCTTCACATTACAAGGATAAGCAGAGAACAGGGTCAGGGAATGAAATGACTGCATGGTTATCATGAGATTTTTTTTCCCCCACCACTTAAACAATCTGATTGGCTACACACTATCACCTCTGAAGCAAAAAGAAACGTTAGCAGCCTATTTTGTGTTGGAGGAATACAGACATATTGAAATGACCAGAAATTACTCTTATAGGTGGAGATGGGGAGTTGTCAATGTACTCAATGTTAGAGACCAGTGATTTTAATCGCTGAAAGACAGGAGACCTGATTACTGTACCCAGCATGCACTGTTGCTGATGTCACACTTGGTGCTGATGTAATGACAGAAATGAGGTGTTTCAGCTGTAATGCCACATGAAGGCATAAACCTTCCATCAGCCAGTAATCATAGACATAAACTTTTTAAACTTCCCAGATGTTACAACAACATGAAGCCAATGGCACTGGCCTGTGATGACACCAATTCAACAAATAAGCCATTTATTGGAACTTTGTGTTCACCCACAGGGATAGCTGTAGAGGGATGCAACATTTCTTATAACAGAAAATGGCCAATAACAGTCAACAAAAGCCCTAAAGAATCTGAAATTTGAATTTGACAATTAATCCAATTAATTGAAAATTACCAGTTATCCAGCTCATAAAATGCTTTGAAAATAAAAAAGTTTCACAGTTTAGCTAAGTGCATGGATGCCAGTGGAAATGTCTTATGACAGGGTGAGCATCATGTCCTGAAGCACAAAGGAGACAGGAACTAAATGAAAATCACAGCAAGGCCCCTAGGAGGCAGTGTTGGACACACTGGACGAGCTTACCATCAAACAGCTAACACTAAGAAAGTAATTAACTTCAATCATACTGTAAATGTAGCATATTCAGACTTGTTTTGCTTCATATTTGAAATACTTAGCTAAGGGCATTTTGTGATTAAATAAAACATTTAAAATGTTACTTAAGATGTAAATGTTAAATGTATCTATTCATTTTTAATTCCACTTCTGAGAATAAATCGCTTCTAAAAATAAAATTATTCTGGACAGATGTGACTTATATAAGCAAGTTCTGCTGTTTATCAATCACGCTAATACACCAAATTACTGAGGAACTAACCTCAGTGTCTCCAGTTTACAGTGTGGATTCCCCAGTCCAGCAGAGAGCAGCTCCACTCCTGAATCCTGCAGGTCATTGTCACTCAGGTCCAGCTCTCTCAGACTGGAGGAGTTTGAGCTGATAGCTGAGGCCAGAGCTTCACAGCATTCCTTACTGAGGTTACAGCTGTTCAGCCTGGAAAGAAAATCATGTCATATCAAGTAATTTGACCCAACCTTTCTGCCCCCATACCACCTACAAGTCATAGGCATGGCTCTCCTGTCAGAATTACTGGTAGATTTAACTATGTGTGTTATATCATTAGGATAGGTTGATAGGAGTCTAATGAATGGGGATGATTCTATGTGAAGAAGCAATCATTTTTTTCAACCTCACAAACTAATGTGATTGGCTATGGCATACAATCACTGCACCTGTGAGAGATTACACCAGGTGTCTTTCATATCAGAGGAAGATAAACATATTGGATATCGCAGAAATTACTCTTATGGGCAGAGTCTGAGTTTTCTGTGTAGCAATGTTAAAGATCAGCGGTGTCAATCACTGAAAGGTAGGGGTCCAAGCTTCTGTACCCAGCATGCACTGCTGCTGATATTGTATCAACAAGGTGCTGATGTCATGACAGAAGCTATAAAATGTTTCAAAGTTATGTGCTGATAAGGGAATTTGTTTCAGTTATTCAACTCTTCAGAACCAATGGGAAAGAACTCTAACTTCCATATTGATCTGCTAGGACAACTGGATATGAAACATTAAAATTAAATGTATCAGTCTACTCAGCTGCCTTTACATTTCTTTATGTCACTGACACAGGTCTCATCATTTTATTACTTTATAAATTGCCATTTAATTATGTCTTAATTACTGTGGTTTTTCTCATGTTAGTGTAACTGTGTGCACGCTTATGAATTATTGCATAGCAACACATTGCATTGCAGTTGAACCACTACAACCATTATTTAGTGGACTAGTCTGTGTACCATTTGGCTAAATCTGGTATATCTATGAAGCCTCTATATAAACCCCTGAAGAACTGACCTCAGTGTCTCCAGTTTACAGTGTGGATTCCCCAGTCCAGCAGAGAGCAGCTCCACCCCTGAATCCTGCAGCTCATTGTCACTCAGGTCCAGCTCTCTCAGACTGGAGGAGTTTGAGCTGACAGCTGAGGCCAGAGCTTCACAGCATTTCTTACTGAGGTTACAGCTGTTCAGCCTGGAAAGGAAATCATGTCATATGAGATAATTACATACAACCCCTTTCCCTCACATGAATACCAGTGGAAATGTCTTATGACAGGCTGAGCATCACATCCTGAAGCACAAAGGAGACAGGAACTAAATGCAAATTACAGCAAAGTCCCTAGCAGGCAGTGTTGGACACACTGGACAAGCTTACCATCAAGCAGCTACTGCAATACTGTATTACAACAGATGCAGCATCAAATATCAGGGAGATAATGAAAAGGAATTAATGTCAGTCAGGCTGTTTTATACCATAATAGATAAATTTAGTTAAGGACACTTCATAGCTAATTAAAAATTTTAATGTTATTTAAAATACAAATGCCCATTTTGTCTATGACATTGTAATGTTTCGTAGAATCTATCACTTATGAGAATGAAATCATCCTGGAAAGATGTTATTCTGTTACAGAATATGCATCCTTCTCAATCTTTCAGCTACGCCAATTTACTGAAGAACTGACCTCAGTGTCTTCAGTTTACAGTGTGGATTCCCTAGTCCAGCAGAGAGCAGCTCCACTCCTGAATCCTGCAGGTCATTGTCACTCAGGTCCAGCTCTCTCAGACTGGAGGAGTTTGAGTTGATAGCTGAGGCCAGCGCTTCACAGCATTCCTTACTGAGGTTACAGCTGTTCAGCCTGGAAAGGAAATCATGTTGTATCAGATAATTCCATACAACCTTCTACCCCCACACACCCTACAGGAGCTGAGTGTGGCTCTCCTGTCAGAATTAGAGCTGACTCCTCAGGTGTGACTGGGTGTGTTCATGAGCATAAAAATTTCAGAACAACTGCACAGATCCAATTATATCATCTAATGAAATTACTATAATAGCTATAATAGAACTCAGAGCTGTTCTAGATGCCTTGACCACTGGCAGCAGCCTCAGAAGACCTTCATCTGATCTGATGTATTTCTTCAAGTCAAATACATCCAGCTCCTCTTCTGATGTCAGCAACACAAAGACCAGAGCTGACCACTGTGCAGGTGAGAGGTCTTTTCCTGAAAGACTTCCTGAACTCAAGCGACTTTGAATTTCCTCCGCTAGAGAATGATCATTCAGTTCATTCAGACAGTGGAACAAATTGATGGACCTCTCTGGAGAGAGATTCTCCCTGATCTTCTCTTTGATGTACTGGACTGTTTTCTCAATGCTCTGTGAGCTGCTTCCTGTCTGTGTCAGTAGGCCTTGTAAGAGAGTCTGATTGGAGTCCAGCGAGAGGCCAAGAAGGAAGCGAAGGAAAAGGTCCAGGTGTCCATTCTCACTCTGTAAGGCCTGATCCACTGCACCCATGAGGACATCAGACATTGGTACTTCTTTAAACAGGCTAATGTATTTACTGATGAAGGTTTGGTTGTTGTACAGTACATTTTTGTTCTGGTTCCTGTATGAGAGAAACACATACAGAGCAGCAAAATACTCCTGAACAGTCAGATGCACAAAGCAGTACACTTTCCCCTGATACAGCCCAAACTCCTCTTTGAAGATGTTTGTGCACACTCCAGAGAACAGTGAAGCTTTACTGATGTCAATATCAAATTCTCTCAGGTCTTCTTCATAGAAGATGAGATTTCCCTTCTTCAGGTTGTGGAAAGCCAGCTTTCCCAGTTTCAGAATGAGTTCTTTGTCTGACTGTAACAGCCTGTTTAGCTCTGCCTCTTGTTCTTTGACATACTTCTGGTTCTTTATGTTCAACTGAATGAGCAGGAAATGTGTGTACATTTCAGTCAGAGTCTTAGGGATTTCTTCACTGTCTGACTCTCCAAGTATTTGCTCCAAAACACTGGCTGCAATCCAACAGAAGACTGGTATGTGACACATGATATGAAGGCTCCTTGATGACTTTATGTTTGTGAAAATTCTGCTGGCCAGATTCTGGTCACTGAATCGCTTCCTGAAGTACTCCTCCTTCTGTGGATCATTAAACCCTCGTACCTCTGTCACCCGGTGGACACACTCAGGAGGGATCTGATTGGCTGCTGCTGGTCGGGTGGTGATCCAGAGGAGAGCAAAGGGAAGCAGATTCCCCTTAATGAGGTTTGTCAGCAGCACGTCCACTGATATTGGCTCTGTTACATCATACCAGCCTTGATTTTTCTGGAAATCTAAGGGAAACCAACACTCATCCAGACCATCAAATATGAACAAAACTTTGTTGTGATTAATTATAAAGGATCCAAGCTGTTTGGTTTCTGGGAAAAACTGATGAACCAGTTCTGTAAAACTGTACTCTTTACTCTTGATCAAAATCAGCTCTCGGAAAGGTAGAGGAAACATGAAATCAACATCCTGGTTGGCTTTTCCTTCTGCCCAGTCAAGAATGAACTTCTGCACAGAGACTGTTTTTCCAATGCCAGCAATCCCCTTTGTCAGCACAGTTCTGATGTGTTCCTCTTGTCCAGGTAAGGGCTTAAAGATGTCATTGCAATTGATTGCAGTCTCTTGTGTGGCTGCTTTCTTGGATGCCATCTCAACCTGTCTCACCTAATGTTCATTATTGACATCTCCACTTCCCCCTTCTGTTATGTAGAGCTCTGTGTAAATCTTATTCAGATCTGATGGGTTACCTTGCTTAGAAATTCCTTCAAATATGCATTGAAACCTCTTCTTCAGACTGCTTTTGAGTTCAGCTTGGCATTTCTTACAGAGCTCATCTGACAAAAATAAATGAGAAATAAAAAACAACAATAATTGTAATTTTTGCTGGGATTTAGACATCATAAATAGACAGCTACTGTTAACCTTCTTTCATATGGACAATCTATTACTACCTTTCTTTTGTTGTAGAGATGCAGCTTTCCATTCATGTTAAAATTCTGGTAACATAGGTATTTCTGGTATCAATTGCTGAAATGTAGGTTTCCTCTGTCGTACTTTTGTTAGTGCTGGAGCTACTGCACGGACTCTGGTTCGGAATGTACATCTACATTTCTGTTATTCATAACATGTCTGCACCACTGTCATTTATAGCATTACATCATTACATCCAGTGGCAGTAGCCTCTGACTACATTATTAATACATTTTTGTCTAGTAATACAAGCCAGCCCACCTTGAAATTGCATACCAAACACAACAGATTAACAGCATGGTAGTGAAAATATAATATTAGTTTGAGTCAAATTCATCACATCAAATGTTATTTTATTCCATCCCTTTGTAAAGATCAAAACCAGCCCTATTATCATTCTGTTATCATTTTTTATTTTATTGTATTTGTCTGGCTGTACCACCGGTATTCTTTTTTCATTCATTTCATGATACCATGTAATTGTCTTCTGATGTTTATCTTGATATCATTGTGAACTACATAATCATTTGTATCAAGCACTATTGAAAAAGAAAAGAAAATATTCCTCAGTTCAGCTCGTATTCACATAACATAAATAAAAGCAATGATCAGCTAGCTAAGTTAAAAACTTTTCAATAGAAATGGATAGGGTATTGGATCTCACTAATGAAAGGCGTTACTCCCCAGCCACTAGCCAATTGGAGTGATTACTGCCCACCAGAGCAGAGGCCACTACCCTCACTAAGATGCCATCTAACCCTAAACCCTAAACCCTAAACCCTAACCCCTGACAAGCCCCCAGCTCAAGGCTACAGGTCACCTCTGTAAGCCCCTGAAGGCTAAGGGAAAAGAGGCATGCCAATACCAGGTATTTCTGCCCCATTCACCACCCCCTCCCTGGGCTGCTGCTGGATCTGCTAAGTCACTAAAGGTCCTTGACAAGGAACCATTTGAGAGAGCTACTTGGGAGAAGAACTGTAGTACCGCACCAATGTCTTCGGGATGTCCTGTACAGGTTCCATCCTGGCCACTAGCCCCACTAATGTTAGCCGGACCCACCTGGTGCAATATACCATTGGTATGGGGGAGGCTTCCATATCGGCCAAATCCCCAAGAACCCCTGGCTGATGACATTACTGATTCCTGAGGCCCCACGGGCTTCCTCTGTTATGATGGTCCCTACAAAGGATGGGACCTGGAGATTCTTAATAATCTATAAATAATAATAATAAAAGACTATCCACTATCCTGGTTCAATGATACCTTTAAACCAGTCATACTGGTTCTCTTCATTGGAATCATGTAACAGCTACAACCTGGCCAGAGGCATATGCCCTCGATGACCAGGAGGCCCAGATCATTTGCAATTTGTGGCAAAGGGACTCATCAGCAGGGCTGGTGTTCCTACTGAGCTACATTCCAGCCAGGGTTGGAATTTCGAGTCTTTTGAGTTTCGAGTGTCAGTTGGGTCAGCAACTGGGAATTCATAAGCTGCATAACAGACCTCTTTACCCACAGAGTGATGGACTCATGCAAAGGTTTAATTGCGCATTATTTGCCCAGCTGGCCTGGGTTATAGCTCAGGATCAGAAAGACTGGGTTGAAAAGCTTGGTGTTGATAGCCTGCCCAGGTGTGGTGCAGGAGACCGTCAGCTGGAATCTTGCCTTCCTAAAACTGCTTTGCAATCTCAGAACACCCCCTGAACATCTCTGTGGTTGCCCCCAGATGCATCTCCAATTTCCTCCTGGCCCTGTGTATGCCCTTTTCCCCCAGCTTCGCGAGTTGACAGGCCTGAAGAGATGGAGCCAGGCAGAAGCATATGACCACCACACCAAAGGGATTACTACTCTGGGGAATTGTGTTGGGTCTATGTGCTAAAGAAGGTGAGAGGACAGCACCTCATGGCCACACAGTGGTGAGTTCTCAATACTTAGGATTAAGTCTTTCAAAACGCCTTTTAGCTTCCCTTATTTTTTTCTTAACTTGAGCTCGCATATTACTATATTCATATATCTTATTACTCTCTGATCTCTCCAACTTGTATTTTCTAAATAATTTCCTTTTTTGTTTCAAACTGTCCCATAAGGACTTATTCATCCACTGTGGATGCTTCTTTTTCAGCTTCCCTTTTCTCACTTGCGGAACGAATTTACACTGCACATCCAGAATAATCGTTTTAAAAATGTACCACATTTCTTTTACAGTTTTTCCATCTAGAAGAGGTACCCAGTTTATATTCCTTGTATAATCACGCATCTTAATAAAGTTAGCTTGTCTAAAGTTGAATACTCTAGTATTTGAGAATGCAGACTTAACTTGCCAAAAGACTTCAAATGTAATTGAACTATGGTCACTTGTTCCAAGTGGTTCCCCTACCTCAGTACTGTCGATTCTATCAGGATTATTACACAGAACCAGATCTAGAATTGTGTTCTCTCTCGTGGGTTCAGTAACAGCCTGTATCAAAAAACATTTACATTGTCATGTCATTTACAACATCCAAAAACTCTTCCTCACATTTGCCTTGACCTGACACAGCTTTGAAGGGTAATTGAAGTCCCCCATTACTATTGTCTCACCGTCCTGACATGCTAGCTTAATATTATCAAAGAGCATACTGTTGACAGTACTGTCTGAGGCTGGTGGCCTATAGCATACTCCAACATTCAGACTTTTTCATTTTCCCCCAATATTTTAATCCATATGTCTTCACTAGCACCAAGGGGCTCCATTCCTGGAATTTCCTGGATATTAAGATTATCCTTTACATAGAGAGCTATGCCTCCTCCTCTTCTATTGATTCTATCTTTTCTTAGCAGCTTGTATTCGTCTACGTTATACTCATCCCCATCCCCTGCACCAAGCCACGTCTCTGTAATCCCAACAACATCATAATTCCTATTACTCAAAGCCGTTTCTAGATCCAAAATTTTATTTTTTATGCTTCTAGCATTTAAACAGAGGAATTTCAGGGTACCACGTGTGCATTTCCCATCCTTCCCCCCTGCCCCCAGCTGCTCAGTACCACCTCTATTACAGTGCTGCACTGACTGATTTACAAGCATTGTTTCCTCACTACTACTAAGATACTTAGCCATGGTGTGTTCTATTCCGGCAGTCTGTCTATCCCTACCCATCTCACTGTATAACCTCCCTGCCCCCCCCAGACCCTAGTTTAAATAACCCTCTGCTACCCTAAGCATACGCTGGCCCAGTGCAGCTGTAACCCTCCGGTTCAGGTGTAACCCGTCCCGCTTGTACAGGTCACCCCTGTTCCAAAAGGAGTCCCAGTGCCCCATAAACCTGTACCCCTCTTTCCTACACCAGGTTTGTAGCCACGTGTTAAACCTCCATATAAAGGCTTGCTTCCCTTTGCTTGCACGTGGTACTGGTAGAATTCCAGAGAAGACTACCGTGGAGGTTCTGCTCCTAATCTTCCCCGCTAGCTCAATAAATTTTTCTTGCAGAACCCCGAACCTACCCTTTCCTATGTCATTGGTTCCAACATGGACCATGACCACTGGATCCTCCCCCGCTCTGGCCAGGAGCTTGTCCACACACTCCAGGAGGTCTCCGACCCGGGCACCAGGCAGGCAACAGACCATGCAAGACTCCTTGTCGCGTGAACACACTATGCTATCTACCCCTCTAATGATTGAGTCCCCCACTATCACCAGCTCCCTTTTCTTGGAGGATGAGGCCACTTGGGTGCCCTGGGGCTCTTCAGTCCTCCCACTCTCAGGCCAACTCGTCCTGCAGTGGCACGAAACAGTTGGTCACCGCGATCTCTGGAGATGCCGCCCTTCTTGGAATTGTGTGCCCCTTTCTACGCCTACACCCTACTGTAACCCAGCTCTCTCGCCCTATCTGGTCTGTATCTTCCCCCCTACCCGGCTTTGGTGAGCACACTATCTCCCTATAGGGTGTACTAATCAGTTCCTGGAACTCTAACAATTCAGGATTACTGTGGAGTCCAGCTAGTTGGGCCTCGAGATCAAGAATCTTGTTCTCCAAGTGCTCAACAAGTCGGCAACGGTCGCAGATGGAGGTTTCCCTCCAGAAATCCGATCATCCAGCAACTCTCACACAGTTTTGGCCACATTTTTTTTCCCCTAACTGAACACTCTTTCCCTAAATAAAGATTTACTGCCGAGACAGAATTACCAGCTAAAAAAATGCTAAAAGCACCGAGGTGGCTTAGAACAGCCAAAGGCAGAAATCAAGCACAAGAAATGCCACTAAATACAATAAAACTACGTTTACAGTTCAGCAGATGCGCTAACACAACCAGAATCAGAATATCCTGAAATCTAACGCTGAAGATCAGTAGAAAAAAAATTAAACAAGCGAACCAGCTAGCTTCCTAAACTACCCGTCTAGCTAGTAACAAGGGGGATAGCATCCCCCCTCATCACCCCTCAAATTGCCAAAGCTCTGAACACTAAAACGCTAATCAAAGTCATTCTAGATACTGTTGGCAGTGCACAAAACTACAGCTGATGACAATAAAATCTTTCTGTAAGTGCACTCTCCTGTGTATCTGTATCAAATATAGGAATGGTGTTGTTACCACTAAAGGAGAGAATAATAATACAAAGTTATATCAATAGAACAGTCTTTTAAATAGTTACATTAAACTGGAATTAATTTACATCTTATATTAATACTAATACTAATATTAGTTACTAATTAAGTCCCATAAAATTTCAATCACCATTTCCTCACAATCTTGCTAACCATAAGCTATAGATAGAAAAGTGAAAAAATGGAGAAGCAACTACATGTATACTCACTGAAGACACATTATCCCAACTAGCTAGACAGAAGAATTTTAAATTCCACATCAATACACACAGTGGAAACAGTAGGCTAATATTACAGTTAATTCCATCACAGAGAACACAATCAAATTCCATGACTTTCTAAAAAGTCTCTAGCCTGCATTACCTAGCCATGATGTAATTTGAGTTGCTCTGATATCCTGCTCAAACCACGGTTGTCCTGACAATGCTGAGAGATTTCAGTATGTGCTAGCTTGCTTGACAGTTTAACTCGAACTAGAGCTTGCCAGCTAGCTTAATTTAACAGTCAGCTAGCTACCAGATTGGAGGAAACCTGCCGCAAACTATCTTACGTTACCGTTAAACTATCACTTAGTAAAATCGAAACATTGTTTAAGCAGAATATCAGAGCAATTTACATTCTGTTATTAAATGTGTCAGTTTCTGACCTATTTTTCTCCCTACCTTTCCATCCACCTATCACTCTGCCATCTGTGCTGTTGCCTGACTGACAAGTGACTGAGGTCGTTGATCTGCTAGGTAGCTTTTAACCCTATTGCGCATATGGTCACACCGGTGTGATTAGCTGTTTAGTGTGTATGCTAAAACCGGTGCAATTAGAAAACTAGATTGGAAAAATTCTAGCTAATTTTAGCTTTGAAGAAACAGCAATTTAACATTAAAAATACAGCAAATGCTAACTGAAAACTATGAGAAGACTAATAACGCTAATGAAAACATAACAAACCATAACGTAACACGTGCGTTACATAGCATAAAAAATAAGTTATGTGCAAAAGGGTAAGGAAACCCATTGACAGAACAAAGGGAAACCCCGTGAAAGTTCTGATGTTCGTAAGTTCTTACATCACTTCATTTAAGATCTCTGGGTGACTTTTATCTGAGCTCCTCTCTCCACCTCCGTTCCACAAAGACTCAAGTGTTCCTTAAGGACACAGGGGTCTATCCCAGCTGGCACAGGGACACTGAGGAGACAGGTGTTCCTCCAGGACACAGGAGTGTATTCTTCTGACAGGGCTACTCGAGGCATGATAGGTGAACCCATGCACGATATTGGATTTTTGCCGATATCCGATATGCCGATATTTTCAAACTCATTTTGGCCGATTGCTGATGCCGATATATATATGTATATATACACATATATACATATATACATATGTGTGTGTGTATTTATATATATATATATATATATATATATATATATATATACACACACACATATATACATATGTGTGTGTGTGTGTATATATATATATATACACACACACATATGTCACATAATTTAAAAATGGTCTCACTCCGCTCCAGAGGCAGAGACAAGCTTAGCACCACACAACTAGCATCCCCCCAAGCTAGGGGGTCAGTCGAAACCATTAGGACCTCCCTTTGAGTCCCAAAGCACAAGCTCGGTGATTGTGGGCTGTCTTGTTTCATTCCAAATCTCCTTACAGAGCCGCGTTATTTAAAAATGGTCTCAGGCCCCTCCAGAAGCAGAGGAAAGCCTAGCAGCACACAAAGCTTCCTCTAGGCCACGTGTCGAACTCAAGGCCCGCGGGCCGAATCCGGCCCGCCACCTCATTTTATGTGGCCCGCTTGCAAAGAAAATGATATTCTTAAAATACAAATCTATGCTGCTTTACAGAAGTATGCATCTCGATTTTTCGATTTTGTTGCCTGCACAATGACGGCATCTAGCCTCTGGATGGCAGTGTCTCAATATCAGCCATTTCTTACAGTGGATTTCTAGTTGAGTGATGGGGTTGGGAAAAAAATTTGAAGTGTCCCAAAATGTCCAAAACAAAGAAAAATTGATGCAACTTAATGAGAGATGGGACAGCGAATACATGTTTATGTTTAATGGAGACAAGCTGGTATGTCTTTGCTACGAGGCAGTGGCAGTGCCCAAGGAATACAATTTACGTCAGCACTTCAACACCAAACACGGAGCTAAGTATGTTAACCTTAGCCACCGAGAAAAGCAACAAAAGGTCCAAGAATTAAAAAGCAGCCTGCATTCTCAGCAAAAAAATGATGCAGCAGTGAAAGCCAGCTTTATTGTGGCTGAAGAAATCGCTTCAAAGTGTTTTTCAGAAGGCGCATTTTTGAAGCAGTGTATGCTGAAGGTATGTGAGCAGGTGTGCCCTGACCAGGAACAGGCTTTTAATAATGTCAGCTTGTCAAGAAACGCTATCACAGACCGAGTCAGGGAACTAGCGGTAAATCTGACGATGCAGCTGGCTGAAGAAGCACGCAGTTATCTGGTGTTTTCATTAGCTGTTGATGAAAGCACTGACAATACTGATACAGTGCATCTAGCCATTTTTTAAGAGGCGTGAAGGCAGATATATGTGTACTCTGTGTGTGCAGGTGCGTGTGTTAATGCAGCCACGTGTTTACTATACAGTGCGGACTGTATAGCAATGTAATCAAAGCCATTCCTCATTAATGGGGCTTATGCACACTGCCAGGCTATCTGCAGCTATTTGTTTTGGTAAAATGGCACACCACTGTAAAAATTGCTTGCCCCTGTAAACATACCAGTTCCGATGCATGAGCATGTGTATTTGTTACTAAACTCATTTTTTAAAATAAATTGTACAATAGTTGTACACTTGAATATCTGTTTGCCATTATTTTTCCTAGACTTCTACTAGAGCTAGTTATTAATGAAGTTATTTTTAAAACTAATAATAATCGAATGCAGAGGCCATTATGTAACATGATGAAATTGAGTCTGACACCCCTGCTCTGGGCTTAGCATCTTCCCAGAGTGAGAAACTTAGCAAAATACTTCCATACAGCTGACATGCTGAAGCTTGTTGCTGGCGCTCATAATAAACATTTAGCGTCATCGTGTGCGCATAGTCGACGCATAATATTCAGCCAGGCACATTGGCAGAATTTTTCATATCGATACCGATGTCGTGCTGATATCATTGTGCATCCCTAGAACCCATTTCCAAACAATAGTTCAATGGTCTCCAGGAGATTGCCATTCTACATGGCCACTCTCGTGGACTAAGCATATGCAAGTCTTGAGAAGTTTACTTAGCCCTCTGTATTCCCCAACTACCGTATATTAGTAACAGAAACTGCACCAATGACCAGGGGAAATCCCAGAGGACTTCTTGTTTATTTTACGTAGGCTGTCCATTTTAACAAAGGTTTAAATGTCTAGCATTTACCTTAATCCACCACTGAGAAAACACCTAGTCTGAGTGAAAATTTGTGGAGTTCACCTTACCCTTGAAGACCTCTAATATGATAACACTTCTGTTGTATTCACAGCTGATAAACATCACATAATCATAAAATCAGTAGTGCTGCTCATACTATTGATGTGAGACTCCACAGCTCCAGGTGAATCCTTAAGATTTCATACTTTGCTGAAATTTCCAGCTCTCCTCCCATTCACCACGCTTATTGTCAATGAAATCAGATTCCACTTCCACTGTGGTTATTGTCTGTGCAGCAAACCCCACGTGCAAAACACAGCAACAACACTCATACCTCTGTGCCATATAGCACTTATTCTTCACAGACAGTTTGTTCAGGGCGTGCTTACTGTATGTCAATAGCGGCAAGCAGCACTACACTCACAGGATCTACCCAAACCAGAGAAAGCTAAAATGGTCATAATGTTTTCTTATACATTACTGGCTAAAACTTCTATATTCTGTGAGAAATACAGGGACTATATTGGCACCCAAATGTAACTGCCTTTGGTTACTTGGAATAGATGGTGTACTGTGCATTTCTGTTCCTACTTCTGAAAATAATCCAAAACAGCAATGGCGTCAAAATACCCAGAAAGACATTTTTGTTGAAATCCTTGTTTTTGAGGCATCCTTACTTGTTACCCTAAGCGTAAAAGCATAATACTTTTGTACAATATGGTGGCATAAATCATTTTGCAGTGCTAGAGATGAGAGTAATATATTTTTCCAGCGCTGAGGACAATTAAAAACATAATCAGATCATGTTATGATTAAATATCATACAAATATAGAAATGAAACCATTGCAGTAGATCTGAGGGTCCCACATTCTGCTTTATCTACTGGGTCTCATGCATCAAACCTCAGATTAGAGCTAGTACCACACCTACTGTATGGTGTGATGGTGTTGAGGGCAAGTCTCTGTTCATATGTTGCTGCTGTTTCTTAAGGCTGCTCATGGTGTTAACTGTAAGGTGTCAGGGTTGACGGGGGGGGGAAGGACCCAGGAGCAGACAAAACAGGCGGTAAAGGAGAGACTTTAATGTCAGGTCCAAAGCACAGGCAAAAATCGTAGTCGAAAAACCAGTCCAAAAATCAGAAACCAGAAGGCCACAGGGGAAAACTCAAATCAAAACGGCAGGCAAAAAAGGGAGGACCAGAAACAGGCAGAGTCAAAAACCAAGCAAATCTGAAAACAACTGGCAAGAAACGACACAGAGAACAAACTGAGACGATCAGGCAAAGAACAAAGGAAACAGCGGGGTATATATACATGGGCTGGTGATGAGACAACAGGGAACAGGTGCGCAGGATGGGCTTCAGGTGGTGGGCGTGGCAGCAGGGCAGGTAGGCAGGACAGGAGGAGGGGCGAAGGCTGAGAACAAAACAAAAGCACATGCACGGAAAAAACAAACAAAAGACACACCCACGCAGACAGACAGGGAAAAACCAGCAGCTCAGGCTGGAGTGCTGACATAAGGTGGCTGTTTTCCTCCTTACCTGTAACCACTTTTATCTGCATCACACACAGGTAAGAAAAATCCCAAAGACATCTGACAAGCAGAGCACCAGGTTACAGATTCTTCTCTTGTCACATTTCCTCCTGTAGAGCCTGGACAACCATGGAACTGTTGCCTGGTTTCTGACCCCTGGATGCCACTCAGCTCATCACTCAGATGTTCAGCAGAGCTCAGGTCTAGGAGCTTCAACATCCATGCTATTACTGACACATTCTGACCTCACCAGAAATATGTTGTAAATCTATTATAACACAAGTAGCAGGAGGATGAATGCTGTCCTGCTGGAATGTTCTACCATCAGCATGATGCTAGAGGAAGGGACAGGAAGTGAGGTCAGAGGGTTTCACCACTGTAGCAGCATGAATTCAGCATGTCACTAATCTCTGCAAGAGGAATTATGCAGGGTTAGACACTCCAAGACACCATCACATCTCACCTGCATCTCAGCTGGTCTGTTGTGCTCATGATGAGTGCATCTACATGTCTGCACCACAATGGCTAAAGTCTGTTCTTGCATTCACAAAACTGTGATTCATTTCATAAGAAGTCTCATTAGCATCAATGCTAATTAGCTCATCTTAGGTGTTTGCTCCCACGATACTTTCTGTTATGTTGATGAGCTGTGGCGAGAGCTGGCTTTCTGTGCAGCACTGGCTTCCTGTGCAGCACTGGCTTCCTGTGCCATCGTCTGTGCTGGCTTCCTGTATGTTCGTCTAACCCATAAACAGCGACTGTGTCTCCAGCTCTCCTCACAGCTGAACTGCTGCTGCACAGGGTGTTGCAGCCCAGCATTGCTGCAGCAGTGAAACTGGCTCTGTGATAAACCATCACAAAGACAGAGGAGGATTACGTCTCCATACTGGAGAGGTACAGAGGCCTGTCATTGACTTATAATTTTCAGGTGTAATATTTTGCCAGGTGAGAAACTGCTGACTGTGAGCATCTCAGATAGCAGGAGACATATAGAGATAGCCCTGACTTAGTCCAGCCTCCAACACACCCACAGCATGAAGGTCTTCTCTATTTAAACTGGACACATCAGTGCCTTTCTGTTTGACAATTTCACCATTTCATTTATAAAGCAAGCACACACACAAATCTCACAATGAATTGTTTGTATGCAGATGCCCATGCCTGTATTCTAGACTTCTTGGCACATGAAGATGAATAACTCATGATGCACTCTTTTCCCTGGAACCATCTTTATGAAACAGGACCCAATCAGCCTGACCTCTCTGGTGATGTTGTGCTAATACAGCAGTAACGGTCACTCCAAGGATCTGTCATGAACAATCAATTAATCAAGCAAGAATATTTAATGAATATCCAAAAATGCAGATTTTCTAAAAAAAAATGTGTAAATCAAGAGAGACACTATTTTTTAAGTATAATATTAAAAATATGCTTTCATGCAACTCAAAGTATATATCTTTTTGATACAGATGCTGTGAGTTTTTGTTCTCCTGTGTCAAATACAGTATTTAACTGATGTGTAGACATAGTCTTCATGCTTATAGCCTGTGAAGATAAACACATGTTAACCTCAATGATGTGGAAAAACTTCTGCTTTTCTGTTCCTAGAATTCCAACAGGGACTGAAAATATCTGAACAGTTTTCATCTGAATAATACTCAGGCACCCTTTAATAAAGTCTATACTTCCTGAAAATGACATAAGTACTTGTAGCACACACATAATCAATCACATACTGAGGAATCACATGTGTAGTTGTACTACAACACATCATGCAGCAGAAAAAAAGGTATTAACCAAACTTACACACAGAGCACACTTACTCATATGGATTTATTTCATACCATTAGAACATCCAACCAAACACTTTCCCTTGGTTTCATTTCTGAGATCCCTTGGTACCCTTGACTGTACTCCCCTCTCAAGCTCAGTTCCACAAAAAAAAATGTGTTCCTCCAGGACACAGGAGCCTATTCCAGCTGGCACAGGGACACCGAGGAGAGAGGGTACACATTAAATGCAGGATAGAGGGGCTCAGTGAATGTGGTGTGGAATGTGTGCAGGAGGATCAGTGTGTCAGAGGAGACGCTGTAGAAGGACAGAGTGCCGGCCAGCCAGTCCAGATACACTCCTACTCTGCAGGAGGGGGAGGGAGGGGCAGATATGGGAGTTCCCACTTTACTGTGCCAGACAGAGTATCTGCCACCACTGGAGGTCAAACACCAGGATAGGTCATTGTATCCAAGGAGACTGTCTTCACCCGCACCTTTCCTGCTGACTCCTTTATATGCCACTCCTATATGAATGCAGCTCCCACTCCACTCAGCCTCCCAGTAGCAGCGTCTAGACAGACCCTCTCTGCACATCACTTGGAACCAGTGGTCAAATCTCTCTGGACGATCAATATATAAATGCATTTTTCTTCCCCATGACACCTTTCTCTCCCCCTCAGACAAGGATAGGTGTTTGTATGCTGTGTTGGGGTCCATTGTGAGCTGACAGGCATCTGCAGACAAGAGGGAGGTAGGAGAGAGAACACACATTACATTTTGGTCTTGTTTCTCTAATAGCCTGTACTTCAAGAGGACAATTCAGACTTGAGATACTTGCACATGTACCCTACTTACTTCCTTATGTGCTTACCAGAAGAGCTGCAGCTCTATTACCATGTTACGGCCAGACTCCTGCCAAAGGTGACGACAGGCAGTCACAGGGCAGTTAGCAGGATAAGTACTCCGCACATAAAATACAATCCGGCTACTCACTCTTTAGTGTTTGGTCCAGCCGGGCAGACGACGCAGCGGCGAAGTGCTTCCAAGTTTTAACTGGCTATGTAGTAGTGATATGGGTCGGAGGAAAGGTAGATGAAAAGATAGCAGTGCACAGGAGTTTCGGAAGGAGTGTTTTGAGAGAGAGAAGAAGGTAATGTGGAGCAGAGAAGAGATAAGTTTGGGAGATTGGTGCGCAAAAGAATGAAATAAAACGGTGGGGACCGGCCAGTCTGCAATAGACCGTCGGACTGGTTCCACCATCCTACCCAAAACAACAAAGCAAAAACTAGAAAATGAACGCAACCAAAAAAATGCACCACCGTCTCACGGACTTTACACACACAGTTGCACATAAACTCTAAATGAGAAAAACAACTATTCACACAATATTCCATGCTAGTACTCACAGTAATTCCCCGACGACTGTGCTTGCCGCCATAATCATTTAAAATACCTGAGGTGCACCTCTTCGTGCCCCCGTGATCCTGATGTCACGTGACCCATAACCCCTACTTCCGTGCACCCTTTTCCTGATGTCATGTTGCATACCCGTAACACCACTAAGCAAGTGAAGCAAATGAAGACATGGGCTGCCAAAGCTTTGGTGTAGGACATGTGTGTCTGGTGTGGAATTTGCCAAAACTGAGGCCGTTCTGCTGGGAATGAGGGTGTGCCTCACGCATTTCCCCGACACACATATTCTGACTTAAGTCTATTTTCTTTCTGCAACCCTAACGTGCAGGAAAAGGTCAAATAAATAGTGTGCTGCAGTGGTGTGTAACTAGTGTTAATTTTGTTTCGTGTGACAAAAATGTTCGTCAACGAACCATTTTCCACGATGAAAATGAGATGATAACAAAATAAAAATGCACCTTTAGAAATAAAAACTGTGACGAAATATAGTACAATTTTCGTTGACGAATAATAATGAAACGATAATGTCAGAGACAGACGAATGGACAAGCAATTTAGCTACCATATTTTTTTTTTATCAAATTACGTGCAGGCATTCACTTTACATATGCATAACCATGTACTGCATGCTTATGATTGGTTGATATACAGGTCCAGGTCATGCTGCCTCGCCAATGGAATACTCAGAAGAAAAAACGAGCCGATTTATGGAGAAATTGTATCTATATCACTAGTGCTATTGACAATAAAACACAACGCAGACCGTGGGGTACAAAATCGGTGGGAAAAACAGTACATACATCAAGGCATTTGAAGGCGCACCAACCAGAAATATATGATAGGGTAAGTTCTATAGCTATCAAAATCAACTTAAACGCTTGACTGAAAGCAGATGGCTTTTGTTAGCTAAAAGCAGACAGCTCTTGTTCACTAGACTTGTTAACGTTAATTGTGCATATCGGTAGGTAAGTTGTTTGGGTGCAGGTGACTGATAACATTACATGAACAACCTACTAAGTCAATGTTCCTTGTAGCTGGACTGCTCCTTAATTTGGACTGCCTCTTACTTCCCCACTCTACAGCATAGATACAAACAGTGTTCACTTTTGCTCTTGCCATTTGGTATTGGCATGTTAGCAAGCTCATAACTAGGATATCCAACAATGCTAGTGTTGTTCTGAGCTAGGTCCTACACTGTAAGACAAAGTCAGTGGAAATATTGTCACATATTACATCTTTATACAGCATACAATGCATGACACAACCTTTCTGGGTGTTACCGTATTATTAAATGGATAAAGTTTAGGCTACAGCTAGGAGTCCCTGGCCCTGTGAAGAAAACCTAAGGAATGTAGCTGGCTTTCATCTGTGTGCTTGATGAAAGGTCACTGTAATGATTTAATAAAAAAAACGCAAATTGACTAAAATGTGACAAAAATGCATTTGCCTAAAATTAGACTAAATCTTTTATAGTTTTCATCGACTAAAACTAATAATAATTTAAAAGACTAAAATGTGACAAAAACTAATATGCATTTTAGTCAAAAGACTAAGACTAAGATTAAATCAAAATCAGCTGCCAAAATTAACACTGTGTGTAACAACCTTGTGTGCAAACAGTGCAGTGAAAATACACAGTTTATCACATTCAATAGAAATGTCAAAATAATTGTTATTTTCTTTCTTCTTGAGGCACAGATGGCATAAACTCCATTGATTAATGAATGTCTGAAAATTAACTAGGCTTTGTTTAATGTTTCCTGTTCTACAGATTAATATTTTGTCCTGAGAGAATAACAAGCAATACAATAACAAGTTAGCTCACAAATACAGAAGAAAATAATTGTATTATAACAAATTGTACTTGGTATCATTTGAAAGGGGTGATTGGCATGAAGATTCAGTCATTGACATTTTCTGCATTTTAAACAGTAGCTAGTGTAGCTCTGGACAGGGTACAGGAGTATGAAATAACTGGCACAGTTATAAAAGTCAGAAAGTGTCTCTGACTACTTTGCCAGCTAGAGAGAAAAATATTACAAGCTCCTCTCTGTGGCAGTGGCAAAAGCAGTGGAGATGAGACTCAAACAGCTCAGAGATGGTGAGGGCAAGCCATGACCTGGTTTACATGGTGTGACAATATGGAGGACGATCGCTGACTTATTAATACATAAATAAATAAATTTTGACAATGAATACATATTCGAGTTAGTTGCATCTGTCTGTTACACCCATACTCACTTGATCAATGCTGTACTAGAATCAGGTTTGGATGGCCCACCTCTTTAATATATTTAGACACATAAATACATAAATGTAGATATGTAGAAATAAATGAAAAACATAAATAGATCAATGTAGTAACAATGAAATGTAGAAATAAATGAATAACACGATTTATTTATTTATCTATTTAGTTATTTATTTATTTATTCATTCATTCATTTTTTTTCTTTTTTTAAATAAGTGAGCTGTTGTCCTACATATGACAAAGCAGCTAATTATGATTTCTTCTCTGAAAACCTGGAAGTCACATAAACTCATTGCAGCTTTTGTTTTATGTATTTTTTAACATTTAGATTTGTGCATGTTTAGGACTATGGATCAGATTTGTGCTTTGCCCTGTTTTTTTTCCTCCATAACATTTATTTTTGTGATTGCTCAGATGAACAAAAATGTTGAATAAGATAAAAAATGTAACCCCTGTTTAAACTGAAGGATACTGTGTTTGGATTGCACAAGTCTTGATATGTATTCAGCAAAGAGAGAAATAGCCTTATTTTTTAAATAAATCTTTATTGCATTTGGTATGCCCTCCCTGTTTCAGTTGAAATGTGTAAAATAGTTTAAATAAACTTACATTTCTTTGGTCCTGGTTTGATCCTGCACTCACCACCATGGTCCACACTGCAGGAAAACCAGAGGAACAGGCGGTGATTGAGTGACACACAGCCTGTCTATGAAGTGCAGTGTGGAAACTCAGAGCCCTGTGACAATGGGAGAGCTCCACACACTGTAAGGACTTTCCTGTTCTCAGAGTGACACAGTCTTCATTCGGTAAAACCACAGAAAAAATACACATAGTTTGTTACCACCATTTAATGAACCCATCAATCTAATTTATATGGTGTTTGAATTTTAGTAATTCAGTTTTTTAAAATCACCTCAGTTTCTCCAGTTTACAGTTGGGATCATCCAGTCCAGCAGAAAGCGCCCTCACTCCTGAGTCTCCTGGGTGATTATAGCTCAGATCCAGCTCTCTCAGGTGTGAGGGGTTTAAACGCAGAGCTGAAGCCAGAGAAACACAGCCTCTCTCTGTGATTCTACACAGTGACAACCTGCAAAGACAAGGAGAAAAGCTCTTCATTCTCCCAGCTTTGAACACACACAAATTTTAGTTCAGCAGGAAAATTGCATGAATTTCTGAATTCTTGTTAAAGAGTTTTCAGACAAGGCATACACCAAGTGAACTTATCAACACTTCTCAACAGTGAACAAACTGAGCTGTTAAACAATGAAATAACATTCATCTAGTTATATTTCCTTATTTGCAAAGTCTACAACAATATGCCCATTCTTTACATGAAATGCCTTAAAAAACAGACAATTATATTGTAACAGGACCAGGGGATTGGTGATGGAAGGGCGCTATGTGGCTGCAGAATGGCTCCATTCTGTGGTGGACTGGAACCAGGCCACATCTTCCAGCCAGCCTGCAGCCACACACTTGGTGCCAATGGACTCTTATTTAAGGGTTCCTAATCTCTCAATGGGTGTGAAGTACTGTTGAGGGAAAAGTGTGGAGTGAGTGAGTGAGTGAGTGAGTGAGAGTAGTGTTTTGACTGAGCTGAATCTGTGTACCTACTAATTGTGTATGAGAAACTGCATTGGAGTTTGATCCCGGATCGTGTTTTCATTATGCTCTTGCTTTCTGCCTTGGATTTGTTTGCTGCACTTGGAACCAGTTTAGCTGGCCAGGAATAAAGAGAGGCTTGGGGAAGTGCAGGTAGTCTCCAAATGGAGTTAAGGTATTTTTTTCTTTGTTTTGTGCTGTTGCTGTGGAGAGTGCATATCTGTCACAATGAAAGTCGTATGGTCCTTTTTGTATTACCTTGGTCCTTCATTTTTTAGCACAATCCTGTGCTTCACCTCTGGTCCTGTCACAATAGTTTACATTTGTCACTTAGCAGATATTCTAATCCATAGTGTTCAAAATACATATAACAGCAGCAGGAATAAATGTACATCCAGAACAGAACTGACCACATGCAATTATGCATCAATCCCTCAAACAGTGCTGTGGCAGCTGGTGCTTAACCATATAAATGCTACAATAAACCTCACCTCAGTGTCTCCAGTTTACAGTGTGGATTCCCCAGTCCAGCAGAGAGTAGCTTCATTCCTGAATCCTGCAGGTCATTGTCACTCAGGTCCAGCTCTTTCAGACTGGAGGAGTTTGAGCTGATGGCTGAGGCCAGCGCTTCACAGCATTTTTTACTGAGGTTACAGCTGCTCAGCCTGGAAAGGAAACCACACTATAACCCCCGCAACACAACCTACGGAAGTCAGGCGTGGTTCTCCTATCAGAATTACTGTTGAGTCCTCAGGATTGACTTGGTGTGTTCACAAGAAACAGAACTCCACTGAACTCCTGTAGGTGGACACATGGCTACAGCACCCAGCATGCACTGCTGCTGATGTTGTACCAGCATAGTGCTGATGTAATGACAGTAGTGATGTATTTGGGCAGTTATGCTACATGAAGACATTACCATGAAATGTTCCAGCTGCACTAATGGCCAATAGCTTTAAAAGCTTTCACACTGTACTGTTATTGTTAAGCACATAAAGTCTACTCTTTAATCTTATAAAATCTGCCTGAAGATACATTTTTTAATTTGCAATGTCACTGAGACAGATATTGATGACACCACAAGATTTTGATGCAAAATCCAAACTATTCGCAGGCAGACTATATCTACTCAGTCAGACTAATAGAGTAATCTTTACAGCTGTCAACTCGAGTGTTGATTTGAGGGTGAGAAGGAAATGATTTAATTGATGAAAGATGGCACATTCACATAGGTCTATGGAATGTGTCACCAATCCCATTTGGTGGCGAATGTGCACATCACATAGATCGAATATTAGATTTCCTTTCATTTTTGACTAAAAAACTGGCAGAATAAAATAATTTATGTTCAGTGTAAGCATTTCTTGCATTTTATTGCTGCTATACTCAGAATGATTTAGTGTTGGATGAAAAGTATATTGGTTCTCATGCAGCTGTTATAGTTGCTACTCTGGAAAACACATTGGGCCATATGTATCAATCTTTGTGTACAACTTGTCGTAGGACCATGCGTACACACAATCTCACGATTTGTGTACAGAGGGTTTTCATCAGAGTTATCAAACATGCAGTTTCACCAGAGATGCGTACAGTGGGGGAGAAGAAAAAGAAGTGTTTGGATTTGTCAGTGCCCCGGCATCTTAGCCAGGTTTGTTTTTGTTTTCGTGGCCATGTGCTTCTGTTTTTCCTTGTGTTCTAGCCCTGCCCTGTTCTCCGCCCTGTCTCCGCCCACCTGGTTACCTGCCTGCCTGCGCACCTGCATCCCATCTCCTCATTAGTCTCGCCCTAAATATTCCCCGCTTGTGTCTGGTCTTGTTGCTAGTTCGTCTCAGTTGCTACGAGCCGTTTTCCCTGTTCTGCCTGCCTGCCTGTTTTGCCGTATTTTGCCTGTTCTCTTGACTACGTCTTTTGGATCTGTTTTTTGGTATTGTTTGCTGTGCTTCCCTGGATCTCTGACTTCGCCTGTTTTTTTACCTTTGATTTCTGGAATTCGTTGTGGACTTAATAAACCCGCAGTTTGCACCCTGCCTTCCTGTCTGCGCCTGAGTCCCTGCCTGAGCCTTGACAGGATTTTAAACCTGAGTGTCCTCGCACCTTTAAGGGAATCGGAGCACTCAGAACATAGGTCTACAAGACGCAAAATAATAGAATTTATGACCAATTCTAACCACTGAGAGATGAGTCCTAAAATCAACAAAATAATAGCCAACAGTGTCAGGACCATTAAGTAAAAAAAACAAAGATTATCAGATTTTGTCTGTCTTTCTGCTCATGCCATGCAGCTTTCTCGCTCGCTCTCTCTCTCTCCCTCTTTCGTTGACTGAAACTTTACTTCCCTGTTGTTTCCAACGAGTATTACAATTAGGGGTCAATTGATATGGTTTTTCCAGGGCCGATACGATAATGATTATCTGTGACAAAAAGAGGCCGACAACCAATATTTCAGGCCGATATTTAAATGCTTTTAACATGTTTTTTTTTTTGGTGTGAAAAGAAATAGGCTGTGACAACATGGACATAATTACAAACCCTCTTTACTTAGTCATACAGTATGTTTTCAGGCATACATCAGTCACCACTATGAAATTTAAATAAAGAGCAAAAAGATCAAATGAAAATTCTTTCTCAAAGACAAAAATAAATTAAAAATTGCAATTACTAAAATGTGCATTGTAATATTGACGTTGTGGGTAGATTTCTCTATGGTTATCTTATTTTGGCTACGCAACAGATGCCTATCACTATTTCAAAAGCATTCAATTATTGGACGAACAATGGTAATCACTGCGTAAGAAATAAAGCGAATTGATACATCATTTAGGCTGCATTTTCATCATAAAGTATGAAATATCAAACCTTAAAACTAGCCTGTGCGTCCAGGCGTTTTCTGAAGCTGCAGGGAGATTCTAGGAGCCCATTTGCTCATAAGTCATTTATGTGAAAAATGGACAGATCATACAAAAGTAGGGTACCGTGAAGAAGGCCTGTGATAAAGGTAGCAAAAAAACTGTGAAGTGCAAACTGTGTGCTGCAAATTTTTATTTTAATAACTCGACTTCCATGATGATGAGGCCAAATTAAGAAATATCAAAGCGGCAAACGGGTATTTTCAGCTTTGCCGCGAGGTTCCGACATAAGTGCAACCACAAGCGAGCTGAAGTTTAATTTCATGAACGTTAGCTTAAACGATGACTGTTATACAGAAGGGCTGTGCTTTAGGGTAAATTTCTTTGAATGTTTCATTTGAAAGAATAAATATACATTACTATTTGTTAAATGTGCAGTGTCAAACTGTTGCAACTTATAGCATAAGTGCACCAATTAGTCCTTATTACAAGTCCTTATTTCTTGAAATTCCAAGCTTGTTTTTAGCTTAAGCGTAGACCTCTTACACTGATTCAAAAAGGTCCAGTTAGCCTAGTGCAATTTGGTGCATGGTGTGAGCACAACGACCATTTTACTGGATACTTAGGCTACCTTCCATCCTTGTTTCCAGCAGCTGAAAACATTAGATTTTCAAGGTTAGATAACGTTGTCTGTCTCGGCCAATGAGGGAATTTTGTGGAAAGAATGTTAGCCAATAGCAGTAGCATGCCTCTCCTGACAGAGGAGATGCGTCGGGATAGTACACACATTGCTTTTAAATGTTTTTTTTTATTATTGGGAATTTCGATAAAATTATGCCGATAATAGATAATCAAAAATGTGCAAATATCGGCCCCGATTATCTAACGACCCAATAATCGGTCGACCCCTAATTACAATGTTTCCAATATTTTTGTTGTTTTTGCTATTTTTCTATAGGTTACATAAAACAAACTGGGGGGGCAGAAAATGCAACTGAGGGGGCACCCTCTTGCCCCATTGTGGTGCCGGGTGTAGACAAACTGGTCCTGCGTGCGCTTATTCGTTTTTGGGCCTCTCTTCTAATACTGGCTTCACCACTGCCGTGAAATAAATGTATTATTTGATTTTGAAACAGTAGTTTTGTGTTGTTGTTATTTAGCCTTTCAGAGGCAATTGCATGGTTAAATCAATGAATTTCATTAAACCTACCACCAGACCAATTTTAGGTGGTGACCTGACAATCTGCCCCAAATATTCCTATTTCATATTATGGCCATGACGCACAAACACATGGAAAAGGTAAGGTAGGGAATTGTTCGCATATAGTCAAAACGCCACTATATTGTCACCCACAGGATGAAAAAAATGCAGAAACAGGCAATAGCAGGATGATAATCTACTGTTTTACTATATAAAAAGATTTGCCCCCTCGCCATTTTTAACTGCCCCCTCAGTCACTTCATCCTGGCGCGATAACACTCATCAATGATTGACAAAAGACCCGTTTACTTGCATCACCATTAGTTCCTCTTGGTGTCACCAATCTGCAAATTACAAATTTTATGCGTACGCCACCTCGAGACCATGCGCAGAGGTACGCATGTTTTCCCGGGAAGTGTCTTTTCATAAATACCGTTTCATGTGTAGAAAAGTGCCAGCACGATTTTAGTGTGTACGCATCGCTGATACATGTGGCCCAATATGTCAATCAAGCCTCTTTATCAAGCCCAGGAAAAACTGACCTCAGTTTTTGCAGTTTACATTTGGGGTCCTCCAGTCCAGCAGAGAGTGCTCTCACTCCTGATCTTCCAGGGTGATTGTAACTCATATCCAGCTCTGTCACGTGTGAGGGGTTTGAATGCAGAGCTGTTGCCAGAGAAACTGTGATTCCACACAGTGACAGCCTGCAGAGAGGAGAAAAGCTCTTCACTCTCCCAGCTTTGGATACACAACTCCACACTCACCTGAGCACCTGAAACACCACCCCCTAAAGGAACTTGTCATGTCTCAAACTGTCTCCTATTAAACTATAAAATAAAATTATATAACAAATGTAATCTAATGGTCTAACACACTCGTTAGCTTTACCTGCTAGTTTGTACCTTGTCTGGCCAACCATTGAAACCTGGTCATGCAGCACTTCTAATATTGTTGACTCTGTATGGTTTTTCGCTTGTATGGCTGTATGGCTTTCACTCGTTACTACATCACCCAACTTATTCATTTTCTGTCAGGTACATTTTAAAATTGGTTATTTTACTGCTGACACAAATTACATAATTTAATCATTTAGACATTATTGTGAATTGCCTTTGTTGTAGCAATTTCTTTCATGCTGCTGTTGCTGTGTACAACTTGTTGCAACACTCAACAGAGGGCATATCAGTTCTTACATAACTTTTTGTTGCTTCTATAAAAATGTAAATGTGTGGACCCAGCTTCTATATCAAGTCTTTGAAAAACTGACCTCAGTGTGTTCAGTCTACACTGTGGATTCCTCAGTCCAGCAGAGAGCAGTTTCACTCCTGAATCCTGCAGCTCATTGTCACTCAGGTCCAGCTCTCTCAGACTGGAGGAGTTTGAGCTGATAGCTGAGGCCAGCGCTTCACAGCATTTCTTACTGAGGTTACAGCTATTCAGCCTGGAAAGGAAATCATGTCAAATCAGATAATTCCACACAACCCCCCTGCCCCCACACAACCTACACAACCTGGTCATGGCTCTCCTGTCAGAATTACAGCTTTGCTCAGGTGTCCTGATGTGTTAATGGGCATCATACCCACACAGAGATTACACAGACAGATTTTTATAAATTCAGGGGAACCTAACAGCAGAGGAGGGCTCAAAATCTGCTTTGATTCACTGCTGTCGTACCCATAGGCAAGGTACTTAACCCACCATTGCCTCAGTAAATATGCATCTGTATAAATGTATACATATACTTACAAAAATTGTAACCCAAGTAGATATATACTATAAATACACATGTAAAATGTAACCAGAATAAATATAAACCATAAATATACTTGTAAGAATTGCAACCTATGTCACTCTGGAATAGAGCCTCTGTTAAATGACAGTAATGATCATTTTCAGAGCAGATGCTGATATGGACAGGATTTTACATGGTGGGATTCATTATGCTAACCTATCTGGATCATGAGGCGGTAAACTTCTTTTCTGAATATGCAATACTAACAAGTTTTCTCAAGCTACTGCTCATCAGATCATGGTACATTGTGTGTACATGTTCAATGTTTCAATAGGCAAAAGTGCTGACAAGTAAGACTGAAAATATGGTAAGGAATAAAGGAGCAGTAAGGTATGATGCCAGCAGCAGATCTTACCGGGGAGATACAAAGATTAAATATGGTGAAGGAATATGCTAAGAGTTGAATGCCAAATGGGGATAGAATAGCAGGAGTTAAACAGTGGAACTATTTATTTATATTTACTTACTTATTCTCCATACCACCCCTAACCATATTATTATTAATATTATTATTATTTACTTGTTTATTTTTTCATGATATTTCTAACTATGAACATAAACTATGCTATTCCTGCATTAAAAACTTTCAGAAATGTCCATTCCATTCAAATGTAACAATGTGTTCAACCAAATTATCTTTAAAGAAATTACTCATATTTAGGCCCCCTTTAATTGTTTAAAATGTATATGCTTATTGGGTATTAGATGAGCCATACATCTGAATGAATTCATAATAAATAACTTTTGATCAAGTATGAAAGAACTCACAGAGCTGTTCTGGAGGCCTTCACCACTGGCAGCAGTCTCAGAAGACCTTCATCTGATCTGACGTATTTCTTCAAGTCAAACACACCCAGCTCCTCTTCTGATGTCAGCAACACAAAGACCAGAGCTGACCACTGTGCAGGTGAGATGTGCTTTTGTGAAAGACTTCCTGAGCTCAGGTAACTTTAGATTTCCTCCACAAGACAACGGTCATTAATTTCATTCAGACAGTGGAACAGGTTGATGGTCTTCTCTGGAGAGTGATTCTCCCTGATCTTCTCTTTAATGTACTGGACTGTTTCCTCAATGCTCTGTGAACTGCTTCCTGTCTGTGTCAGTAGGCCTCGTAAGAGAGTCTGATTGGAGTCCAGTGAGAGGCCAAGAAGGAAGCGGAGGAAAAGGTCCAGGTGTCCATTCTCACTCTGTAAGGCCTGATCCACTGCACTCTTCAGGAAGTCAGACATTGTTCTTTCCTTAAATATGCCACTGAATTTACTGATACGGGTTTGGTTTTTGTCCAGTACATTTCTATTCTGGTTTCTGTATGCGAGAAAGACATACAGAGCAGAAAGATACTCCTGAACACTCAGATGTACAAAGCAGTACACTTTCCCTTGATACAAGCCAAACTCCTCTTTGAAGATTTTTGTGCATACTCCAGAGAACAGTGAGGCTTCACTGATATCAATATCAAACTCTCTGAGGTCTTCTTCATAGAAGATGAGATTTCCCTTTTCCAGGTTGTGGAAAGCCAGCTTTCCCAGTTTCAGAATGACTTCTTTGTCTGACTTTAACAGCCTGTGTGGTTCTGTCTCTTGTTCTGTGAGATACTTCTGATTCTTTATATTCATATGAATTAGTAGTAAGTGTGTGTACATTTGAGTCAGAGTCTTAGGGATTTCTCTTCTGTCTGACTCACCCATCATTTGCTCAAGAACACTGGCTGCAAGCCAACAGAAGACTGGTATGTGACACATGATGTAGAGGCTCCTTGAAGATTTTATGTGTGTGATAATTCTGCTGGCCAGCTTCTGATCACTGAATCTCTTCATGAAGTACTCCTCCTTCTGTGAATCATTAAACCCTTGTACCTCTGTCACCTGGTGGACACACTCAGGAGGGATGTGATTGGCTGCTGCAGGTCGGGTGGTGATCCAGAGGAGAGCAGAGGGAAGCAGATTCCCTTTAATGAGGTTTGTCAGCAGCACATCTACTGATGTTGGCTCTGTTACATCACACCAGCTTTCATTATGCTGGAAATCTAAGGGAAACCGACACTCATCCAGGCCATCAAAGATGAACACAACCTTGTATTGATCGATCTTAATGGATCGTAACTCTTTCATTTCTGGGAAGAAGTGATGAAGCAGTTGTATGAAACTTTGTCTGTCATCCTTCATCAAATTCAGCTCTCGGAAAGGTAGAGGAAATACGAAACTGACATCTTTATTGGCTTTTCCCCCTGCCCAGTCAAGAATGAACTTCTGCACAGAGACAGTTTTTCCAATGCCAGCGATCCCCTTTGTCAGCACAGTTCTGATGTGCTTGTCTTGTCCAGGTGAGGGTTTAAAGATGTCATTGCATTTGATTGCAGCCTCCTGCATGGATGATTTCTTCGACGCCATCTCAATCTGTCTCACTTCGTGTTCATTATAGATCCATCCATGCCCACCCTCTGTGATGTGGAGCTCTGGGTAGATCTTATTCAGAAACATCTGGTTTCCATGTTCAGCCAAACCCTCATTCATGCAGTCATATTTCTTCCTCAGGAAGGATTTCACTTTGACTGGCAACGCTGTCAGAGCATCACCTATAGAAAGAGAAAAAAGAATTAAACTGTCTCCAAACTTGTTTCATCATGTAACTGAACCAGATCTTTTTAGAATATAGCCTGTTCCCATTTTTTAAAGCACTACCTTTTTCTCTCTGAGCAGGAAAAGAGGCGTGTTAGAGCTCCCTCTTGTTCATTCCTCCTGACGGTCCCCATTTGCTCAACATCTGTACCTTCACCCCAAAATCTGTTACGGCAAGCTTTCAAAAACGCATGCTCTACCAGTTACTCATTTAAAAGTGCTTCCCTTGTGCAGGTGAAGCTTAAATGCTTAAACGTGAGCTTTTCTGAATGTTTGGTCATGCGTGTATTTTCAGTGCTTTATATCTGAGAGCCCTGTCTGGGCTTAGGGAGGCTGGTGGGACACAGGTTTCCCACCACTGGCTAAGATGGCATGGTGCCAACCCTGATCAGTGTGGCACATCTGTGAGCAGGGTTGGGAGGGTTACTTTTAATATGTATTCCACTACAGATTACAGAGTACTTGCTCTAAAATGTAATTTGTAACGTATTCCGTTAGATTACTCAAGGTAAGTAACGTAATTTAAATACTTTGGACTACTTTTTTTATAAAATGTTCATCCCACTAAGGTTCTGAACTGTTATTTTTAGAATGTTCAGGCTGTGTTCACACGTAGCGTCTTTTTGGTGAAAAACGCTGGCCAGGGCATTTTTTCATGTAAAAAAAAAAAAAAAAAAACGCTGGCAGTGTTTGTTCCAAAAAGCAGCTGAGAGCGTCTTTTATTGCCATAACAACAGTAGCATGTACATTGTTAAGCTGCGTTTTAACCGAACGCAACGCGAAATTTCGCTTCGCTTTCCTTGCACGGGTTTGATCGCTTGCCTGAAAAATGAACACGCGAATTTCATATCACGTCACAGCAAGAATTTTTCATTACACCAACGCTGCTAGCAAGTTTGCTAGACACAATAGAAGACAGCTAAGTTATCTTACGTTGCTAGCTCGCTAGTTAATTAGCTTATATAAATACGGCACACAAGCAGTTTGTCATTTCTTGTGAACTCTCTTTTTTAAGAAGTAATGTTCCTCTGAAGTTTCAAAGCTAACGGTCAACACAACGATGGGTCCACGTTTTGAAACATCAGCTAACGGACAACACCAATCAGGCTGAGAGTTCTGGAAAGGGGGCGTGGCTTCTAGCCCCACTTGAAGGTGATTGGCTTTCGCCAGGCGAAATTTTCGCTCGAGTTGAACATTTTTTAACTCAAGCGAATGCTCATTTCACCCATTTCCCGTCGCTCGCAGTTTTGCCGCGATTACCTCCGCCCCTTAGCCTCCTGCTGTTGACTTTTCATGCATTCACGACGCGCGAAAATTTCGCGTCGTGTTCGGTTAAAACGCACCTTCAGCGATCTAGATGGCTATACATTGTTGCAGAGCTAACGTTAGCTAACAGGCTAGTTTTCTCGTGAGTCAGGCAGGCTGCGCGCTTTTTTCTTTTTTTTTCGTGAGGGGCATATGGGAGTTGCCTATCATTGGATAGATTTTCCAACTGAATAAACATTAAATGAAAAAAAAAGAAATTAAAAGAAAAAAAAATCCAGTGTAATCCCTTCAGTAATCTAAACATTTTTAAAATGTAACTGTAATTTGATTACCATAAATTTAAATGGTAACTGTAACGGAATACAGTTACTCATATTTTGTATTTTAAATACGTAATGGCGTTACATGTATTCCGTTACTCCCCAACCCTGTCTGTGAGTGCCTGTCTGTCTGCCTGTCTGCTCAACTGCTGTCTCCCCAGATGGATCTGTGACCTCTGACCCCTTCCTGTTCAGTACAATGGAAACTGAGGAGTATTAGAAGAACATGGTGTTAGGACACGGGGTAATGAGAATCTCTAAAAACCATTTAAAGTAATGTATATACTTTCACAACATCAAAGCCAATTTGCTGACCCACGCCACGAAGACACATACTAATTGAGTTGTTTCTTCAGGCAAGCCTCGGTCCAATATTGGGTTAGTAGCTGAACAGTTTTAGTGATATCACTACTTAAAATGCAGTTCATTTAGTTTTGAAAAAGGCATGGTGTTTCTTACGCTTTTCTTGATCTTTCTCCAGCCCTTGGACAAGATCATTTCTGGGAATTTTCTTCAGGATCTCCAGTGTGATCTTGAGGGACAGCTCTTTACCGAAAGATTTCATCATTATGGTGACAACGTCCGGCACATCTTTACCCTCCAGCTGCCCCCACGGAATGGGTTTATATCCTTCCAGAATGTTTTGATTCAAATAGATTTTGAATTTTTTAAAGTCTTTCTGTTCTAACTCCTCCAGGGCCTCCAAAATCAGGTGAGCCATCTCAGCGGTCTAAAGTGGGCAACAAGGGTCAGTAAATATATAGCAGATTGTATTTGCATGACAACACAAATGCAGTGCCAGCCATTTTGTGGTTAAGGCTCAACATAGCTGATAGGGATGTAACGATACCAAAAACTCATGGTACGATAATATTACAATAAAAAGTCCACAATACGATATTTATCACGATATTAAAACATGAAGAAAAATGATGACTTCAAAAAATGTCCTTTATTACATAATAAATCAGCATTTTCTATTCATATAAAATTTGTTTTTCTTTTTAACTTAAAGTGCTTCTGCTTTCCTTCTTTAATAAAATAAAATAAAAGTAGCCAGCCATGACCTACGCATGTGCAAAAATCGGCATGAATTGTCTTTGGCAATGAATGATTGAACTGTGTATGTACAATTCAGTGGCGGCTCCTGCCAAATCTCTCAGGGGGGACAATTGTTGCGATGATGGCTAAGGTGACCTGTTCAATGGGTAAATTAACAGCTACCTAACTAAACATTGCCACATTGCATTGTGCAAATTAGTCAGCTAGCTAACTTGACACTGTCACATTGCAAACAAAGCGTTACCTACTTTGCAGCCTGCTGGCCATGTTTTCCTCTCTTATCAACTCCACGAAAAACCCCGGTTATACGATCCCCCCCCCCGTGTAGATAGTTGCATGATGTTTAAATTTGGTCTGGGTGGTCTTAATTCTTTAGTTGCCAATTTATCATGATTTCTACGATGAATAAACAGTATTTCTCTTAATGACACGATCGAGTTTCTCTGAGTTGAGGTAACATTAGCCTACACCAGGTTACGTATGACGAAAGCACATAGGTGCAAGCCACCCGGAACCCATACATATTGCATTGCAGTGCCTGAAGTTCGAAACAAATTGCCTTAACATGGGAGTCTATCAGAGCGATCTGGGCGATTTTCACCCAGACTGAAATCGCCCGAAAGGGGTGGTACTCCACGGAACACGACTTGACGCTGATTGGACTATGATATTCAGGCAGGACAAACTGTCAAGAACAATCACAGCTAGCGTAACACTGTGGTCAGTGTTGTGCAAGTTCACACGTCAGAAGAGCTAGCTCAAAGTTCAGTTCACACAGATTAAAATGAACAAGTTCACGTTCATAGTTCACAATTTTGAATTTTGAACAAGTTCACAGTCCCAGGTCATTTCTTCCATTTTTTAAATGAACGGCTCCAGGGACTATTTTATGTGTACGAATACATGCGCAGTGATTGTTACGCGGGACATGGGCAGTTGGTTGCGAGCTGTCGAGCTGTCTATCTGATGAGTTGCATTAATGAAAACGCCTGAAGTATAGAATAACGCCGTCCGTGTTTATTCATAGAGCAGTAACTTTAACATACCCAAGGATTCGGAATCTCGCGCAAACCTGAACGAGCTCAAATTCACGTTCTTTAGTTGCAAACGGATACGTTCAAGTTCACCGTTCACCGAAAAAATGAGCACGTTCAATGAATGCGCTCTTTTAACGCGTTCATGCACAACACTGACTGTGGTAGAATGTGATAGAAAAATTCCCCCGCTTTCCCCCTTTGGTTGTGTGTTGCCTGACCGCCCTAAGGAACAACCCACCCCTGGTACAACTGGTACAGTCCCACGACAGTATTGACACATTTTTAATTGCGATATCGCAAAATTCGATATATCGTTACATCCCTAATAGCTGATGTTGATAACCAACCATCTGCAGTTAGCTAGTCAGTCGTGCTGTACAAAGCACTTTAAAATGTTTGGTTACAGTTATTCTAGCATGCCACATAAAATCATGATACATATATATGTGGTTGGATTAGACAGTTCGATTGGTGGTTTTATAGTAATTTTATTTTTTCAACACAATGGACAGCAGTCCAGTATATCCACTCCACTGGATAGACAGGATATGCTTGAAAAAGAAACTGTACCTGTAAAAATATTAAAAAAGTGCTTAGAATATCTCATGTTTTAAAGTGTTTTGTGCTGGCTAGGCTCCTGCAGAACAAGATATTTCATGATTATCTCACATTATCAGGCCCTGGCATTGCAGAATTTGGCTCCCCCTTGAGGTGAAATAAACTATATACTGCAGTGAGGATGGTTGTGGCTCCCTGCCTCCACTTGCCTTGAGAGGCTGCACCTCTTCAGACCGCTTGGCCTCACCAGGGCTGGATCTGTCCGAATCTACCAGCTGCTGAGAACTGAAGCACACCAGACTGCCGTTTTATAGCACTGCTTAGAGCTGCAAATGTGTTAATTAAATAACAATTTGTTAAAACATTTCATCAGCTATAATTCTGCAGTTTGAACCACTGTGAGTCCATTAAACATGGCAGATGGTGCTCTTGTGCCAGGGATAAAAATTTGTTGACTTGATAGGTTCAACTAAAAAGCATTTCATTCAAAATGCATTAAGTAGCAGTGGAAAAAAAAACTACACTTAAATTTCTGAGGTGGGCTACAGTCTACAGTTGGCAAGAGCCATACAAGAGACCCCTGAGCACAGGAAGCTACTTTCTGTTTCATACACCGAATTTAACACCTGCCCCTCTAACATGTGCCCCTCTCACCATCAACCAGAGAGAAGAAAAAATCATAATTACATTTTGTTCATGAAAATAAAGGCTAAATACTGGAATAATGCTTATATAACTCATATGGATTAATCATATCATTAATAACACAATATTCTTCTGTAAGAATAACAAATAGACCTGATTACAAGTGCCAAGCTCAAGAAAAACTTCCACAAAAACATTGTGGATGTACTTCGCCAACGTAAGGGCTTTATGCTACACCTGAAAATATGTAAAATTCAACATGTCTGTCTCCAGCAGAATTCAAACTGGTGTCTTTTGTCACTGCTAAGGCACTGAAGAATAGATGCCAAAGCACTTTGTATCAGGGGACCCAGCGGAGAAAATGACATCATTAAGACAAATTATAACCAAACATACAAGTAGCCAGTTTACAAAGGAAAATGTTTCATGGTAGCATTAATTTTGTCCTGAAATGCTCAGTTCTTTTTAAAAGCATGCACAACACCCACAATATCACTGTTATATTGTGGCCTTACGTTTTTTTGAGTGAATTAGAATATACAGTTTTTATTTTTAATTTTTACGTTATCAATTTATACAGCTGAATATTTATTCAGGTAAACCTACATGCAAGTGATGGCAATTGTTTGGCTTGCAGTGGCCACTTTGGCAGCCTTTTACAATAAATATATATTTTTTACAATATTATAAAAGCTATTTATATCTCATGTTTTAATTATCATTTAATGATGCCTCTCATTTAGAAAAAAAAAACTTGAAAAAATGGCATAATTGGTTAACATTAATGATCTGCAATTTTAAACCCCAGACTCTGTATTATCTCATACTTACCAAGTTATGTGTCTCTCACAGCTTCCTGTACTTGTGCCTCATTCCTCTGTTTTAAATGAATTTCTTCATGTTAATTTCAAACTGCAAAATACAACTTATTTTGAAAAAGCTGATTTGTACTCTGATTAAAAAAAAAAAAAAGTTTCAGGAAGAGTAAAACATGACCAGTAAAATGAAGAGCTTTTGACGTTGGTCTGCCACTTCACTGGCTTTTGTGACACACAGTGTCATACAGGAGACTTCCTGTTCAAGAGGAAACCACCCTCAGGGCACTGCAAGCTCACAGAGCTCTCATGTGAGCTCTAACATGCAGACTCATCAAATGTGTATTTAATAATCCTATTACTGCTCGTCTGGTACCCCTGACCCAACAAAATGTCCAGAACCTTCTCTCTCGAGAAAGTTCTGAGAAACAATTAGCAATACTGAATAATTATTAGTTATTAAAATAACGCCAAGCATAATGGGCAACGGACGTCACTAACATAGTCATCTAGTAGCTAGTAGCCTAATGTTGCATCATTCAAGGTAGCTAGCTATCACAATGGCACAGAAACGAATTTCGGATTTCTTTGGTAAACCACCAGCTTTTAAAAAGAGCACAACGGAAGACCAGTGGATCCAGAAAAGCATCCCGAAGCCGACCAGTCACCACCACTTCATGGCCTGCTTCGCCGACGCCTAGTACTAGTTTTGCCTTAGAGATCGTCGACAAGCATTGCGATAACAGCCCTCAGGAACCCGCTGCTCCTCCGTGCAATGCTGCTGCCACTGGAGGGGGATATAGCTGCATTCGAGGAGCCTTTCCGGCCTTTTGACTTAGTTTTTCCTGGTAGACGTTTTGGAACAGAAACACCCGATGTCTGCGCCCTGTCACAAAGCCAGAGGTTTAAATAATGTAATGTAATGTATTTGTGCTGTTAAAATATTGTGGTTATGTGGATATGTTCTTGTCCGCTGTGCGCGACAGCCTTTTGGACCTGTTTAACTATGTCTTGGCTATTTGTATGTTCTTGTCTGCTGTGTGCAACGGGGTCTGATAGTTGCAAGACTGGCATACGTCTGATTCATATTATAGTAGCGTATATTAGAATGTGATGTTACGAGTGGAATTTTCACCAAAAAAGCTTTCACTCAAACTCGTTAAATAAAAATTAATTTATGTGTATGAAGTAGCCTATAGCTTATTCATCACGAATGCTAATCTTAACCCTTAATTCCTTGTTACTTTCATAATCCATGTCCCCTTCCTTCTCTCCATGAGTTAACACAATGTTTAGGAAATGAGGGAGAGAAGGAATGTGTGTGTGTTAACCTGTCTTCCCATTAATCTCACTTTCTATCTTTTGATTTTTACTTCTATATATCACACACACACACACACACACACACACACACACACACACACACACACACACACACACACACACACACACACACACACACACACACACACACACACACACACACACACACACACACACTCCTTCTCTCCCTCATTTCCTAAACATTATGTGATTGCAGTGGTAGAACAGATGACTGCAAAAAACACACGTCATATCAAATCTGAATGCAAAGTATGCAGCAGTTTCAAATCTACATTTACAAATCACATTTGATGCATATTTTACATAAACACATTATCTGAAATGTTCAATCTTACATTAATACAAAACAATCTACATAAATGTTTAATTTCATGAATGATATCATTTGGAGCATACATGATAAAAAGTCATACTCTTGAGCTAAAGATCACATTCCATAATAACATCATCACAAACATGAAAACTTACATCTCTAAGAACTTATGGTAAGTAAATGGTAAGAAATGTCCAAGTATCCAAGGGTGACAAAATCCAGGTCATCAAAGGAGCTGACAAGGTCAGAGTGCTATAGATTCTGTATGTGGTGGTACAAAGCTAGAGCACTACAGATTGCATGTGTGGGGGCACAGGGCTACAATACTCCAAATTCTGTATGCTGGTTTTACTGCCAGAACTAAGGACTAAGCTAGAAAAATATTGAGAACCACAGGGCCAGCTTGATGTTGTGACTGAAGTTCTAAATTAATTTGTTATTTTTTAATCAAGCTTCCCCTTTCTTTCCACCAAGTATGTGCCCTTGAAAAACTGAAAATATTCATGCCTTAACATCCTTTTTAAGTCTTTGCCCTTTATACTTATACATTTGAACATTTCCAGTGCTATTAGAGTAAGTCTATTGCAGAGGTTAAAATGATAGCATTAAACAATATTCAACTATTCAGGCAGTAAATGTTAATCAAAAGGCAAGGCACTTCCGGGACTTTGACAGACATGTGGCTGTTCACATTTACAGGACTGAATAAAAGAGAAACAGATTTTGCTATTTCTCTATTTTGTCTTTTTTTTTTAAGTTGTGAGCAGTGTTCAGAGCTGTTGTGCTGCTGTCTGTGTTTCTTTGGCTTCCTGCCTGTTACTTATGAAAGGAACTGTGGTAGGAAAGTCACTTCTGCAGATGAATCCTTGCGTCACATCGGTTTCCACAGAGAACCATTTTGGGGAAGCGTGCCGTGTTCATGTGTGGCTGCAAATGGAGTGTCTTTATTAAGGATTGAGATTTGTTGGTGCACTCTTAGGACATCTTGGTTGAGGACTCAGGTTTGTAGGCGTGCAGTGGGCTGTCTTCGTTAAGGGTGGAGGTTTGAGGTTTGTAAGACACTGAAGAAAAGAACAACAAATGATACATTTATTGTTGTTTACTTTAGACTAAGAACTCTCGCATTTTAACTTATGTGTTGGAAAAAAATACACCAATGGAATGTTTAGTGGGAAGAAAAATGTACCTGCCAAGCAGATATTACTTACAAGTTACATTTATGAATGCTTAATGTGGCAAACCAAACACTTTTTCATATCAAAAGAAAAGCACCTGTGACACTACCCCCTAAAGGAGTTTCTCATGTCTCAAAACTGTTTCCTACTAAATTATAAAAAAAAGAAATGTAATCTAATGGTTTAATGCACTTGTCATCTCTATCATCTAGCTTGTACCTTGTCCATTGTACCATTAAAACCTGGTCATGCTTCTAATATTGCTTTTTTTGCTTGTGTTGTACTCTACCTTACTTGTGAGTCACTTTGGATGAAGTGTCTGCCAAATGAGTAAATGTAAATGTAAATGTTCAGGCAGCACATCCATAGTGGAAATATATCAATGAAAGAAGTAATTTAAACACCATGGAGTCAAATTTAAATAAAAAGTGAATAAATCCCATGAACGAGAAGATGCCTATTTCAATTCCAAAGTATGCAGTATGCACAATTCTAATTTAATTGAGTTTGAAATGTCTAAATTTTAATGAAATTCAGAGGCTGTTTTTTTTTTTTACAATTAAAATTCAATTTCAATGCTTGAAATTCAAATTCAAGATGAATTTTCCACTTCTTAGTGAATTCATGAATTTTCCCATGAATTTCACTTTATGTTGGAATTGACCCCAACCCACTGGATTGATATATTTACATTTATATGAATATATAATATTTATATGATATATTTATAATTATATTTCACCTCAGTTTTTGCAGTTGACATGTGGGATTATGCAGTCCAACAGAGCTCTCAGTCCTGAGTCTCCTGGGTGATTGTAGCTCAGATCCAGCTCTCTCAGGTGTGAGGGGTTTGAATGCAGAGCTGAAGCCAGAGAAATACAGCCTCTCTCTGTGACTCCACACAGTGACAGCCTGCAGAGAGAAGGAGAAAAGCTCTAATCAGATAGTTCAGTTCAGTGACAGGTGACTGTTCTTACTTCAATAGGAAAGCTGACTTTTTTGGATATTAATATTACTGAAAATTATTATTATTATTAAGTCATTTCTACTGTTTTGCCAAGACTAGTATATCAGTTTAGAATCACAGCAACGTCATAGATCCATTGCAATTTATACTGACTGCACAGTATGACTTCTCAGCAAATCAGATCACTCTGTATGATAAAATAACTTTTATTAATATAAAAAAACTCATTTGGCTCGTCATGCTGTATTATCCACACAGATTATTATTATTATTATTATTATTATTATTTAACCTGTATTGACTCATACTAAGCTCTGAGAAAGATGACCTCATTCAGCTAAAGAATCATCTTTGTAAATGAGATTGGGAGCTGTCTGTATAGGTAATTTCATTTATATCAATTTTCAGCTGCTTTTAGAAAACCTGTTGGAACACCCAAATTCTATTGTGGAAGGGCTTTCATTGGACAGCCTACTGTATACATACTCAGCATACATTAAAGCATTTGAATCCCTGTTTCATGGCAGTAATAATAATATATTAGATTTCTTTCCTGAGATATTTGTTATAATGACAATATCATTCCTAAATATTCACAAGTATAACAGACAATGTTGTTACCGGTGCTGATATAATGACACAAGTGATGATATATTCAACAATTATGCCACGTCTAGGTAAATTCTAAATATTTCAACTGTTTAGGACCAATGGACAGTAACTTCTTTACATCTGTCCTTTACCTCGACCCCTAAAGAACTCACCTCAGTGTCTCCAGTTTACAGTGTGGATTCTCCAGTCCAGCAGAGAGCAGCTCCACTCCTGAATCCTGCAGCTCATTGTCACTCAGGTCCAGCTCTCTCAGACTGGAGGAGTTTGAGCTGATAGCTGAGGCCAGCGCTTCACAACATTCCTTACTGAAGTTACACCTGTTCAAAGGAAATCATGTCATATCAGATACACAACCACCCTGCCCCCACACAAACTACAGGAGCTGGGTGTGGCTGTCCAGTCAAAATAACATTTGACCCCTCATATGTTATTGAAGCTTTAATGGTGTCAATAGCAAACTCTTTCAGGTCTTCTTCATAGAAGATGAGATTTCCCTTCTCTAGGTTGTGGAAAGCCAGTTTTCCCAGTTTTAGGATGACTTCCTTATCTGATTGTAACAACCTGTGTGCTTCTGTCTCTTGCTCTTTGAGACACTTTTGATTCTGAATGAGCAGGAAGTGTGTGTACATTTGAGTCACAGTCACAGGGATGTATTCACTGTCTAATTTATCCATCACTTGTTCAAGAACAGTGGCTGCAATTCAACAGAAGACTGGTATGTGACACATGATGTAGAGGCTTCTTGATGACTTTGTGTGTGTGATAATTCTGCTGGCCTGGTTCTGACCACTGAATCTCTTCATGAAGTACTCCTCCTTCTGTGGATTATTAAATCCCTGTACATCACCTGGTGGACACACTCAGGAGGGACCTGATTGGCTGCTGCTGGTCGGGTGGTGATCCAGAGGAGAGCAGAGGGAAGCAGATTCCCCTTAATGAGGTTTGTCAGCAGCACGTCCACTGATGTTGGCTCTGTTACATCAGAATGCTGGGTGAATGCTGTAGTTATTGATAGATGACATAGAAAGGATAGCATAGATTGGCTGTCAATAACACATTGTTGTCAAACTACTGTTTGTTTTAATATCTTGGTGCCCTAGCATGTCAGACCCCACTACTGCACTTCCATTATCATTGCCTTATACTGTCATCCACCACTTGTTATGTCACTTCTTCAAATCAGCAAATTCAGTTAATTCATTTTAGATCTTTCCTTTAGTATTTTGACAATGGAACTATTTCAAGAGAAAAGCCTTTGCCATTTGTTGAAATTTTCATATCATTTTTAACAGTTACTGTCACACCATACAGCATATTTTCTTCCTGATTTACTCTGATTACATTATGTGATACAAAGATACAGGTACACTAAAACCTGATTTCTACAAATATCATTCAGTAATGTTTCATAGCTTCATACTGCCAAACCAAAGACATTCACTTTTAGTCATTACAAAAGTGCATTCAATAAGTTAGGGAATTTGCTGCACATACAGTAACACATTAGTGCCATGGGAAACATTGCCACAATGAGATTTAGTGCTGTCAAAGAAAAACTTTAAACTATTACCATACAGCATTAAGATTAACTGAGCTAATGCCGCTGCAAAAGCTTTAAGTGCCACCAGGCTTTTTCTTGTTGAAAGTTGAAATTACAATCAATTTTACAGCTAAAAATCATATTAGGGGAGGTATAAGAGAAGGAGAGCACAAGTGTGTTCTGAATATGTGGGTTTTTATGCTTTGATTGATCACCACAGTAAGGATCTCATTGCACCAAATGAGGTAAAAGGGTAAAAGGTAGAGAGGGGATGTGAACATGATGAATGACCCCAGGAGAGGACTACTGGGCATTCAGAAGTAGAGGAGTGAAGTGGTCTGGCAGGAGAGTAGGGTGTGATGAGAGATTGCAAGTATAGGGATGCAGGTTTTGTTACAGTTAATTAGGTTAGAATGAAAGTTTTGAATTTTATCATTGCCAAAGATCGATAGTAAGGCATACAACTGTAGAAACTCTTACTTTTCTCCAGTGTGTCAGCAGCATCCTTGTGGTTCATGTTCCTCAGGATGTGCACTATGACCTTCACAGCCCCCTCTCTGACACAGCTCTCCAGCACCTTGTAGACTTCATCCAGGACATCAGGATCCTCCAGCTGACTCTCAAAGCATTCTGGGTAATCCTGACTCAGATCACTCTGGAGCGCTTTCAGCTTGTCCTGCACCAGTTTGATAAGCATGTCTTCAAGCAGCTAAACCAAAAGTGAAAATAATATAATAACTGAAGATAATTGGCTCAAATTGCCACAATAATTTTCTATGGCCAGCTTGCAGATTTTTAATTGATTTTATGTCTGTTAAACTGTAATTTGGATTAAGATCTGAGTGGAAAGAGTCAGATCTCATTATGAAAGTCATAAATAAACCTCAAATTAGAAGCCACACCTTGAGTATGGATTAAAAAAAAAAATCATCTGGTGACTCTGGGCAGACTGACCGCTGGGTGTCACTGACTCTGATCTCTCCTGCTGGACTCTGTGAATAAAACATAAGCAGACAGAATTTAGTGTTCACCCCTGTGCTCACCTTTAAAGATCAGAAATTCAGGTACAATGTATTCTATCTCTTAAAGGGAATATTTGTTCAAGGGAATATTTACTGAGTGAGAAGGTCGATACTTCATGTGACATCACACAAGTCCACTCTCCAGGAGGGAGGGGAAGGGTAGTGTACCCATGATTACATTACTTTGCGCCATTTTGAGGGAAAGCACTTAGGGCAAGTGAATAATAAATCAGATTTGTAGGCAGTGCAAATGCACTCTGGGTGTGTTTCTTTTTGCACACTGGCATGGCTCTGGTGGGTGGAGTTTGCATTGTATTCTAAAAATCACCAGCCCTGGAGCATATGCCAAATGACCCACACAGAACTGATGGCTACACAGCAAACAAAGCAAAATGGCACATGCCAACCGATGTTGCAACCAGTACTGACACATTGGAAAACAATGGGGCCAAAGGTGATACTGTCAGGGCTCAGGCAAGGACTCAAGTGCGGACACCAGGGCCTCAGGTTCCAAAAAGCTTTAACAAAGACGTCAGGCGAAGTAGCAAAACCAGAACAGGCAGTGTCAGTAACAGGCAGGCAGTCCGTGGGCAAACCAGGGTCGAAAACAGGAACGGGCAGGGTCAGTAACCAGGCAGGCAGATACTCAGGCAAACAGAGCAAGGCAGCGAGCAGAATCAAAGTCGAGGAACAGGCAGGAACAAAAACGGCAAGACTTACAGGGGGAAAAAGCACGGTGGGAACGAAGCAGGAAAAACACTGCAACGATCTGGCAAGCAGGACAGAGACAAGCAGGGTAGATATAGGGTAGGGCTGATGAGGTGATGGGAAGCAGGTGTGCAGGCAGGCAGGTTGAGATGATCAGGTGGGCGGAGACAGGGTGGAGAGCGGGGCAGGGCACAAGGAACACAAGGAAAAACAAAAGCACATGGACACAATGACAGATGGGGAGAACATAAACACAACAGCTAGAGGGCTGGAGTACTGACAGATACTGCAAACTGATCCATACAGCGGAGCAGCAAATACGTGGCCAGTGATAACAGAACCGCTGATGGACAGCAACATCTTGCTGTCGATGTTCACGGACACAGCGGCCACACCACTCTGAGCTACGCAAGGCTGGGTTTTGTTAGTGCTTGGATGGGAGACCACCAGGGGAAACCATACTGGAAGTGTTCTTGGTGATGTAAATCTGAACTGAAACACATCCAATAGAGGCATACAGTAAAACAAACAATGTTGCTTTACTATACTTTGCTTATGAAAGCACCAGTAGAATGACTTAATCATAAAGTGCTGTACTTATGTTTGATTATTAGAAAAGTCCCCTTCTTTCAACCGGATTGGACGATCCATTGACTTGTCACTCTTCATAGACAGACAGCTGGGTACAGGTGAGTCTGCTCTCTGCAGCTGGATCCTGTCAACAGCATAAAGTAAGAGAAGACCTTGATGCAGAAATGTGAATTTGCCATGTTCAGTTCAGTCTATGCTGAACCTACAAGGATTACAGGGTATGTAGAAGGAAGGGAAGGAATAATAGAGCTGGATCCTATTAACAGTTCATAGCCAAATCCAGTGAAGTCATTCCGGGTCACAATAATGAAATAGAATTGTAATTATCTGATATCAACAAAAGGCATATTTTTCACAGACAAATTAACTCGAATGTGAGTATAGCTGAAGTGGTAGTTTTTGAAGTTCTACATTCAAAAATGTGTTTTTTTTCCATCAGACATAAAGGTATTGTTAATTATTTATAAATAAAGTAACAATTCAATTAATTTAAGCAAAAAACAAGCATTGATTACATTACATAAATTCCAAAAAACAAAAGCATTTTGCTCAGTCTGTTTGTTTGATTTTGAATTTGAATGGCCTGCAGGGAATCTATCCCAAAATAATGCAGTAGATTTTATAAAAACCACATTTTAGCAGCAGCGCTTCCCCATACACATGGAGTTTTTTTTTTACTGCTAGCTACAACATAAGCTAACTGAACTGGCTGGTGATGGTGATGTAAATCTGAACCGAAACCCATCCAATAGATGCATACAGTAAAACAAAACAAAGTTTATCTATACTTTCCTTATGAAAGCACCAGTAGAATGATTTAATCATGAAGTGCTGTACTCACGTTTGATCATTAGAAAAGTCCCCTTCTTTCAACTGGATTGGACGATCCTTTGACTTGTAACTCTTCATAGACAGACAGCTGGGTACAGGTGAGTCTGCTCTCTGCAGCTGGACCCTGTAAACAGCATAAAGTAAGAGAAGACCTTAATGCAGAAATGTGAGGGTTTATTTTTTTCTTATCCCTCAGGCATACACACACACAAACATACACACACACACACACACACACACACACACACACACACACACACACACACACACACGTGAAAAGATTTTTTTCCTGAAATGAAAAATTTATGTGCTTCATGAATACATGAATACATAAATACATGGTCATATATGTGTACATTAAGGCTTATATACATATAAGGCTCATATATGTGTGTATATTTTTATATAATAACCCCCTCCCACACTCTGCCCCCACTCCCTCTACATTTACCCCTCCCACATTCTGCCCCCACTCCCTCTACATTTACCCTCCCACACTCTGCCCCCACTCCTCTACATTTACCCTCCCACACTCTGCCCCCACTCCCCTCTATATTACCCCTCCCACACTCTGCCCCACTCCCTCTATATTTACCCTCCCACACTCTGCCCCACTCCCTCTACATTTACCCTCCCACACTCTGCCCCCACTCCTCTACATTTACCCCTCCCACACTCTGCCCCCACTCCTCTACATTTACCCTCCCACACTCTGCCCCCACTCCCTCTACATTTACCCCCTCCCACACTCTGCCCCCACTCCCTCTACATTTACCCTCCCACACTCTGCCCCCACTCCCTCTACATTTACCCCCTCCCACACTCTGCCCCCACTCCCTCTACATTTACCCCTCCCACACTCTGCCCCCACTCCCTCTACATTTACCCCCTCCCACACTCTGCCCCCACTCCCTCTACATTTACCCCTCCCACACTCTGCCCCACTCCCTCTATATTTACCCCCTCCCACACTCTGCCCCACTCCCTCTACATTTACCCCTCCCACACTCTGCCCCCACTCCCTCTACATTTACCCCCTCCCACACTCTGCCCCCACTCCCTCTACATTTACCCTCCCACACTCTGCCCCCACTCCCTCTACATTTACCCCTCCCACACTCTGCCCCCACTCCTCTACATTTACCCCCTCCCACACTCTGCCCCCACTCCCTCTACATTTACCCCCTCCCACACTCTGCCCCCACTCCCTCTACATTTACCCCCTCCCTCACTCTGCCCCCACTCCCTCTACATTTACCCCTCCCACACTCTGCCCCCACTCCCTCTATATTTACCCCCTCCCACACTCTGCCCCACTCCCTCTATATTTACCCCCTCCCACACTCTGCCCCACTCCCTCTACATTTACCCCTCCCACACTCTGCCCCCACTCCCTCTACATTTACCCTCCCACACTCTGCCCCCACTCCCTCTACATTTACCCCCTCCCACACTCTGCCCCCACTCCCTCTACATTTACCCCCTCCCACACTCTGCCCCCACTCCTCTACATTTACCCCCTCCCACACTCTGCCCCCACTCCCTCTACATTTACCCCCTCCCACACTCTGCCCCCACTCCCTCCCTCTCATGTAAAACCTGAAGAACAGAATGCCATGCAGCGAGTTAAGACAGCAAATTAAAAGACCATTCTTGGGAGTCTGCCAACTGGTATGAAAACATTTTATCAATACAGTATGTTTAAGAATTTCAAATGTATGGCCTCTTCAAAAATGAAATTATATCTTATACACCATACACTTACACTTTCAACTATAGCACATTCATTAAACTATAAATAGTATTTAAATTAGTGTTCAGAGTTAGTATTTAATATGTGAAACATGGTTAAGGTGGATGAGGTTTATCCTAAAAAATTAATCCTGACTTTTATCTCCTCACCTGCTGTTTCACCTGACTCTGAGTTGTACTACTTACCACCAGTTTTCCTCTGCTTTGCTGTTTCTCTGTGTAGATGAAGCCTGCAGATTTGGTTGTGTATTTACTACTATGGAGTTATAGTATCTATAGTGTTTATGGTGGAACCAGCAGTGGTTTGATCTGTCTTCCTCATGTGTTCACAGAGTAGTAACCTGGGTAACTGGATACCACAGACTCTCAATCCTCATTTAGCCTCTCCTACTCCATATTAGAGACTGTACTCACCTGCACACAGGTACAAAAAAAAAACAAAATTTTATTCTTCTGCTTCTTCTTCAGTTATTACTGATCATCTCTCCTGTTAATCTGACAGGTTCCATAACTATGGTTTTTCAGTATTTCCCATGTACAGATTTATGAAAGTGTCATTTTAAGTGCTGCACTGTTAGATGTAATGGGTATCTGCTCCATTATTGTCCTGCTGTGTGCACAGGTGCAGAAGGTAGATTTGTGCCTGGAACATGGACCCAACACACACACACACACACACACACACACACACACACACACACACACACACACACACACATACACACATACACACAGTTTTTTCCAGTTGCAATTCACACACTCTTGTCATGCATGCAGTGACTCAGGATAAAACCAGTTTGTGCTTGTATCTGGCAGTGCTGGAATCAGACTACAAGTGTTTGTGTACATGGTTATAAATGTTTATAAATATATACACAATTCCCCTTGACTTTCTGTGGTCATAAATGACTCACATTCTGTGAGACCTGTATTAACATATTGCATGTAAACAAGATTTCACATAAAATGTTTGTTTAAATAATGGTTAATAATAATGGTTTAAATAAGATATCCATGAAAAGCATTGCCTATAACTTTACTCCTTCTCACTCTATATACAGTATGCTGTAGCTTCCCAGCAAGGCTGAGAGCTGCTACAAAGGGCAGGGAGGGGAAGGAAGGGTGTGGAAGCTGACCTCAGTGTGTTCAGTTTACAATGTGGATTTCCCACTCCAGCAGAGAGCAGTCCTGAATCCTGCAGCTCATTGTCACTCAGGTCCAGCTCTCTCAGACTGGAGGAGTTTGAGCTGATAGCTGAGGCCAGTGCTTCACAGCATTCCTTACTGAGGTTACAGCTGTTCAGCCTGGAAAGGAAATCATGTCATTTCAGATAATTCCACACAATCCCCTGCACCCACACAACATACAGGAGCTGGGTGTGGCTCTCCTGTCAGAATTACAGCCAACACCTAATGAATGCTACGCAAAGCATCCTCTATTCTCTCAATAACTTGGTCTGATGTGTAAGAGGAGAATGTGCTCTTTCAAAATTATGGTGTGATCTGGAACTGAAATGTAATATGGAGGTGCAGTGCCGTGGACCATGTAAGAGTAACTGACACATGTTTTGTTTTAAGAGGGTGGGATCTAGAGTATTATGTGAACGTTTCTTATTCTAAGAAGTACAAAAGACAGTCTTTGTAAATGTAGACATGGTTTCCCTAAACCTTCTGCTCCATGTATCTGTTCCAATGGTGGGTCCAGCTTCCAGATAACAGGTAGAGCTCTGGAGGTAATGGAGTGTAGAACAGGTGCACAGTAAAGGAAGCTGAACTGTCCAGATCAGGGCTGGTGGGTAAGAGGTGAATCACATGGAGAAGCTAGTGGCTCAGACCTATGATGGGGCTGCTGGCATCTGAGGCTAACATGCTACAGGCTAAAGAGAGGGAAGCAGCTCCCAGAGAGCTCTGTGTTCAGTGCTGTTCTCATTTCCTCAGTCTGGGTCTGAGACTGAAACCTGCCCACACACTTCTGCTTCAGCCTGTATCTGTGGTTTGCTCTGCCTGGATGGAATATTACACAGCAGATCTGATGGACAGTAAAATCACATGCTGACATTGGTAAAGTTTTTGTGGCTGTGGAATGCTGAGAGTTGTAATTTCACTTCTTCGCACTGATCTGGGAGCAGTTTGCAATGAGAGGCAAGTGTGCCGAGCAGGACAGAGACAGACAGAGGAATAGAGAGAGGAGAGTGACACAGCCAGCTGCCCTGTTTCTACACAGCTGTGGAGCTCACCAAGCTACAAACAGTGGAGACAGGAGACACCTTTAACCTGATAATGGTTGTGAATATGTTTGCCAGCTTGCCAGGAATCAGAGGCTGACTCATTTTTAGTCTGTTGTATCAAAAGCGGTAGCACTGGAGGCACATTATAAACCTAAAACAATTTTATGTCATTATAACCAGAATTGGAATGCACAAAGACAGAGCACATTATTCAAAATCAAGTAAAACAGTCTGTGACTGAATGATGCATAATTAATCTGCCATTTTTTGCTAAATGTACAGAACAGCCAAAAATGAGTTCTCATGAATGTGTTCCATTGTGGTTATCCCTTCTGTGTTTTCTGTGAGAACAGAAACAAGCTTGACTGTCAGCTGACAAAGAACAAACAAATGTGTACGTATTGAATTGTACTTCCTTATTACTTTATGGTTTGGACAGGTTTATCAGTGCGTTATTTTAACTGCTGCACAATGTCCAGTCTCATGGCAGTAGTTTATGCTCTAGTGCTGTTCCTCTGTGCACAAACAAGCAACAGACAAATTAAGGGGGTGGAACACTGCACCTGTCTAAATCACCTGCATACCTTCCCTTGCACACAGACCAGACAAGCTGGAGCCTGAAGACAAAAGTGAAAACGTGATAGCCTCCTGCACAGAAACTACAGTACATAAACTCCTACACATAGCCTCCTGCACATAGACTATAGCAGGTAAACTCCTACAGATAGCCTCCTGCACATAGAATACAAGGTGGGGGGTGAGGTGTCATGACTGAGCTTCTTGTTTCCTCTGATTGTGACAGTTCTAACAGACATCACTCTCTAGGGTCCACATATGATCTCTATCACATGCATTATAAAGGGAGGCTAATCCTGCCTCTGCTCATGGAACTGGAATGGAGCTGTGCTGCTATAGCATGATGCTGTGGCCACTCAACAGACAACAGGGACTTTGAACAAAAAGTGCTTCCACGATTGTGTCACTAGCATTACTCACAAAATGCATGCTGGGCTAATTTATGTCTGTGTTATGTTTGCATTTTCCCCTAGCAGGTATTTAGCTTCAAGAAACAGGTGTCAACATTCCCAATGTTTCATGTTGATAAATTCTTCATTTTTTATTACAACTCACTCTCCATCACTGTCCATGTTTTTCTAATGATGCTGAACTCTGCTGCACATGTCTGCAAAACACTATGCAACAACATTGCCATTCATCAGCATCAATGTCTGTACACTAAGAAACAGAAGCTGGCTATATACAACACACATGGAAAAATTACAAATATTTAATTTTATTAAATCAAATTGTCTTTGTTCTAATGCCTGTATCAATTTGACACACATTGAAATGTGAGATAAAAAAGACATCCACCAAAAGCATTATAGTATTTTATATAATTATGTAATTTACATAATATAACTTCTTTCTGTAGGAAGAAGACCACAAGAAGAGCTCAACAGTCTAATCCCATTACAGTTCCACTATCTACTGGGAATCTCTAAAACACCTTTTACGGGAATCAGGGAATAATTTTTGTTGGTTTTTAATTGCATCTGGAAAATCCACTGTTTACTTTGTGACAGTCTTGATTGTAAAAATACACTATAACAATTAAAATTTGGTTGATTGATTGATATTCAGTGGTTATTCAGCAGTGTACGTGGCAATCAATTTCAGCTGGCACAGGGACACTGAGGAGACAGGTGTACCTCCAGGACACAGGAGTCTATTCCAGCTGACACAGGGACACTGAGGAGTCAGACCCAACCCCAAACCCAGCATAGAGGGGCTCAGTGAATGCGGTGTGGAATGTGTGCAGGAGGGTCAGTGTGTCAGAGGAGATGCTGTAGAAGGACAGAGTGCCGGCTGGCCAGTCCAGATACACTCCTACTCTGTGGGAGGGGAAGGGAGGGCCAGATATGGGAGTTTCCTTTCCATTGTGCCAGACAGAGTAATGATCATTGTAGAAGGACCAACACCAGGACTTGTCATTGTATCCAAGGCGAGTTTCATCCCACCCTTTCCTGCTGATTCCTTTATATGCCACTCCTATACGAGCCCAACTTCTACTCCACTCAGCCTCCCAGTAGCAGCGCCCAGACAGACCCTCTCTGCCCAGCACTTGATTCCAGTTATCAAACCTCTCTGGATGATCAGGATATGGCTGCTCCTCTCTCCCCCATGTCACCTTCCTGTTCCCCTCAGACAGAGACAGGTTTCTGTGTGCTGTGTTGGGATCCATTGTGGGCTGGCAGGCATCTGCAGACAGGAAGGAGAGAGTATTCCCACATACACACACAAATGTAAAGAAATAAATATGAGTAACGTGATTTTAAAAAAAATCTCATTTGGTTTTATTGATACTTTGATTTTGTTTCCTGATACGAAAGTATTATCAATTACTAAGGCCTTTAACTGTGAGACAGACTCCTGTTTTGTACTACAATCCTCAAGGATCCTTCTAATTGGAGAATCTTTGTATGTACAGGACTTTGGCTCAGATTGAATATAACCATAATGTGCTTTGTCCTTCAGCTCGAGTAGCAAACTGAGCCAAATACGTTTTTTCTGTTTCCAATATTTTCATAACATTAAATTTAACAGTTGCTAAAAATAAACACTGTGTGAAAAATGTGTAGCCCATGTCTAATTAAAGGACATTATGATTATATTGCATCATTCTCCATAAATGGTTTTCTTGTTGGAAAATAAGTAATCTGAATATTCTGGAAATCATTTCAGAATCAATCAGAATTTCAGAATGATGAGAACTTTCCTGGTGTTTCTGTTGTTTCATTATTTAGTTCAATCAGACTTACATTTCTTTGGTCCTGGTCTGATCCTGCACTCACCAGCATGGTCCACACTGCAGGAAAACCAGAAGAACAGACAGTGATTGAGTGACACACAGCCTGTCTAGGAAGTGCAGTGTGGAAACTCAGAGCCTTGTGACAATGGGAGAGCTCCACACACTGTCAGGACTTTCCTGTTCTTTCAGTGACACAGTCTTTATGTCAGTGTCCATCTCACAGAGGGAGATATATCAAGGCTTTGTCCTGTTGAGATACATTATTTAGTAAAACACAGAAAGCTGACTTCTCAGTAAGTTGGGTTGTTTTACCTGATAAAAAAAGATAATTTCACAAGTTCTATAATTCACCTTAATTTCTCCAGTTTAAAGTTGGGGTCCTTCAGTAACAGCAGAGATTTAATTCCCACTCCTGAATCTCCTGGGTGGTTGTTTTAATTCAGATCCAGCTTCTCAGGTGTGAGGGGTTTGAATGCAGAGCATTCTCCCAGAGAAACATTCATTCATTCTCTGTGACTCCACACAGTGACAGCCTGCAATTTAAAGGAGAAAATCTCTTCACAGGCTCATCACTAAACTTACTTTAACTCATTTCAGTGAGAAGTGACTAAACTTACTAAACAATACTACTTTCTGGGAGTATTGTTGAAAAATAACAAATTCACAGAACTGCCAAGACTAGTATATTACTCTAGAATCACAACAACTAGACAGATCTTCTGCTATTTATACTGACTTCACAGGATGGCAGAAGCCAGATTTTAGCTTCTTCACAAATCTGGTGGTGATAAATGATTGATATCCTAATGTGGAAGGGCTTTCATTAGACAGGCTACTCCATACATACTGAACAAACATTAAGGCATTTGAATCTCTGCTACAGGGCAATAATAACAATATATTAGATTTCTTTCCTGAGATATTTGTTATGAAGTTAAGCAAAATGACATCTTACCTAAATATTCACAAGTATAATGTAGACAATGTTGTTAGCAGTGCTGATACAATCACAGAAGTTGTGAATTGTTCAACAATTATACCACATATAAGATTATTCTAAGTATTTCACCTGTTTAGGATAAATGCACAGTAACTCTAACAAAATTATAAATGATCTCTTAATTGATCTACATGCATTGACTGACCTCAGTTCTCCATTTACAGTGTGGATTCCCCAGTCCAGCAGAGAGACAGCTTCACTGATTGAATCCTGCAATATCATTGTCACTAGGTCCAGCTTAGAGACTGGAGGAGTTTGAGCTGATAACTGATGTCAGTGCTTCAGGCAGCATTTCTTACTGAATTACAGCTGTTCAAAATGGAAGAAAAATCATGTCATATCAGATAATTCCACACACCATTTGTAATCCAAAGTGAATGAAACCCCAGGAGCTGGGTGTGGCTCTCCTGTCAGAATTACAATCGACTCCTCATGTACAACTCGATGTGTTAATCAGTATCAGAGCAGCACAGTAGCTACATAGAGATCATCATCATATATATAAATTTTTGTTAACCATCACAAAATGATCTGATTGATCTGATTGCCTGCAGTGTATGACATCTGAAATTCATATTTCTGCAGCATGTGCCGTACTGGTGGAAACAGCAGATATGACTCTCTTTGGCCGACACTGGGAGTTGTCTTTGCAGCAATGTTAGAGATGGGCAGTATAGCATAGTGGTAAGAGCAGGACTTGTAATATTCCCCGCTTCACCTGCAATTTGTGCATGTTGGACAAAGTTGGAATCCACAATTGCCTCAGTAAATATCCAGCTGTATAAATGGGTAATATGTAAAGATTCGAACCTATGTAGGTCGCTCTGGATAAACGTGTCTGCTAAATGCCAATAATGTAATGTACTGTAAATGTAAGTGCTGTTAATCACTGAAAGACAGCAGACCTGGTTACTGTACCCAGCATGCACTGCTCCTAATGTTGTACCAGCCTGGTTTCTTATGTAATAGTAGACATGATAAGGCGTATGAAATGTTAAGGCACTTGGAGGCATAAACCTTCCACTAGCGAGTAATCATGGACATAAACTCCTTTAACTTCCCAGATGTCACAACAACATTGAGCTGATGACACTAGCAGATGACACCAATTCAACAAATTAGCCATCTAGTGGAACTTTGTGTTCACCTACAGGGACAACAGCTGAAGGATGTAAAACTTACGTTTCTCATAGGAGAAAACTGCCCATAGTAATTAGAAAATGTTAAACATTAAAAATAAGACATTTGAATTTGACAATCAATACATTAATTGCTAATTACAAGTTATCCAGCTCATAAAGAGAGAAAACAAAATTTCCACCTTTATCTAAGTGCATTATATCATGTGCAGTATCAAATATCCTGGAAACAGTCAAAAATAATTAACTTCAATTATGGTCTTTTATACCACACTTGAAAAATTTAGTCAAAGACATTTCTTACTTAAACTTTGAAAATATGATTTAAAATATAAATGTACATTCTATCTATCACATTGAATTCTGGTTAAAAGAATCTACCCCTTATAAGAATGAAATCATACTGGACAGAGGTGATTCTTTTAAAAGATGTGCATGGTATCTCAATCTTGCAACTATAACAAAGTATTGACTAACTGACCTCAGTGTCTCCAGTTTACAGTGTGGATACCCCAGTCCAGCAGAGAGCAGCTCCACTCCTGAATCCTGCAGCTCATTGTCACTCAGGTCCAGCTCTCTCAGACTGGAGGAGTTTGAGCTGATAGCTGAGGCCAGCGCTTCACAGCATTCCTTACTGAGGTTACAGCTGTTCAGCCTGGAAAGGAAATCATGTCATATCAGATAATTCCACACAACCCCCTGCACCCACACAACCTACAGGAGCTGGGCACTGATCACTGATCTTTATATTATCAGGATAGGCTGAGAACTAGGTCAGGGAATGGGATGATGTATATCATTTTTTTCACATTTTATCACCATCAATGAAATATCTGTTTGGCTACACTGTATGACTTCCGAGCTTCAAAGAGATTTCTGCAGCACGTGCCATACTAGAGGATTATAATCATGATGGAAACAGCAGATATTCCTCTCATAAGCTGAAGGTGGGAGCTGTCTTTGCAACAATATTAGAGATCAGTGCTGTCAATCACTAAAAGACAGCAGACCTGCCTACTGTACCCAGCATGCACTGCTCCTGATGTTGTACCAGCCTGGTTCCTTGTGTAATGACAGAAGTGATGAGGTGTTTTAGCAGTTATGACACATGAAGGCATAAACCTTCCACCAGCCAGTAATGATGGACATAAACTCTTCCTCCCAGATTTCACAAAAACATGAAGCCAATGACACTGGACTATGGTGAGAGCAATTCAACGATTAATCCATTTGTTGGAACTTTATGTTCAACTACTGGGACAACTGCCGAGAGATGAAAAATTTACTTATAGCAGAAAATGGCCTGTCATCCAGTTCAGAAAATGTTTTGAGCAAAACAATGTTTCACAGTTTAGCTAAGTGCATTATAATATATGCAGCATCAAATATCATTTCCCACTTTGAAGACACTGAAAAACAATTAACTTCAGTTATGGTCTTTTATACCATACTTGAAGAATTTAGATAAGGACATTTCTCTTCTTATATAATATAATATATAAAGGTCCATTTTATCTATTATACTGAAATTCTTCTCAGAGGAATCTACCACTTCTTTTAAAGTATGTGAATGGTCTCTCAATCTTGCAGCCTTAACAAATTACTGAGAAACTGACCTCAGTATCTCCAGTTTACAGTGTGGATTCTCCAGTCCAGCAGAGAGCAGCTCCACTCCTGAATCCTGCAGCTCATTGTCACTCAGGTCCAGCTCTCTCAGACTGGAGGAGTTTGAGCTGATAGCTGAGGCCAGAACTTCACAGCATCTCTTACTGAGGGTACAACTGTTCAGCCTGGAAAGGAAATCATGTCATATCAGATAATTCCATACATCCCTCCTGAACCCACTTTTACAATTAACAGGCCCTCAGTTATGACTGGATGTGTGGCCGTGGCCATGACCATGACCAAAGCAAATACACCTATCGAATTATATTTATCAACTGTATTACCAAAACTTTAATGGAACTCACAGAGCTGACCGGGAGGCCTTCACCACTGGCAGGAGCCTCAAAAGACCTTCATCTGATCTGCTGTATTTCTTCAAGTCAAACACATCCAGCTCCTCTTTTGACATCAGCAACACAAAGACCAATGCTGACCACTGTGCAGGTGAGAGGTAAGTATTTGAAAGACTTCCTGAGCTCAGGTAACCTTGGATTTCCTCCACTAGAGAATGGTCATTCACTTCATTCAGACAGTGGAACAGATTGATGGACCTCTCTGGAGCAAGATTCTCCCTGATCCTCTCTTTAATGTACTGGGGCTGGAATCAATGACCTGTGAGCTGCTTTCTGTCTGTGTCAGTAGGCCTCGTAAGAGACCTGATTGGAGTCCAGTGAGAGGCCAAGAAGGAAGCGTGAGGAAAAGTCCAGATGTGTCCATTCTCACTCTGTAAGGCCTGATCCACTGCACCCCTGAGGAAGTCATACAGTGGCATTTTCTTGAATAGGCTACTGAATTTGCTGATGAAGGTTTGGTTTTGGTCCAATATATTTATGTTGTGGTTTCTGTATGAGAGAAACACATAAACAGCAGCAAGATACTCCTGAACACTCAGATGCACAAAACAGTACACTTTCCCCTGATGTAGGCCAAACTCCTCTTTGAAGATTTTTGTGCACACTCCAGAGAACAGTGAAGCTTTACTGGTGTCAATAGCAAACTCTCTCAGGTCTTCTTCATAGAAGATGAGATTTCCCTTCTCTAGGTTGTGGAATGCCAGCTTTCCCAGTTTCAGAATGACTTCTTTGTCTGACTCTAACAGCCTGTGTAGCTCTGCCTCTTGTTCTTTGACATACTTCTGGTTCTTTATTTTCATCTGAATGAGCAGGAAGTTTGTGTACATTTGAGTCAGAGTCTTAGGGATTTCTCCACTGTCTGACTCACCCATCATTTGCTCAAGAACAGTGGCTGCAAGCCAACAGAAGACTGGTATGTGACACATGATGTAGAGGCTCCTTGATGACTTTATGTGTGTGATAATTCTGCTGGCCTGGTTCTGATCACTGAATCTCTTCATGAAGAACTCTTCCTTCTGTGGATCATTAAATCCTTGTAACTCTGTCACCCGCTGGACACACTCAGCAGGGATCTGATTGGCTGCTGCTGGTCGGGTGGTGATCCAGAGGAGAGCAGAGGGAAGCAGATTCCCCTTAATGAGGTTTGTCAGCAGCACGTCCACTGATGTTGGCTCTGTTACATCATACCACCCCTGATTATTCTGGAAATCCAGGGGAAGTCGATACTCATCCAGCCCATCAAATATGAACAAGAGTTTGCAGTGATGAATTGTGTTTGACTTAAACTCTTTGATTTCTGGGAAGAAGTGGTGAAGCAGTTGTATGAAACTATGTCTGTCATCTTTCATGAAATTCAGCTCCCGAAAGGGTAGAGGAAATATGAAATTAATATCCTGGTTTGCTTTTCCTTCTGCCCAATCAAGAATGAACTTCTGCACAGAGACAGTTTTTCCAATGCCAGCAATCCCCTTTGTCAGCACAGTTCTAATATGTTTCTCTTGTCCAGGTAAGGGCTTAAAGATGTCATTGCATTTGATTGCAGTCTCTTGCATGGCTGGTTTCTTGGATGCCATCTCAATCTGTCTCACTTCGTGTTCATTATTGACATCTCCACTTCCACCCTCTGTTAAGTAGAGCTCTGTGTAGATCTTTTTGAGATCTGTAGCACTTCCCTGCTTTGCGATCCCTTCAAATACATATTCGGACTTCTCCTTCAGACTGCATTTGAGATTATACTGGCACTTTCTCAGGAATAGTTCTGATTAAATAAATGAAAGAAAAGCCAGAGAAAATGTGTTAATTTGCCTACTGTCCCATTTTGAGCACACATACTTTGTATGTTTACAAAGTGTACATATGATACATGGAAAGACAAAGGACACACATATGTGAATATGCATATTAATTTGTGATGAGACAATCAAAAGTAGGCAGAAAGGCTCACATACACACTGAATAAAATGAATGATAGATACATGTGTCTAATGGGAGACAACAGGGACGTGATTGTACACCCACTGCAGCAGGAACTATAAGCATGCTGGTATTAGTGCCAAGCAAATGAAATAGACATGAATGTAAATACAGTGTTTGGCAGGCAGCAGTTTGGCAATTAGCCTGAAGCTTCTAGGTTTTTCTGTACTGTAGAAAAGAGCAATAGCATGAAATAAGAAAAAGTGACCTGTTGCAGTAGGCTGGATATTAGGAAGATTACGCTACACAGACAAGACACACTCTAAATGTGGAAAAAGCATATATAATTGTCTCACTATCTGCAAAGGAAAAGGCATGTTATTTTGACAAAATGAATTTGTTATTGACAAAACTAACTGCTTGTTTGTTGTGCTGATCGAAGTTGAGATTTTGATTTCAAATTACATCAAGGTTTCTTGAAGAAGATTTAATATCAGAAGCAAGTGAGGCAGAGCTCAGCTGGATTTGATCTGAGATAGGCTTAGGATAAAACAGATAAAACAGTACCAGTTGCAAGTATCAGAAAGGCAGGTAAAACTGAAACTTACTTATATATGCTATAATTTCAGCCACTGAACACCACTGGAGATCAGTCATTTACTCAAATAACCAACATAAATTATTTAAAACTGTCAGTCAATTGAACTTCCATTTAGGATGCTGACGATTTACAAATTTCAAGATCACCAAGAAGTTACAAACCTCTCTATATACTCCTTTATGGAAATGTTCATATGATCAGTTACCACAGGTTATATTATGCAGTATTTCTTCAAAAATCATTCATATAATTCAGCATATGCATCATCTGCTTCCACTGCAGATATTGTTCAGGGATTTTTAGTGTTCTTCACTGCCAGATCAAAGCCACACAGTGACAGAAACTCTTACTTTTCTCCAGTGTGTCAGCAGCATCCTTGTGGTTCATGTTCCTCAGGATGTGCACTATGACCTTCACAGCCCCCTCTCTGACACAGCTCTCCAGCATCTTGTAGACTTCATCCAGGACATCAGGATCCTCCAGCCGACTCTCAAAGCATTCTGGGTAATCCTGACTGAGATCACCCTGGAGCTTTTTCAGCTTGTCCTGAACCAACTTAATAAGCATGTCTTCAAGCAGCTACAATAAAGAGTACAAATTATTCAAGTCATCAACATAGTTAAACAGTCTAATCTGCTTATAAATTTCTGAAAAGACATTTGAAAAAAAGAAAGAAAAGATTACACTGGAACTTGGTACTCCACTTTTGCCAACCTGACAATATTGTGTTCAAGAAGCTAAAATAAAAATTAAAAAGGTAAGTCTTCAAAGTCGTCAAACAAGGTAAGGTAAGGTATTACTTGGGAATCAGGCCCTGAAGGGGTGTGGTCACCTTTGGGGTTTCAACACATTTAGATCACGTGTGGAGGGTAATAATGCTCATAAAGCCTCCATCAACCCGTATTAATTCCAGCCAATGTTTCTAACTGAATGGATTTATCAGAGACTTGTCAACTTTTTGGTTTCCCTAGACTTTGTTCTTGATGATGAGCTGGCTATTTAGACGTTGTTCATGTCTTTCTAGTATACAAATACAAAAAAATTCCCCCAGAAAACCATTCAGCCAGTTATCCAGAAGCAGCGTTACCAGCCATGTAAGCATCTGCACAAGCTCTGGTGATTGCTTGATCCCCTTCCTTTATAAATATCTTGTCTACATATTGCATTGCATTATATTGTAATATAATATTGTAACATTACATTTATTCAGCAGACGCTCTTATCCAGAGCACCTTGCAGCTCAAGAAATCATAAGTGTATCCAACATAACTAACCAAATCTAAACAAATTTGAAGGCCAGTACCTAGCAATTTCACTAGCTAGTGAGCTAAATAACTGTGCAGATGATTATCTGTCAGTGTAATAGATAGCTGATGAATGTTTAATTTGTTGATCAATCATTACTCATTGTCATGAGCTGTCTGGCTTGTCATCTTCTCTGCTACAGTGCCTCACTTGGATCAAGGGCCATTTTTACAAATGTCTGCCTTAGTGGGAGTTCAGTCAGTCAGCCCAGACAACTTGAATCAGCAGTGTTGCCCAGGGAGTTAAAACCAGGACAAGGGGTTGCTGTGAGGGCGGGAAATTATTATATCCCTGGTTCCAACTCTCAATGAGTCATTGCTCAAAACCTGCCTAAATCAATCCAAATCTCCTTTGAGTCATTTTGGAGATGATGGAACAGGCTTGTCTGAAACTGGTAGTTACAGCCAGTGTTTCGAAGACTGGTGTTGTAAGTAATTGTCAGGGCTCGGGCAAGGACACAGTCCCAGACCACGAAAAACCGTCAGATTTATTAAGTCCATAGGCAAGATCGTAATCACAAAAACAGGCAGGGTCAAAACCAGAAAGGCAGTCCGAGGGGCAAATCCAGATGCAGGTAAATGGAGCAGGCAGGGTCAAAACCAGAAAGGCAGATATACAGGCGAACAGGGCAGAGCGGCAGGCAAAAAACAGGTCGAAAAAACAGGCAAATCAGCAATAAACACAAGAAACAAACGGCGGGGACGAAACCAGCAAGAAGCAAACTGTAACAAACTAGCAACAGGACAGGGACACGCAGGGAAGATATAGGGCAGGGCAGACAACAGAAATGGGAAACAGGTGCACAGGCAGGCAGGTGAAAGCGATGAGGCAATCAGGCGGGTGGAGACCGGGCGGGGAGCGGGGCAGGGCTAGAACACAAGAAAAACAAAAGCACATGGACAGAAAAAACAAAAACACAACGGCTAGGGGGCGGGAGCACTGACAGTAATGCTGTTTTCAAGCACCAGCTTCAAACAACAACTATATTTAATGGGTGAATGGTAACATCTCAGAGTGTCCTCTCTGTGTACTGTGACCTGGTTCCACCAATGTTAAAACCACAACCCTCTGTTTATGCTAAAAGTCTGATCAAGCATGTTCAGTGTAGGCAAGGGCTCAATTGTAAAGAAAGGCTAATTATTAAGCACAATTCTTACACAGGATATATGATAAATGAGGCGCATAACAAGAGACCCCACCTTGAATGTGGATGATAAATTCATCTGGTGACTCTGGGCAGACTGACTACTGGGCTTCACTGACTCTGATCTCTCCAGCTGGACTCTGAAAATGAAGCATAAAACATTACTGTTCAGCCCTGTGCAAGAGTAGAAATTGAAGAAGCACATGTGTAAGGTAATGCAACTGATAAAGGAACCATTTCCTGTAACTGGAGGTAAAAATAAAATACTGGACAATGTCTTTGTGTGTGTGTGTGTGTGTGTAGTGTGTGTGTGTGTGTGTGTGGAGGGGCGCAGGATTCACGTCAGTAAGGAAAACAGACCCTGAATGCAGAAATGACCTGCAGCTGCATGTGAGAGTTTTTAAAAACTTTACGAAGTCTGTCAAAAAAATTTATATTATGCAAACTCAGCTGCCGTACTATGCCTTGATGTTGTTCCTATTGTTTATTTATTCTCTAAGAAAGCATAGACACTCCCACAAATAAATAATAGCAAAATACAAGCTACATAGTAAAGTTAACCCTAACCCTAACCTAACCTTAGCTAACCCTAATGCCAACCCTGTTAATACAACAGGACACTGACACTGCAAGAATCAATGAAAATGTGGTCATATTGCTTTTAACAATACGTAATATCAAGTCAAAATAAACTCATTTTTGCCTGGATTTTTACAAGTGTGGTTTGAAAAACCGGTTTTCACTTTTTTAATATTCAAAATAAACACCAATGAATTCATTTTTTTTTAGGTTTTGCAAAAAAAAAAAATGCTGGACCCAAACTATTAAACGTGACAGAGGAGAATATTTGTTGCATGTTTTGCTTGCAGATTAATGAAACAAACAGACAAAAGGAAATGAACAGCAATGCAGAGGCTCTTAAATTGTCTTAAAATTGTATTTCTGTGCTACAGCAGATGGCTCACCTCGCTGCGCTGCTGGACCGAACGGTTCAGGAGATCCTTTGTCCCCAATGCCGTCAAGCTGTACAACACCTTAGCCAATGGCCAGTAGCCAAGAGGCTCGCTCGCTCTCTTTCTTGCTCTCGCTCTTTCTCTCTCTCTCTCTCTTTCTCTCTCTCTCCCTCTCTTTCTCTTTCCTTCCCTCCCTCCTTCCCTCACCCACTGGACTCTGTGCAATAATGTTTGTATTGTCTGTGCAATAATACTTGTATTGTATTGTACTGTATTGTATGCTTGTATTGTCTCTGATCTACCTCGCATGAGCTACTGGACACATGAATTTCCCCAAGGGGATGAATAAAGTATCTATCTATCTATCTATCTATCTATCTATCTATCTATCTATCTATCTACAGTCTACTTCACTATAAAAAATTACTTTTCACACTCGGTTGCATGCATTGTCAATTCTAGTGGATGTAGTTTCAAAGCTCCAAGAGAAACAGTTTACTTCTCTAGGAAGGTATAGGCACCCCTAACAGACGAGAATATCCTCGGCATATTTTATATGCAGATTAATAAAGGGAGAAAAAGACCCACGACAATGAAGAGGAAGCCATAAAGTCATCTTAAACTGATGACCTCACCTCTGATCAGTAGGTGAGTCTCCCCCAAATCCGAGAGGAATATCCATTGACCGGTCACTCTTCACAGACACACAGCTGGGTACAGGTGAGTCTGCTCTCTCCATCTCAATCCTGTAAACAGCAAGTACACCTTTAATCTCACCTTGAAACTGAGAAAATTAGACAAAGAAGGGAAAAGCATAGGGTTGAGAGTCTGAGATATTTGTTCAGCATACACACACAAATACACAGACGTGCAAGCGTACACTTTCTCAACAGTCTGCTACTAGCTAGGTCTGTATGGTGCTTACATATATATTTATACTGTATTTATACTTTTTAATTTCACTTAAAATGTGGAAATATATACCACCTCAGCTTGGGCGTCTGACATCCCTCTGACTCACAGCAGTGAAGGTCGCGGTGATGGGAAATAAAAAGTAGCCGGCAATCGCCAAGCTGCAAGGATGCTAGCTGCAGTGATGCCATGCTTTTCTCTACTTCCAGTGGGGCATGAGACCATTTTTAAATACCGCGGTTCTGTAAGCAGTGACGGCAATGAGTGCATAGAAGGACAAATTTTGTTTCAATGTATGCGAGTACTGAGAAATGACAATAAAGAAATTATAAATAACCTAAATAAAAATCTTATAAATCTCAAATCTTAAATTTGTTGGAGCTAGTATGCTATTTCTGCGCTTCTGTTTCACAGCACTTTGTCAGGTGTTGTCTTGGATTCGGAGCATTTCTGTAGGTCTACAATGTATCCATGATAAGAAAAATTGTGACAAGTTATGTCACAAAAAGTGCATAGATAGGACCTCGCTCAACCAAACCCCTCGGGATTACAAACATGCATAAAACTCACCAAACTTTTGGAAAATGTTTTTTTTTTTTTATGAACAAATAACAATACGAACAACAATACTGCAGAATAATAATAACAGAATCGTTAAAAATGAATGCCTTTAATTAAACTGAAAGACACGTGTTGCAGCGTTATGCCGTCCATCTCAGCCGAGAAAGAAGAAATGTCTGGGTGAGTCCTTCCCGAGTCATGCTCAGCACCCCCCCGCCGAAGCTTTGAATATTCGCTGTTGATTAAACACTGTGTGAACTTCGGTATGCCTTAGAAAACAGACAGAACGGAACTGAGATCCCAGACTTTGGAATGTTTGGTACAGAATTAAATGTACAGGGTTTTAAAGAGCATGTGTAGCAAATAGTTAACCCACACCAACCTTCATCAAAGCTATTCTGAAAATTATATAGCATTCAAAAACGTAAGTAATAAAAAACACAAAAAATTAACTCCTGTTTGCCCAGTTTTACATCTGTGTTGTGCTCATGACTCTTATTTTATCATTTACCATCTAGTTAGTACCTACACAGATGAAGCTTGCAGCATTAGTACAGTATTTGCTACAGTGGACTTACAGTATCTATTATTTCCTATCTGTGTGGCTAACCAAGTAGCAGTAGCAGTTTGAAAAAATGAATTTTTTCATTTAATAAGCTAGCTCATCAAGTGGCAAGTAACTGATTGAACCTCTATAATCTCTCTCTCACATCATTTTCAACATGATGTTCTAACCAGTAGCAGCTTAGTAAATATCCAAGACTGTTGATATGAGAAAAATTTTACCTGCTTGGTTCTTTAATGTGATACAAAATGTAACTTCCACTTGCCCATTAATCAAGGCATGTTCAGGAGTTACTTTATGGATTGTACTTTATTTGGCAATACATTTTCCAGACTGTATGACTGAGCTTCTTATTTTCTCTGGTTGTGTTGGTTTGCATTGTGGCCACTCTTGATCGATATATAATGAATGCATAGTAATCCTCTCTGTGTTTGTGTAAGACTGGTCTGCTCTGTACAGCCCTGCTTAGTACAGAACACAGGAGTCTATTCCAGCTGGCACAGCAACACTGAGGAATCAACCCAAAACCCAGGATAGAGGGGTTCAGTGAATTTGGTGTGCAATGTGTGCAGGAGGGTCAGTGTATCAGAGGAGACGCTGTAGAAGGACAGAGTGCCGGCCGGCCAGTCCAGATAAACTCCTACTCTGTGGGAGGGGGAGGCAGCTATAGCTATGCGAGTGTACTGTTGACTGTGGCAGACAGAGTAACCACCATCATAGCAGGTCAAACACCAGGACTTATCACTGTGTCCAAGGAGAATGTCTGTATTTCCTCCTTTCCTGTTGATTCCTTTATATGCCACTCCTACATGAGTCCATCTCCCACTCCACTCAGCCTCCCAGTAGCAGCGCCCAGACAGACCCTCTCTGCACAGCACTTGAATCCAGGAGTCAAATCTCTCTGGGTGATCAGGATATGGCTGCTCCTCTCTCCCCCATGTCACCTTCCTGTCCCCCTCAGACAGAGACAGGTTTCTGTGTGCTGTGTTGGGATCCAGTGTGAGCTGGCAGGCATCTGCAGACAGGAGGGAGGAAGTATCCCCACAAACACACACACACACACACACACACACACACACACACACACACACACACACACACACACACACACACACACACAAATGTGAAGAACTGAAATATGAGAAACATGCTAAAAAGGAATAATTTTGTTGTATTGATACATCGATTTTTTTGTCATGTTTCAAACGTATTATCAATTACTCAGACCTTAAACTGAGACAGATAGGCGTATTCTACTACAATACTGAGGGATTCTTCTAGTTGGAGGATTTCTGTATGGGAGTTTGGCTCAGATTGCATCAAACCATGATGTTCTTTGTCCTTAAGCCTGAGTAACAAACTGACCTAAATATGTTTTTTTTCCTTGTTTTCAATGTTTAATAACATTGAATTTAGCAGGTGTTAATGTAATCCATATGTAATGAAAAGATATTATGTTTAGGTTACACCCTGATAGAATAAATAATTTTTAGAATATTCCAGAAATTTTTTCTGATGGTGAGAACTTTCCTGGTGTTTCTTTCTGTTTGTAGTAGTGTTATATGTAGTTCAAACACACTTACATTTCCTTGGTCCTGGTTTGATCCTGCACTCACCACCATGGTCCACACTGCAGGAAAACCAGAGGAACAGGCAGTGATTGAGTGACACACAGCCTGTCTATGAAGTGCCGTGTGGAAACTCAGAGCCCTGTGACAATGGGAGAGCTCCACACAATGTCAGGTCTTTACTGATCACACAGAGACACGGTCTTTATGTCAGTGTCCATCTCACACAGGGAGATATTCCAGGGCTGTGTTCTGTTTACCAACATGTTTTAATAAAATCAATAAAGCTGAGCTCTTGTTAGGCTTTTTACCTGATAAGATCAGATGATATGATAAGCAGGGTTGGGGTCAGTTCCACAAGATTCAAAATCAGTTCAGTTTCTCGCCCCTGTAACCCCCTTCAATTCAATTTCAATTCTAATTCCAGACCAGTTATTTTAATTTGCAGTATTTTTCTCTCAATTCTAATTTTAAGTCAATTTAAAACATACAATTCCCAATTCAACATTCGCCCACACCAATTCTCTGAATTCATTTCCCTCGCTTTGACCAGTTTTGTTCCTGAATTTAAATTCCATTATGTCCCTTAACTCGAGTCCACAGGCAGATCCTGCAAACACTTGCTTTACCTGTTACAAAAGCTATCTAAAATCGACTAAATAAGCCTACATGGAATGTATATCAGTACAAAATCATGTATCACCTCTTTATTGCAAAACTTAAAAAGATGATAATGTATGCATTTACAATTATTTGATCAATATATTGTTACCATTTTAGATGCTATTTCTGAAAGAAAAATGATGTAAGTTTCAAAAAATGAAATTAGTTTGAAACCATTTGTCCAGATTAGTGATGTACTAATTGGGAATCACTGATTCTTTTAAATTTCAAGCTGAACACATTGAATCACACTGAAAACAAACTTACACCATACAAGCATCATCCATGCCGATACAGTACATGAAGAAAATGAACAAACACCCTTTTCATGTTATCCCAAGGTTAAAACGTCCACTGTTTGAATCTCTTGATAGTTTTTTTTTCTCCCAATAGGCCCTAATACTATACAGTGTACTACATGTTCATTACTTTGTGACAATTTTTCTTGTAAAGGAGGTGTTACCCATTCACCATGGGAAGACACATTTGGAAGAAGCAAATTGTGATTGAAGCCACCTAATATCAAAAGTTATTGTATGCTGTACCTGTGATGTCACTGTAGAGCTAACACATCTATAATGGCAATATAAAAATAAAAGGAAAATGATTTAAACACCATGGAGTCAATTTCAAAACCAAGGTGAATGAATCCCATTAACAAGAACATACCAATTTCGTGTTCCAAAGTATGCAAGTAGGCAAAATTCTAATTTAATTTAATTTCTATATGTCTGTAGTCTAATGATGTATATACATCAGTAAGATTCCAGATATTTAACCTTTTTTCTGTTTCTGATTGAAATAAAACTAGCCATTCAATTCCAGTCCTTGAAAATGACTGAAATTCAAATTCATGATAAATTCTTCACTTCTGAGGGAATTCATGAATTGTCCCATGAATTTCAATTTAAATCAGAATTGACCCCAACCCTGCTGAAACATTGGACAAATATAATATTTCACCTTAATTTCTGCAGTTTGCAGTTGGGATCCTCCAGTCCAGCAGAGAGCGCTCTCACTCCTGAGTCTCCTGGGTGATTGTAGCTTAGATCCAGCTCTCTCAGGTGTGAGGGGTTTGAATGCAGAGCTGAAGCCAGAGAAACACAGCCTCTCTCTGTGACTCTACACAATGACAACCTGCAGAGAGAAGGAGAAAAGCTCTTCACTCTCCCAGCTCTGAACACACAGCTCAGTTCATTGAGAGGTATCTGTTCTTACTTCAGTGGGAAAATCTTACTCATTTGGGAGTGTTCCTGAAATATATTCACAAAAGTTTTGTCTACTGTTTTGTCAAGACCAGTATATCTATGTAGAAATACAGAAATAACACAGATCGACTGCTGTTTATACTGACTGCACAGTATGGTGTGTACACAATAAAAATGTAGTTGTTTTCCAAAGTTATGTAAGTGACCCAATTGGCGACTCTATGCTGTATTACCCACACAGATTTTTTTATATTATCTGGACTGGCTAAGAGTAGTCTCTGAGAAAGAGATGAGCCCATTCAGATGAAGAATCCTCTTTCTGTAAATGAAACTGGGAGCTGTGTATATAGATAATTTCAGGTATCTAAATACAGTCAATACTTGACATTAATAGTGTCAATCACTAAAAGATATGAGACCTGGCTACTATACCCAGCATGCTCTGCTGCTGATTTTGTGAAACAGATTTCAGCTGGAGCAAGAGGCTGGCGGTAAGCCACTGATCTCCTACTGCAGAAGGGCTTTCATTAGACAGGCTACTCTATACATACTCAACACAAATAAAGGAATATGAATCCCTGCCACAAGGCGATAATATAAAATACATAACAAAATATTAGATTTCTTTCCTAAGATCTTTGTTATTAAGTTAATCAAAATGGCAATATCCTTTGCTATATCCCAGTGCTGATATGATGACAGATATACTACATCTAGATATATTCTAAGGATTTCAGCTGTTGAAAACCAACGGTCAGTAACTCTTTGACTTCTTTACATCTGACCTCTACCTTGACCCCCTGAAGAACTGACCTCAGTGTCTGCAGTTTACAGTGCGGATTCCCCAGTCCAGCAGAGAGCAGCTCCACTCCTGAATCCTGCAGGTCATTGTCACTCAGGTCCAGCTCTCTTAGACTGGAGGAGTTTGAACTGATAGCTGAGGCCAGCACTTTACAGCATTCCTTACTGAGGTTACAGCTGTTCAGCCTGGAAAGGAAATCATGCCATATCAGATAATTACACATAACATCCCTGCCCCCACACAACCTACAGGAGCTGGGCATGGCTCTAGCCAATTATATGCAATTCAAAAGATAAGATATTTTTATAAACTTTATAAAAACAACATTTATTGTAATTAAGATTTCATGAAACAACAGTTTTTCCTGGACAAATGTGATTCTTAAGGGACGTTTTGCTTTTTTATAATTCAAAATGCTATGTTAAATCAATCAAGAACTGACCTCAGTATCTCCAGTTTACAGCGTGGATTCCCCAGTCCAGCAGAGAGCAGCTTCACTCCTGAATCCTGCAGCTCATTGTCACTCAGGTCCAGCTCTCTCAGACTGGAGGAGTTTGAGCTGATAGCTGAGGCCAGCGCTATACAGCATTTCACACTGAGGTTACAGCTGTTCACCCTGGAAAGACAATCATGTCAAATCAGATAATTCCACACAACACCCCGCGTCCCCCACAAAAGCATTGATTACATTATTCATATTTAGCAGATAACATTGACCTTTGCATTATTTGGGCAGGGTGAGAACAAGGTCACGCAATGAAATATGAGTAATAATCTGTTACATTTTTCAGAACTGCTAGAAACTAGAGACATCCACTCACGTGTATATCATATCAGTGAAGAGATGTGCCTATTAAAAGCAAAGTACACTCTTTATGAGTCAAACTGCTATATTAAATCAATCAAGAACTGACTGAAATCATGTCATATCAGATAATTACCCACAACACCCCCTGTCCTCCAAATAACGTATAGGAGCTAGGCTCTTCTGTCAAAATTACAGCAGACTCCTCTTGTACAACTCGATGTGTTCATGAGCATCAGAATTGCACAGTAACTACACAGAAACATAGATCTTTGCATTATCAGGACAGGTTGAGAACAAGGTCACACAATAAGATTATTATATCTATATTACACTTTTCATAACTGCATAGAAACCACAGAAATCCACTTCTGTATATCATATCAGTTCTGACAGAACTCACAGAGCTGTTCTAGAGGCCTTGACCACTGGCAGTAGCCTCAGAAGACATTCATCTGATCTGATGTATTTCTTCAAGTCAAACACATCCAGCTTCTCTTCTGATGTCAGCAACACAAAGACCAGAGCTGACCACTGTGCAGGTGAGAGTTCTTCTCTTGAAAGACTTCCTGAGCTCAGGTAACTTTGGATTTCCTCCACCAGAGAATGGTCATTCAGTTCATTCAGACAGTGGAACAGATTGATGGTCCTCTCTGGAGAGAGATTCTCACTGATCTTCTCTTTAATGTACTGGACTGTTTTCTCAATGCTCTGTGAGCTGCTTCTTGTCTGTGTCAGTAGGCCTCGTAAAAGAGTCCGATTGGAGTCCAGTGAGAGGCCAAGAAGGAAGCGAAGGAAAAGGTCCAGGTGTCCATTCTCACTCCTTAAGGCCTGATCCACTGCACCCATGAGGAAGTCAGACATTGGTCTTTCCTTGAATAGCTCACTGAATTTGCTGAAGAAGGTTTGGTTTTGGTCCAGTATGTTTACGTTCTGGTTTCTGTATGAGAGAAACACATACAGAGCAGAAAAATACTCCTGAACACTCAGATGCACAAAGCAGTACACTTTCCCCTTATACAGCCCAAACTCCTCATTGAAGATTTTTGTGCACACTCCAGAGAACAGTGAATATTTGCTGGTGTCAATATCAAACTCTCTCAGGTCTTCTTCATAGAAGATGAGATTTCCCTTCTCTAGGTTGTGGAAAGCCAGCTTTCCCAGTTTCAGAATGAGTTCTTTGTCTAACTCTAACAGCCTGTGTAGCTCTGCCTCTTGTTCTTTGACATACTTCTGGTTCTTTATACTCATGTGAATGAACAGAAAGTGTGTGTACATTTGAGTCAGAGTCTTAGGGATTTCTCCACTGTCTGACTCACCCATCATTTGCTCAAAAACAGTGGCTGCAATCCAACAGAAGACTGGTATGTGACACATGATGTAGAGACTCCTTGATGACTTTATGTGTGTGATAATTCTGCTGGCCAGGTTCTGATCACTGAACCTCTTCAGGAAGTACTCCTCCTTCTGTGGATCATTAAATCCTCGTACCTCTGTCACCTGGTGGACACACTCAGGAGGGATCTGACTGGCTGCTGCTGGTCGGGTGGTGATCCAGAGGAGAGCAGAGGGAAGCAGATTCCCCTTAATGAGGTTTGTCAGCAGCACGTCCACTGATGTTGGCTCTGTTACATCATACCAGCTCTCATTGTTCTGGAAATCTAAGGGAAGTCGATACTCATCCAGACCATCAAAGATGAACACAACTTTGTATTTATCGATCTTAATGGATTGTAACTGTTTGATTTCTGGGAAGAAGTGGTGAAGCAGTTGTATGAAACTATGTCTGTCATATTTCATCAAATTCAGCTCTCGGAAGGTTAGAGGAAATACGAAATGAATATCGTGATTGGCTTTTCCCTCTGCCCAGTCAAGAATGAACTTCTGCACAGAGACTGTTTTTCCAATGCCAGCAATCCCCTTTGTCAGCACAGTTCTGATATGTTTCTCTTGTCCAGGTAAGGGTTTAAAGATGTCATTGCATTTGATTGCAGTCTCTTGTGTGACTGGTTTCTTGGATGCCAGCTCAACTTGTTTCACTTCATGTTCAGTATTGACATCTCCACTTCCACCCTCTGTTATGTAGAGCTCTGTGTAGATGTTGTTGAGATCTGTAGCACTTCCCTGTTTGGCGATCCCTTCAAAAACATGTTCAAACTTCTCCTTCAGACTGCATTTGAGATTATACTGGCACTTTCTCAGGAGTAGATCTGATAAAATAAATGAAAGAACAAACATAGAAAAAATGTGTTAATTTGCTTACTGTCCCATTCTGAGCACACATACTTTGTATACTTACAAAGTGTACATAAGATACATAAAAAGACAAAGGAATTTATTCTCTCTCTCTCTCACACACACACACACACACACGTAAATATGCATATGAATTTGTGATTAGATAATCAAACGTATGCAGACAGGCACACATACACTCTGACTGAAATGAATGATGGATCCATGTGTAGAATGGGAGACAACAGCCATGTGATTGTACACCCACTGCAGCAGGAGCTATAAGCATGCTGATATCAGTGGCAAGAAAATGGAATGGGCATGAATGTAAATAAAAAGTATTGGCAGGCAGCAGTTTGGCAATTAGCCTGAAGCTTCTAGGTTTTTCTACATTGTGGAAAAGAGCAATAGAATGAAATAAGAGAGAGTGTGACTTATGTTCGTAGGTCACAAATGATGGCGTTAAGAATACTAGAAACGTTTATTTTACTCAGCAAGTATGGTCATCCCAACATGGTAGCATTAACCCGGAAGCAGTCAAATATCCCTCATATACACCCTGCATATTGTACACACTTCCTGTAGTTTAATAATACTATTGCATTAATGCATTGAACACAATAGTGACCTGTTGCAGTAGGCTGGATATTAGGAAGTTTATGCTAACCCTTTATGCTGTGAAATATTATTGAGGATATTTAGGGGTTAAAACTGAGAAAATATGATCTCCCCGTGTCTTCAGCCTTGACTCTGGAACTGCTAGCAGGGCATTATGTGAGGACCTAAGAGGCCTCAGAGAACTATAGGGTGTTAAAAGCTCTGTGATGTTTTCAGGTGCCAGACCATGTAATGGCTTGTAAGTGATCAGAAGATTTTAATATCTACTCTAAAATAGCCAGAGACAGCCAGTGTAAATAAGCTAAAACTGGGGTAATATATGACCTTAAATTTGTCCTGGCCAATAGCATTGCTGCTAAATTTTAAACTACTTGAAGAAATGCCAAGGTTTGGCAACTGAAATAGGTATACCAGGCATTACAATCATCTAAATGTGGAAAAAAATAAAAGCATATATAAAGAACCCGTTGGAGGTTTCAGGTGTCAGAAAGGCAGGTAACACTGGAACTTACATAATGTGCTATCATTTCAGCCACTCAACACCACTCAAATACTCAAATACTCAAATAACCAACATAACAAATTATTTAAAACTATCAATCAATTGAACTTCCATTTAGGATGCTGACAATTTACAAATTTCAAGATCAACAAGAAATTAAAAACCTCTCTATATAGTCCTTCATGGAAATTTTCATATGATTAGTTACCACTGGTGGTTATATTACGCATTATTTCGTCCAAAATCATTCACATAATTCAGCATATACTTCATCTGCTTCCACTGCAGATATTGTTCAGGGTTTTTAGTGTTCTTCAGTGCCATATCAAAGCCACACAGTGACAGAAACTCTTACTTTTCTCCAGTGTGTCAGCAGCATCCTTGTGGTTCATGTTCCTCAGGATGTGCACTATGACCTTCACAGCCCCCTCTCTGACACAGCTCTCCAGCATCTTGTAGACTTCATCCAGGACATCAGGATCCTCCAGCTGACTCTCAAAGCATTCTGGGTAATTCTGACTTAGATCACCCTGGAGCTTTTTCATCTTATCCTGCACCAGCTTGATAAGCATGTCTTCAAGAAGCTAAAATAAAGAAAAAAGGAATAACAAAGAGTCATTAAAAATGGTGAAACCAGGAATGTGCATTGTCACCTACAAAGCTGGTTCTGATTAGGGGCTCAAATCACCAGAGGGTCTGAGAAGGGTCTGACTGCCACCTCCACTGGTAGGATATGTCCTATCAGTGGAACCTGCAGCCAGACTCTCTTGTGTGTGGGGGGGGTCTTGGCCATCTATTGTGATCTGGGGGTGAAGTAAGCAGGTATGAGAATTAAGTCATATGTCACAACAGGTAGTTGAAACCTCTGTTAAACTGTGATCAAGACTGAGGGGTAAGTTGTGTCAGCTTTTTTAAGAGAGTTGATAAATGAACCAATAAAAAGAGACCACACCTTGAATATGGATGATAGTTTCATCTGGTGACTCTGGGCAGACTGACTGCTGGACTTCACTGACTCTGATCTCTCCATCTGGGCTCTGTAAAGTACAGAAATACAGGTCTGCAGTTATGGACCAGCATAAGAGAACACAATATTGTGGTGTCACACATTAGATCAACAAACTGCCTTTGTTAGCAGGGGAGGGGCCAGAAGGGGCTTCGGGGGGCACTGGCCACCCTGGAGATTTGATTGGCCACCCCGGGTGCCACCCAAAATCTAGTCTGTGATTGGCCATCAACCAGGTCGAAGGCGGGACTTTTCTTGATGTACTCGGTGGTTCAAATCAGCGTGGGAGTCGGGAGTGACTTCAAAAATTACACATTTTGATGTAGCCAAGAAACAGCTGTTCTATATGTGTAATTGGTTGTTAGCATGCGAGTTAGTTTACAACACTATTGCTCTTGCTAGCAAGCAAAGTTATCTAGCTAGCTAGCTATCTGCCCATCTAGCAAGGTAGCTAGAGCTAGCTAATGTCAGCTAGCTTGATAATGAACTTCAAAGCTCACCAGGCAGCTAGCTAGTTAAATGTGAATCATTATTGTAGTTGCCACTTTTAAACCTGGCTATAACTTTCATTCGTTTGAACTGTTAGTACTTAGCTTTGCACATCCTGACAAGACTGCATTTCAGCTATTTACCCTTGTAATAGTTTACAGGCCACCTGGCCCTTACAGTGTTTTCTTATCTGAATTCTCTCACTTTTTATCTGACCTGGTTGTCATTACAGAAAAGGCTGTGATAGTAGGTGACTTTAATGTGCATATGGATAATGAACATGACCTGTTCAGAACAGTATTCCTGTCCATCATCGAACCCATTGGACTCTATCAAGTTGTGGATAAACCCACACATTACCGTAACCATACTCTAGATTTGGTCCTCACATATGGAGCAGATATCAACCAGGTAGAAATTATGCCACACAACCCTGTGTTATCAGACCACTATCTCATCTCTTTCAATTTACTGCTAACGTGCTTCACATACTCGGAGCCCAGATCTTCTTCTAGGCGCACGTTCTGTTCCCTTACAGCCAATGCCTTTATCGACGAGCTCCCTACATCATACAACCTGCACAATGAAATCTCCTCTAGTTTATGTTCAAACCTTAGCTTAACTGAAATTAATCTAGTCGCAGACAGTATTGACTCTACTTTGCGTAAAACTCTGGATGCCATTGCTCCCCTCAAAAGGAAGAAAATTACAGACAAAAAGCTTGCACCTTGGTATAGTGACCATACTCGTGCTCTCAAACAAGTCACACGAAAACTAGAAAGAAAATGGCGCTCCACCAAATTACAGTTTTTTCTCCTGGCATGGAAGGAAAGTCTCCTAACCTACAAGCATGCCCTCACAGCTAATAGATCCAAATATTTCTCTACCCTTATTGAGAGAAATAAGGACAATCCTAGGTATCTGTTTAGTACTGTCGCCAGATTAACTAAGAGTCCCGCATCAATTAACCCTAACATACCAGCAAATTATAGTAGCAATGACTTCATGAACTTCTTTGATAGCAAAATTATATAGATAATATACAAAAATTTTCATCGACTTCTGCTTCCTGCCTGGCCAGTCCCGTCCCAGATTATGGAGGTATGTCCATTAGGCCCGCCTCTCGCTTTGACTCTTTTATACCCATTGAATTTAGCGACTTTTCTTCTCTCATCAATTCATCTAATAACTCTACCAGCAAACTAGACCCCATACCAACCAGCTTCCTAAAACAGCTACTGCCTGCAATTGGCACACCGCTATTAAATCTTATCAATGCCTCCCTAATGTCTGGACATGTACCTCAGTCCTTCAAAGTAGCAGTTATCAAGCCTATTCTGAAAAAGCCCAATCTAGATCCCAATGACCTGTCAAACTATAGGCCCATCTCGAACCTTCCATTCCTCTCAAAAATTCTGGAAAAAGCAGTATCAAAGCAACTCTGTGCATTTTTACATTCTAACAATATCTTGGAAGTCTTTCAGTCCGGGTTTAGACCTCATCATAGTACAGAAACCGCTCTTCTGAAAGTGCTCAACGACCTCCTACTCTCCTGTGATGATGGCTGTATCTCCCTTCTCGTGCTACTAGACCTAAGTGCAGCCTTTGATACCATCGATCATCGTATCCTCCTCGACCGCCTCGAAAACTTGGTTGGCATAAGCGGACAGGCTCTATCTTGGTTTAGGTCTTATCTATCAGAACGGTATCAGTTTGTCTCCATTAACAATGAATCTTCCACTCGTTCCAGAGTAAGATATGGTATACCACAAGGATCTGTGCTTGGGCCTCTGCTCTTCTCGTTATACATGTTGCCCCTTGGCGATATCATCCGTAAACATGACATTAGTTTCCACTGTTGATGATACTCGGTTATACATATCAGTCAAACCCGATGTCCCCCTGAATATATCAAACATGGAGGCCTGCCTAACAGACGTAAAGAATTGGATGGCCCGAAATTTTCTCCTCCTGAACTCAGACAAAACCGAAATATTGGTCATTGGCCAAAACTCAATCAGGAGCAAATTCACTCATTTTACACTGGACCTTGATGGTGTCTCCCTTGCCCCGAGTGCAGCCATCAAAGACCTTGGTGTTGTCATTGATCCTGAGCTGTCTTTTGAAACCCACATAACTAACACCTCTAGGACAGCCTTCTTCCATTTGAGAAATATAGCCAAAATCAGGAAAATTGTATCAATTAAGGACGCTGAAAAATTAACCCACGCCTTTGTAACATCCAGATTAGACTACTGTAATGCCCTCTTGTCAGGATGTGCTAATGTCTCATTAAAACCCCTTCAGCTGGTACAAAATGCAGCTGCTTGAATCTTAACCAAAACTAAACGCTTTTAACACATTACCCCAGTTCTAGCTTCTCTCCATTGGCTAACTATTAAATACCAGATCATTTTTAAAATAGTCTTACTCACATTTAAGGCTTTAAATGGGCTTGCCCCTCCCTATCTTAAGGACCTTTTTCACCCATATCTTCCGCAGAGAGCCCTTCGTTCCCAAAATGCCAGGCTTCTCATCGTTCCAAGAGTGGGCAAATCCACTATAGGCGGTAGAGCCCTTTCCTATCAAGCCCCTCTCCTGTGGAACAGCTTACCCGCTGAGATTCGGGGAGCAGACTCTCTCTCCAACTTTAAGTCTAGGCTCAAAACATATCTATACAGTAAATCCTTCAGCTGAGGGACATGGCCTGGTGCTGGCGTGGTTCATAGAGTCTCTGGTGGACTAAGTGGTCATTGCTGTCACTTTATCATGGACTCTGTGCCGTGATCTGGTGTTGACTGCCTAGGGTCGCCCTCATGACTATGCCGGTCCCTTGCCTCCCGTCCCCTAGGTATGCTGCCATAATGTTAGCCTGCCGGGGTTTTTGCTTGTTGCACACTGGCACCTTTCAATGCCCCTCCTCTCCTGCCTCCCTGTTCTACACCCCTGCCATTCTTATCACCCACTAATCACTGTTTTCTGTTTGCTTCCTATTCCTGCTCTGGCTCCTGCCTGGAGCTGTAGTCCAAGCATCTCATCCCGACGTCGAGTCCTGCTACTTCGCCGCCCTGCCCATCAAGCAAGCTGCATTCCAAGAACTGGACAACCTAGAAGACATTTTTATAATCACTCTGCTCTTATTAATTAATATCTTCTAATCTCAAATATTTTAAAGTATACTGTTCAACTTAAAGTTTTGCCTTTTAACTCTGTCTGCCCAGTGCCAGCCAGAAGCAGATGGGCTCCCCCTCTGAGCCGGGTTCTGCTCAAGGTTTCTTCCTATTAGGGAGTTTTTCCTTGCCACTGTTGCCTTAGGCTTGCTCACAGGGGGTCTCAGGCCTGGGATCATTGTAAAGCTGCTTTGTGACAACTTGTGTTGTAAAAAGCGCTATATAAATAAAAATGAATTGAATTGAAATAAAAAATCCTTGTAGGAGTAGGATCTTTTCATTATTTAGTTGGCATGTGTTTGTTGATTTGTATCTGATTTTCTTCAAATAAAAAAAAAAAGATGACACGAGAATATGGTGTTTGTCCCTCTTTGCAGTTTCATCCTCTGAATATGGTGTTCGTATGGTTAGTTTATGGTTTATGGTTTAGCTCATGTATTGTATTTGTGCTAATTTCACATCTTGCCGTGCTTTTAGTGTGTGGGGGCATTATAAATATTCGTTATGCGCCTATTTCTGTTATTGTGGATGTTGCGTTATCCTCATGCCCAGTGTGCGAAATACCTGGTGGCAATCGGGGGTCCCACCATACCTGCCAACATTTAGGTTTCAAAATACAGGAGTTTTTTTCGGCGGGGGGATGGGGTAAATAAATAAGTAAATAATTCATTGTATGTAGTGTGTGGATTGTGTGTGTAGATTGTGTTACATAGACGATCTGGCAACTTGGGTAACGTCAGACAAACATACAAAACTTATGGATCCGTGTATGACAATTATTCCTAACAAAGTTTGCCATGCAAATTACGGGAGTTTCCCAGGAGAAACAACAAAACGGGAGGGCGCTGAGAGATGTCCTTGAAATACGGGAGAAACCCGGGAAAACGGGAGTGTGTCCAGCTATGCCCCTACCTAGTGCTCCATACAAAGTGGGATGTAATGTCAGCCCTGTGTTGGAGACAATGCAGAAATTTGCTGTGATTTCAAAACCAGATTACTCGACAACCCTTTGTCGCACAGAGAATCATCGGAAAGGCTAAGTTCTGTTGTTTGTTTTGATATGCGGCGCGTTGTGAAGCGATAGGGGCTTTGTGACTTATTCAACCGAGAAGCGGGAGTGTGAAAATGGGTGAAGAAATTAGTAAAGATATTACTTTGCAGAAGTTTGATCTGTCTTCATAACATGATTACTTCGGTATGTACAAATACGTGACTAGCATCATTACAAAGCTCCGGTTATGCTCTTTCTTGTGATATGTGTTCCATATCTATGCAATGACGAGAAACAAGAGTAATGGGTGTGGAACTAGAGTAATGGGTGTGGGGGTGGACACAGCGCTGTATGCAGATTGTAACTATGATTAAATTTGATGTAAATTCAAATTTATTTTTCTCGCCAACACTTCGTCGCATAGACAAGCAACTAGCATCGTTAGCGATGAAAACTTCACGAGCAATTCAACCGAGAAGAAGGGATGTGAATTTGGACGCAGGCTGCGTCTGTCAGGCTTTAAGGGTTAAAAGACATTTTTAGTGACAATTGCAAGTGACAAATAATTTTTTAAAGATTTTTCCAGAGACTCCCCAAAATTTTGCTGTTGAGAATTTCAGGGGGTCTCAAGTGTCAATCAAGGGGTCTCGGACCCCCCGAGACCCCCGTATTTCACACCCTGCTCATGCCACCTTTGAATGAATCAGTGCTCCACTTGGGCCACCCCAGTCAAAAAAAGTCTAGAATCGCCACTGTTTGTTAGGTTATGTGTTTAAGCATGTAATTTCAATAATGTGCATGCCAAAATTTAGTCTCATTTCAGAAGGACCACTGGGATCTTCAACAGTATGATGTTAGGATGGGGACAGAACGCGTCACACTCGCACACGCTTTTTGTTTTGTTTCTTTGATTTCACACTTTCTGCTGATGTCACCTTGCAACTAGGGGCAGCCTCCCTTCTGGGTGAGCATATATAGGTGAACTTGTGACAAGAAGCGGGAAGTGATGGAGGTGCAGGGGACATGCCTATCCTCAGAAAGGGCACCAATTATATAGGGGACATTAGTTATCTTATTTTGCATAAGCTTAATTATTTGTCAGTATAATATTATATTAGTGTACAGTAGTACAGTATGATAATCGCAATAGTAAAGTTGTGCATGTCTATCTATATAATATTAGTGAAGCTGACGTTTATGCTGGAAGCATGTTTTTATTATAATAGGCTGATCAGCTCACCTCTGTTCTGTAGAAAAGTCTCCTTCTCTGAACTCAACTGGAGGATCCATTGATTTGTCACTCTTCACAGACAGACAGCTGGGTACAGGTGAGTCTGCTCTCTCTGGCTGTTCTCTGTTAACAGCACATAGCTGAATAATCTGAACATGTTTAACATGGAGGAAGGACAACTGAAGTGTGACCACCCACCCACACAAACACATGCACCCCCATACACAGAGCGGTTCTCACCTCTTACTCTCAGGGTCCATAGCTCCATCATGGGTGTCACACTCCCCAGGGAGACTCATTTCAGAGGCCACGCCCCCCTCCTTACACTCCCCAGAGAGACTCATTTCAGAGGCCACGCCCCCTCCTTACACTCCCCAGAGAGACTCAATTCAGAGGCCACGCCCCCTCCTCACACTCCCCAGAGAGACTCAATTCAGAGGCCACAGCCCCCTCCTCAGGAGTCTGGATCAGGGTGGAGCTGGATCTTCTGCATCAGCAGAGCTGTAAACACACATCACACAGACAGACTGATATTCCTTCTCTGCATCAGACACACAGATGTATTGGTACAAATATGAAAGTTTAAAGTAGCTCGTGATATAAAGTTTTTAAATTGAAGGTCATGTAGTGGATTAAGACAATGTAACCAGCTATGTCTTAGCCAAAATAAAGTCTGTGAATCAATCCATATTTAACCTTTACACTACTTTAATTACTCTTAATATTAATGCAACATTAAGGGGTCAAAAGGGAAAAAATGTATTCAACTCAAGAGGAAAGATGATGTATCAGTCCTGTTTCTCAAACTTAACATGTGAGGTGCTGCGCAACAAACTCGACGGCGCAAGAATAGCGGCCCAGGTGGCCAGAAATTCCAGTGGGATTTTACCGAAGATCGTTGCCTGGGATTGAAGAGCTGTAATGTTACGCAGTCATCAATCATCCCTGAAGTTTGTCAAGGTATGTATTGATCCATTTTCTCCTTGTTCAGTGAAGAAAAAAACTGTAGTGCATACATTGAAACGAAGAGTAAAAAGTCGTTATCGGAGTATTTTGATGTCAAAATAAGTAAACACTACGCAAGATGCGTATAGGTCGGCAGGTCTCTAACGCCACAAATTCTGCGGAAAAAAACATCCAAAACATTTAGAACCGTTATGCTCTCACATTATTACTACTGCTTGCAGTTTGCGAGTGCATTATCGTACCTTAATGCAAGATCCTAGTTTGTAAATCAAACAATTCGTCCAGTTACAATGTCGGATTACTACGGTTTGCGAGTTATAGAAGAAAAACACCATGACCATTTTAAACTAAACAACATATTGCATATATTAAAATCATGTATCCGATTTATCCGATTTTCACACTTCTCGTTTTTTTTCGAACCCGTACGCTAAAACATAGCCGCCATTACGCAGCAAAAAATCACTTCTTTTCCTTTACCTGTAAGGCGTGGTCGCAATTCGTTCCTGAGTGCGAAAACAGGTGCTCTACGCATCCCAGAAGAGGCGAGCCCCCAAAACACTGCAACCTGTCACTAGTAATACGATGTATTAAATTTGGTCTCTCTTCTCTCCTTATGGAGAGTCTAGCTAAGTGGAGCTCAACTAGTTATGGATCCGTTTTAGAAAAAAAAAACCCGTGGTACATCACGTGGAAAGGAAAGGAAAAGAAACCAAAACTCGTTCACTCATATCACACACACACACACACACACACACACACAAAGAACTGAAATAGTAAAGTCTCACCTGAAATAGTAACCACTCACCTGCTGTTTCTGCTGACTCTGAATTTTCTACTTTTATTTATCTGTGGTCATTTATTGTTTGTTTGGTGCATTTCGTTCAATATTAACTAGAACAGATTTACATTATATACTGTTGCCTGTCTTGTAGTTGATCCAGCAGTGGTTTGATCTGCCTTCCTCATGTGTTCACAGAGTAGTAACCTGGGTAACTGGATAGCACTGACTCTCAATCCTCATTAGCCTCTCCTACTCCATATTAGAGACTGTACTCACCTGGACACAGGTACTAATGTTGTCAGATTTCATTCTTCTGCTGTGACTTTTGGTGGAGTTTACCCTGATTCTATCAGCGTCATTGTGGAGATTGGAAAATTTTTCTTTCCCTTTTGAAGTTAACTGTCACCTAGCCAGTTATTACATTACCTCTCCTGTAAATCTGACAGGTTCCATAACTAGTTTTACATCCTTATTTTTCAGAATTTCCTGTGTACAGATTTATGAAAGTGTCCACTTACAAGTCATGGGTTTCTGCTCCAGTATTGTCCTGCTATGCATACTTGTGCAGAAGGTGGATTTGGCCTGGAACATGGACACAAAACACACACACACACACACACACACACACACACACACACACACACACACACACACACACACACACACACACACACACACACACACACAGTTATTCTCCACACAAACACACACGCACATGCAGACACGTTGATAAATGAATGAATTTGTGTATTAACATATTAGAAGGAAATATATATGTACACAAGGTTTAACATAAAATGGTTAAAATAAAATATGCATGTAGAGCATTGCCTATAACTTTACTCCCTCTCACTCTATATACAGTATGCTGTAGCATCCCAGCAAGGCTGAGATCTGCTACAAAAGGCAGGGAGGGGGAGGAAGGGGATGGCACACACAGTCAAACCACCATTAACACCATTAATGTCAAACAAGTGCATACAATTACAAATTTGTCAAACATTAGTAAAGCTTTTAGTAAGTTATGAAGTTATGAAGCCATCTGGTGGTTATTTTGGGAAGCGGCAGCCAAATCCCTGTCAATTCTTTCACTTATGGGCGATTCTCCAACTATGGTACATTTTGACCTGGACATTTTCAGAAAATTCAGAAACATTTTAAAATTCAATTATTGGTATACTTTGTATTCCCATTCTGCCTAGATACCTGCCATGATGTTGGCTGTGATAATTTTTCATGATTAATATTAAATTTTTGGCATTTTTTCCAGACCAGGCAAAGAAATGGTCATTTCCATCACCTACCAAAAAATGTGTTTTAAAGCAAACATGTTTAAAGATTTTGTACTATAAACATATTTTATCAAAGATCACACTGGCATCTGTCCAAATCTAACATTTATGTATTTCTCAGAAATGTAAGTGTAATGATTTTACAATATTAACTCTAAAAAACGCTTAATATTAGGTTACTGAAACCTTTAATTTAACATTATACATTTTCAAATCAGATATTTTTCAACCCATATACATATACCCCACCTTCAGCTGCACAGCTATCAACACAACAACAATCATTGCCTTAACTCTATTTTTAAAATGTGTTTTACCTAAAAACATGTGTGGTTGTGGAAATGACATAGGGTGGTGGAAAAGACGGGGAGTGGTGGAAATGACATTACAGATATTTATTGTTTTTCCACTGAAAGAGAGACAAGAGAACAAGAGAATGGCAATCAACAATCAGTCTCACAGATCATTTAAAAAAAAACAAGATTTTTTGCCAAGATTAAGACACTTGGTGAGAATATTTGATAATCCTACTGTAACAATAATAGTGAGTATCATAACAATATCATAACAATCATGGATATCATAACAATATCAAAATATAACCACCAATATCATAACAATCATCGTGGATATCATAACGAAAATCTTAACAATCATGTGAATATAGTATCATAACAATCATAGTGAATATCATAACAATATAAAAAACTTTTAATTACTTCAGTACCGCTGATTCAGGCCTGTTTTGGTGTAGAAAAAAAATAACATGAAGCTGTTTTCGAACCCGCAGCCCTCGGAGGCTCCTCAACACACACACACATACACACACACACGCGCGCACGCACATTCACACGGTGAAAGATGATGCGTCTGTGTGCCGCTCTGCAGCCATGAATTTGTTACAAATTAGTTACACATGACAAGGATATCACCTATGACTGACTGTTGCGGTGAGTTAAAGACTATCAGACACACCCTAACCCACTCCCCCACCCCCCACCATAGTCTCAGAAAATTCTGTGGGAAACACTGGACATGATATATAAATTATGTTTTTACACTTTGTTTTTAATGTGTAAATAATAACTGGGCAAACAACAGTTTAATAACACAGACATGTCATTTCCACTCCAACCTGTCTTTTCCACCACCATGGAGGCAGTAGTGGAAATGACGGTTGTGGAAATGACATTTTCTCACTTTCCCTCCAAAATCTCATGCCTGCTTAGCTTACTAGCGTTAGTTTTAAAATTAGCATTAAATGATCACAAATTACAACTAACAAACTTTTAAAAATCCAGTTTTTTTTTCCCTCATGAAATATGAGCAGTTCGGAAATGACGTACAAAAAGTGTCCACTAAGTTTAAGCCATATTTACCTTGATATATCTTCTTTTTATTACCCCCTGTGGGGAGCACTCTTTCATGAATCCATGAGGTTCCCTTTGGAGTGTCTGTTGCTATGGTTACTGAGTAAACAAATCTAGAGCAATAAGCCTGGGATTGTATTTTGTACAGAGTTGTGGAAATGACGGTAAACCCAAGGGACAAGTGTTCTACATGTGAAAAATATGACATATTGAAAATAAATATTTTAAAAAACAATATATTTTATTGAAATGGATAGTAATGAATACTTTATGCTTGAATTTGACATTATTTTATCATTAACTTTATGTCAGTGCCCCGGCCCCCTAGCTGTGTGTTTGTTTTCTTCCCCTGTCCATGTGCTTTTGTTTTCCTTGTGTTCTAGCCCCGCCCCAGTCCCCGCCTGCCTCGTTGCTTCATCGCCGCCACCTGCCTGCCTGCTCACCTGTTCCCCATCACCTTGTCTGCTCTGCCCTATTTATGCCCTGCCTGTTCCTGTCTCGTTGCTAGTTTGTAGCAGTGTTATTTCCTGACCTGTTTCGTCCCCGCGTTTTGTTTCCGGATTTGCTTTCTGTACCTTTCGATCTCGCTTGTGCCCCGACCTGGTTTTTCTGCCTGCCGTTTTTGCCCTGTCTGCTTGTTCGTCTGCCTGCCCCGTGCCTGACTCCGCTTCTGCCTGACTTCGCTCCCGGAATTGCCTTCGGACTGTCTCCTGGTTCCCGACTCTGCCTGTTCCTGACTTCGCCCTGGTTTTTCCCACGGACTGCTTTCCCGTTGCTGACCCTGCCTGTTCCCGGCTCACGAACTCTGCCTGCCGATTCAAATAAAGATGCACTTTACCCTGATCGTGCGTGGTCTGCTTTTGGGTTCCTCGTCTGTGCCGTAACACTTTAAAGTTAAACAAGGTCAAAGACCAAAAGTCTGGCCTAGGGACAGAGGCGAAATGGCTAAAAACACATATAAAATGCTTCCAATTTTATAGAAAACATCATAATTGAACCATGATTAATTTTCCAAGTTCCCCTTAATGAGTAGTAAGGGGGGGGGAGTAGAAATGTTTTTTGACTTTAAAAATATCTGCCAGGGACAAGAAATGTACCATAGTTAGAGAATCACCCTTATATTTTTCTCTGTCCCTATCCTCACAGTATGTTTTAATTCGGTTTAATTTAATGAATAAAACTAATGTTTTAATTCAGTCCATGCTTACAGCAATCCCAGAAAAGGTGAACTCCTGCCTTAGAAGCACTCTGTCTTCCTTCAGTTTGCTCAACATGGTGGATATTTTTTATCCCCTTTATCCAACTCTGCCTGGAATGGCTGACTAGACTAGGCTTGTCTCGTTGCACCAATCTTTGCATTCAAGTAAGAGTGATCAAGACAAAAATAATCCTCTGATACACTCACATGCAGCTATAAGGAATATTTGTTGCACTACACATCACACAGCACACCACAGCAGAATGGGTGCTCATTGGAGGATAGGCGCTCCTCCTCTGATGTCATCTGAGCAGCTCTTTGGCTTCTGAGGAATTCCAGGATGCTTGAGAGCAGTGAAATGAGCCCCTATCCCCGCTCATTGCTGATCGCTGGGATTGAACCCAGGCCATAGAGCTCACCTTGTACTCAGAGTGAGTGCCTTAACCACTGAGCTGCTCCAGAGCTCACGTAACACACTGGAAATTGATGGTTTGCCACACACACACACACATGCACACACGCACGCACACACACACTTTTCTATTATTAAATCAAGAATGAGAAACTTTCTGCTGTACTTTTAGTGTACTGGGTGAAAACAGGTTGACAGAGTTGAAAAAATATTTGGGAGATGGGATGAAGAAGTTCAACCCAAAATGTTTGAGTCCCTCAGGTTGAGAGGAAGCAGGCATTCAGTCTGAAGGGAGCAGGTGACTGGGCAACACCTGCAGCACCTGCAGAGAAGAGGAATGGAGCCGTGTGCATCTGTGGTGCTTTCAAAGTCCCAGTGAGGCCTGTACTTCACACTGACCTGCATCCTCTGCCTCATACTGAGGACATCTTTACCTCACTGGCAGGAGGGGAGTGACACTCACAGACTAATCTGGCACAAGCCTGTTCACAGATGGAGATGGAAGAGTCCTCCAGAAAGTTCCTGAGGACCAACACACAGAAAAGTCTCTTCTGAGGCTGTGGTCTTTTCTTTGGTATACTTGCTGCTCCAGAGATACAGCAGAGGGCAATGGATCAGGTGCTCCAGCCAATCACAGGGAAGCAGGCCTCCCTCTATGACATCACTGTGACAGGAGTGACAGTCAACTATCTTAATAAATGAGAGTTTAACATGTCAACTGCACTTGGGGTATAAAGCAATTTTAGCTTGCATAATGGATGTGTAATGCTACTTAAACAATATATTAAAAACAAAAACACAGAGACTTAAGATCACAAGGATATGTTCTGTCCTTCATACAGTCCTCCTGCATACACACAATCCTGAATCTGCAGGAGTGAAGAAAGCCTGACCTTTCCTCAGGCCAGGGTGACACATCTTCCATCATGCACTATCACATGTCATGTAGTGGATAAATTAGTGACTAAACATATAACAGCACAGACTTATTCACATGCATTTATTTTTAATTAAAAACCAAAAATATATGTTGATATTATTTAGATTATATACAATTTTTCCATTTCTACATTTTATCTGAAATTCAAATATTTACTGAACAGCCGTGATCTACTTGGCACATATCCCAACTATATTTTTTATGATTGTAAGATCTAACACATCAAGATTAATTTTCATGTATATTGAGGCAAGAAATTACTGATACACAAACAGAAATTCCAGGTTGCTGAAAAACATTCATATTTGAGAGATTGTAATGACTCTAGTCTGACTCTGGCATTAACCCTTTGAACCCTGCCCTATTTTTTTATGTTTTCTGAGGTTTTGGACTCTCCTCAGTTTTAGGCAGAATACTCAGGATCTATAATAGCTATGCCATTTATCAGGGCTATATTTAGTTCAGAACCAATTTCTCCAATGCAAAATGCCATCAGGAATCCTGACCATGACATGAGGAATTTGATATACACTTTGATATGAGGTAAAATAATTTTCACTTGTTGAAAAACAATGTTTAAATGAATGCCCAACCAAAAACAAATGTGTCAAATGATGGTATCATTTGCTTTGTAATGTGAAAAAAGCATCAGCTGAGTACCAGGCAAAATATGCTCAGAAATTTGAAAGTCTGATAAAAGTGTTTCCATTTATTTATTCTTAATGGGCTGCTAACAGCATTACAGAGTAACATTAATAACTATTATATACATGCATTACAGAATATAAGTACATACATTTTAAGGGATTGCAATTGAACAGATGTAGTAATAAATCTGTTCATATTTCAGTTATATTACCAATAAAAAAACTGCTTGAATCTGGTGTTCAGCGTGGTCAGATGAGCTGAGAGAGACGTCCATCTGCATACAGTCCTGTTGTTTACTGACATCTGATTATTAGATGCACGTTTTTCTGGTAAATTGCAAAACAGAGCAAATGTTTCTGCTTCCTTAAATGACAGACATTTTCATCAGAGATGAATTGGAGTGCTTTTTGAAGTAAGTGAGAGAACTGCTGGTGATGCAGAAATACAGGCAGACTTTGCACCTTTATTTCGGAGCTAATCTTATGCTTACTGGTGATATATTCACCACACTGAAAGTGAAAGCTTTATTTACATGGCAAAACAATTATACATTGTTAAATGTGTTATTATGTGCAAAATCAGGTTAGCACATATGACAATATGCAGCTTTTGGTTTCTGTGTGTTCATATATAGCATTATATGTAACTGCAGGAAGAACCAGATGTCACGGAGAATACATTGGAGATGTGATGTTTGCAGCAGTGACCATCGCAACTGCGGCTCGAGCCAGCACTGTGCACAGGGCCTGTGAGAAAAGCCAGGAGCAGGGGGAGAACATTGTCCTTCCTTTCATTACTCAAGACAATGGCTTTACAATGTGTATGAGGAGTCACACCTTTGAACCTATTTGTCAGCAGCTATGACCTTACCTCATGCATTTGGGTGCTCCAGTATCTGTGGTGCTTTCACCACCAGCACCGGCTGCTGCACCTGGGCTCATCTATATGGAGTGGGAAGCGCCACAGTTCTATTTGTGGGCAGAGTGAGGAGATTGTGGCTGATTCTTCAACTGTTTGAACTCTTGCTCGGCAGATGTTTCTACACTTGGTTATGAACCACCTTATCCACCTCCGGAGGTAGTCTGCCAGAACAATCACCATCTCATCACCATGCATTCTTTGCATCTACATCTGGCCAGAAATAGCCCATCTCACAAAGATGCAATTCACTAAATGACAGTATGACAGTATTTTCACATATTCCATAATACACATGTACATATACATTCAGTGGTTATACAGCAGGGTCAGTTCCACAAAAATACAGGTGTTCCTCTAAGGACACAGGAGTCTATACCACCTTACAGATGGACACTGTTGAATTGTGTCCAAGCCAAAACCCAGGATAGAGGGGCTCAGTGAATGTGGTGTGGAATGTGTGCAGGAGGGTCAGTGTGTCAGAGGAGACGCTGTAGAAGGACAGAATGCCGGCCGGCCAGTCCAGATACACTCCTACTCTGCAGGAGGGGGAGGGAGGGGCAGGTATGAGAGTTTTCTCCTTATTGTGCCTGAAATAGTTATGGCCCTGAGAGTAGGACCAACACCAGGACTTGCTAAGGAGACTGTCCTTTCCTTTCCTGCTGACTCCTTTATATGCCACTCCTATATAAATGTAACTCCCACTCCACTCAGCCTCCCAGTAGCAGCGTCCAGACAGACCCTCTCTGCACAGCACTTGGGACCAGTAGTCAAATCTCTGCGGTTGGTCAGGATATGGCTGCTCCTTTATCTCCCATGTCACCTTCCTGTCCCCCTCAGACAGAGACAGGTTAGGGGAGGGACCCTTAGTTTTCAGGTATGTTTCCCTGTGTGGGAGGTGCAGCACCCTGTAGGTGATTCACACAAGCAGAGAAGCTGACTGGCAAAAACAACAGGATTGCTAAGCATGTTTGAGTCAGCGTAGCCATTTAGATGACACGTCGCCTCATACCTTTGGCTTACATATGTAAAATCAACTCCCAATTACTTTCTGTGTGTTGGATACAGATTTTATTGTTGCATAAGACAACATGAGGACAAACAAAGATGAATTGTTTGGAATTGTTTATTTAACTTCTGGTAGCACAAAAAATACTTTTTGTAAATGTTACATCCCAGATGTGTGATGGCGTCCAGGGGTACGGATGAGGGACGCAACACAAAAAGAAAACCCACCACCACGGCCGCCTTGGACGGTGCAGAGACGAAACACACAGACACGGGAGCAATGTACAAGGTTGTGCAGTGTATTTACAATATTTACAGGGACAAACATACACGGGAAAAGGGGAGAGGATGCCAGACGGTGCCAACGAAAAGAACTTAACAGAACAAAAACAATCCTAAATACCTTCACCCAAGTAATACAACTAATGACAAAACAAAAGGGTGGCAGAGCCAAACAAAAACCTAACTACACTAACTATCTTAAAACAAAACATACACAAGTGGCACCCGCCTCTACCCTAACTCTATACAAAAGGAACAACTAACGCGGGGATCCCCCACCTTACCTGTCCTCCTCCCACGACAACCGAAAGCAACCAAGCTGAGACACAATCCAAAATCACGGTCAGAAAACGATACACAGTCAAAACTCTATTTAGGCAACTTTGGGAAGTCACGATGCACGAAATTAACAAGAGATCGAAAAAACAGCAATGTCCACTGTAAGAAGCCGGCATCTTTAAAGGGGGCGCTCCGTCTCTGGTTGGCCGGGCCGGAACAAGGAGGCGGGACGCAGCGCAGCGGGATACCTGCGTCAGGAGAGCAGCGGGAGAGGAGAGGGGGAGGAACTCAGACCCCCACAAACGCACAGTGCGCCGCATGTAACAGTAAAAATGCAGATAGTGTGTATACTGTTAGGGTGGGAACACTCCTGCAAAAATCTTTCCAAAGACAATAAAAAAATGCCAGGGCCCAATTGTTAAACGCGCCCATTCTGCACTTCTGCCCAAGCAGTTAGGCTGCTATGGCTTATAACTGGTGGGAATTCCTTTCCATGCTGCTGAGTCTGTGCTTTCTTGTCTGTTATTGTTCTGAACAAATATGAGTTTGTCTATTCCCACCCATTGCCCCAGGATAAAGTAAATGTCAGTATAGATGTAACCTGTGACCTGTGCATGTCACTCTGGATAAGAGCATCTGCTAACTGACAATAATGTAATGTCTTACACACATCTCACTATGAATGCATATGGAACAATTTTTGCATAGACATTTTTTTCCTGGAGCTTCAATAGATCACCTCTTTGCCAGGGGTCAGGTAATAATTGTCTCTTTTTTAATTCCCTCTGTAATGCACTTTATGACAACCTTGGTTGTGAAATGCAGTATATTAAATAAATTTTCTTTGTTTTTGTTTGTTCATTTGTTTGACAATTATTCATTAGAAAGAACTTGCACAAGGAACTAGTGTGACCTCTAACAGCAGATGCAGTTCCTGACCAAGGTTTCTGTAAGTTTCTGTGTCGGTGAGAGTTCTCACGCGCTTCCAAAAAAGGATAATACACATTAGTGGAGATGGTGACAGCAATCACAGGACGTTGGTTTTTTTATCCGTTTCCTTCCTATCCGGCTGTTTTAAAGTCATGAAAATATCATAAAATAAATGATTGAACACATGAAATAAAATAATTTTAAAAAATGTAAAAAGCACCATGAAGAGTCATCATTATTATGCCAACCCAGAGTCCTTCCCATGGTGTCATCTCTAAGAGACCCACCCCTTAGAGCCCTTTAACTGCACTCCTCTCCCCATGTCAGTCTCACAAAGACGCAGGAGTCTACTCCAGCTGGCACAGGGACACTGATGACTCAGATCCAACCCAAAACCCAGCATAGATGGGTTGAGTGAATGTGGTATGGAATGTGTGCAGAGGGGTCAGTGTGTCAGAGGAGACGCTGTAGAAGGACAGAGTGCCGGCCGGCCAGTCCAGATACACTCCTACTCTGTGGGAGGGGGAGGGAGGGGCAGGTACGGGAGTTGCCTCTTTCTTGTGCCAGACAGAGTAACTGCCATTACAAGAGGCCCAACACCAGGACTTGTCATTTTTTCCAAGGATACTGCCCTCATTCCTTCCTTTCCTTCTCATTCCTTTGTATGCCACTCCTATTTCAGTGTAACTCCCACTCCACTCAGCCTCCCAGTAGCAGCGCCCAGACAGACCCTCTCTGCACAGCACTTGGGGCCAGTAGTCAAATCTCTCTGGATGATCAGGATATGGCTGCTCCTTTATCTCCCATGTCACCTTCCTGTCCCCCTCAGACAGAGACAGGTTTCTGTCTGCTGTGTTATGGTCCAGTGTGAGCTGGCAGGCGTCTGCAGAAGAGGGAGCGAACACCCACCCACACACACACACACATAAAGAACAAAAATATGGAAAATGTGCTAAAAATGTATGATGCATTGATATTGTTTTTTGATTCAAAAACATGATAAAGTGTATTTTACTGCACTTTCATAATGCTGAGCTTGGTCATTACAAAATAAATTATGTCTGAACATTTTTACAAAAACTTATGGGTAATTAAACATATCTAATACTGTATCTGATGTGAACTCTCCTGATGCTTCTTCTACAGTTCATTTTTAGTTCAAATAAACTTACATTTCCTTGGTGCTGCTTTGATCCTGCACTCACCACCATGGTCCACACTGCAGGAAAACCAGAGGAACAGACAGTGATTGAGTGACACACAGCCTGTTTATGAAGTGCAGTGTGGAAACTCAGAGCCCTGTGACAATGGGAGAGCTCCACACACTGTCAGGACTTTCCTGGTCTTACAGTGACAGTCTTTATGTTAGTGTCAAAGATAAGCCAAGGATTTTTTCTGTTGAAATGTATTATTCAGTAGAACAGGAAATCTGATTTCTCAATATATTAGGTTGATTACTTCAAAAAAAAAAAAAAAAAAAAAACAATGTCATCTAATGAGTTCTATAATTCACCCTAGTTTCTGCAGTTTATGGTTGGGATCCTCCAGTCCAGCAGAGAGCGCTCTCACTCCTGAGTCTCCTGGGTGATTGTAGCTCAGATCCAGCTCTCTCAGGTATGAAGGGTTTGAATGCAGAGCTGAAGCCAGAGAAACACAGCCTCTCCGTGTGACCTGACAGCCTGATAGGCTGTGGGAAGAAGGAAAAAAATAATGAAAAGTTATAATGATTGTTTTACTAAATGAAAGTTTTTCAGACAAAATGTGCTGTTATGATCTAAAACACTCCAGCAACATATTTGAACAAACTTGGAAGTCCTGTTCTTTTGTGAATATCTGGTACTTTTACCAGACAGATGGCATTATCTGAATCACTGAGCCTTCTATCATCCTAAATATAATAAAGATCTATGTAGATCTGTGCAGCTATTATTGCATTGACAGACCAGCCCTGAAAACATGTTGAAATTACTTGAAATTACTAAATATATATATATATATATATATATAACAAGTAATTTCAACAATGTTTTGAAGGCTCAGTGATTCAGATAATACCATCTGTCTGGTAAAAGCATAATTTTTAAAAGTATAAAATCACATAATCAGTTTCACTGGCTACTCCATGCAGTACAAACCATATGTATCCAACCCTTGTACTCTGGAAGCTCAAAATTTATTCACGAGTATCAGGTAGAGAATGTTGTTGAAACTGCTGATGTGTAATGCCAAACATGATGATGTGTTTGACAAACACACCACATCTAGGTATTTTCTTATATTTTATTGACTGCCCATTACAAAAGGACAGTAACTCTGAATTTTTTTTTACATCTAGCCGATACAAAGAGCCCCCGAAGAACTGACCTCAGTGCAAAGTCAGCTACATCAATCTAGCCACTAAACCGTATAACTGAAGAACTGACCTCAGTGTCTCCAGTTTACAGTGTGGATTCCCCAGTCCAGCAGAGAGCAGCTTCACTCCTGAATCCTGCAGGTCATTGTCACTCAGGTCCAGCTCTCTCAGACTGGAGGAGTTTGAGCTGATAGCTGAGGCCAGAGCTTCACAGCATTTTTTACTGAGGTTACACCTGGTCAGCCTGGAAAGGAAATCATAGCATGTGAAATCTTGACACAGGACTAAAAATGAATCAGTTCTTACAGAAATGTTCTATTTGCGTTAACACCTGTTTTCTACATAACACTGAAATATCTTTAAACTAAGAAATGATTCCAGTTCTGCAAAGACAGCTACATCAATCTAGCCACTAAACCATATCCCTGAGGAACTGACCTCAGTGTCTCCAGTTTACAGTGTGGATTCCCCAGTCCAGCAGAGAGCAGCTCCACTCCTGAATTCTGCAAGTCATTGTCACTCAGGTCCAGCTTTCTCAGACTGGAGGAGTTTGAGCTGATAACTGAGGCCAGAGCTTCACAACATTCCTTACTGAGGTTACACCTGTTCAGCCTGGAAAGGAAATCATGTCATATCAGATCATTCCACACAACCTGAAACATGCAATATGTTCATGGAAGTCAGAAATGCACAGAAACACAGATCCTACACAGATCACACAGATTTTATTATCTATATAGTCCGAAAGCTGTCTCGTGGAATGATTCCATTTTTGTTATATTTTTTCCATTTTCAATAACATTAAATCAGTGATCTGATTGGCTACACTGTATGACCTCTGAAGCTAAGAGAGATATCTACAGCATGTGCTGAACTGGAGGACTATAAATATATTGGATACAGCAAAAATTCCTCTCATAGGCAGAGACTGGGAGTTGCCTGTTCAGTCAAGGTTAAAGATCAACTCTGTCAATCACTGAAAGACAGGAGACCTGGCTACTGTACCAAGTGTTACGTACGCGCTATCTCCCTGGCTCATTTTGTTAATATGGCATTGTGAGAGGTACGTGCGTAACCTGGCGTGTGTGCAAATGTAGAGTAAAAGAAAACAAACAAAATAAAATGGCACCAGACGGACCTCGAAAAGGATGGGGCCCACCTGCTGCCTGGGTCTCCTTGGTTCTTGTTGGGCCAGCTCGTCCTCGCCTGCCTCGGCGGCCAGCTCTGCGGTCTCGGGGAGCGTCCCGTATTTTGATCGTTCAGTTTTTTTCTTTTTTTTTGTTTTTGATAATGTTTCTTAAAATCCCCCGTGCGTGGAACCTGAGTAGGTCCCTTCTTCCCGTGAGCTTGTGGGTGGCGTCGGTGACCAACCTTTTTGGGTTGGCGTGGTAAATGTTTCTGCTACCTTTATCCTAAACGTATATGCGCATAACTCAACTACTTATCATCAGCTTTTCCCGCTTATTGTAGCTAGAACCACCGAGGTGATCACTCTCGCACCATCCTTTCTCTTTGGGAGGCAACCAAAACGCTCAACTCCAGGTGGCTGTTACCGTCGCCATTACCCGCCAGTTTGCTACCACCGCCATTGATCACCTGGAGCTCCTTAAAGCAATCAAATGGCAGGTAGCCCCACCTTCCGAGGAACCGTCAGCTGCGTGATGAAGTCAGCAGCAGGTGCCAAAAGAAAATAAATAAACCCAAAACACTGTGCGTGTGTGTCTGTGACTGTGAATAGCGGTCTACCCACTCGTAACACAAGCATAATCAAGTTGTTCAAGCCTAGTGCTGATACAATTACAGAAGAGATGAGAATCATCAGGACTTATACCACATGAACTTCTGTTAAACTTTCCACCAAACTGTAATAATGGCTATAAACATATTCAACTTCATCACATAGATGAAGTATAGGATATCCTGTATATTTTTTACAACAATTTGTACTGGCATAAATTTATGTTGAAATGATAACACTTGTTAGACACATTTACTCATCACATATGAGACACAGACATTTTGCGCTTGACCCTTTCTTTCCTGTTTGCAGCTACATTTTCATGATAGTGTTGCTGTTTTCAAAGACTTCTAGCATTGTACTGAAAATGAATCAGTTCTTAGAGAGATGTTGTATTTGTATTCTTTGCATTACCCAGTAAATAAAAAGATATTTAATATAAAAGTCTTTATAACGAGTCCATGAAGATCTCACCTGAGTGTCTCCAGTTTGCAGTTGGGGTCCTCCAGTCCAGCAGAGAGCGCTCTCACTCCTGAGTCTCCTGAGTGATTGTAGCTCAGATCCAGCTCCTTCAGGTGTGAGGGATTTGAATGCAGAGCTGAAGCCAGAGAAACACAGCCTCTCTCTGTAACTCCACACAGTGACAGCCTGCAGAGAGAAGGAGAAAAGCTTTTCAATCTCCCAGCTCTGGACACAGAACTCTGTTCTTTGGGAAGTGACTATTTCAATAATTTTAGGAGGATTGTGTTGCTAAATGAAGGATTTAAATCAAATGAACAAATCAAACCTATTGCAATGTATTTGAACAAACCTGTAAATCCGACTATTTTACAAATAACAATGTTAAATAATTTAATAAAAAAACACTAGTTGGCTGAGACACTATATATCATTCTAGCCTCTACATTAGATTATTATTTACCAGACACTCTTATTGAGTGACTTACATAAGTTACAATCTTTACATGTTATCTATTTATACCACTAGATATTTACTGAGGCAATTCTGGGTTACATACTTTGTCCAAGAGTCCAACAGCAATGCCCCAGTGGGGAATGAAACCAGCAACCTTTCAGTTTTGAGCCCTGCTCCTTACCACTACACTGCTTCCCATGAAGAACTGACCTCAGTTTCTCCAGGTTACAGTGTGGATTCCCCAGTCCAGCAGAGAGCAGCTTCACTCCTGAATCCTGCAGGTCATTGTCACTCAGGTCCAGCTCTCTCAGACTGGAGGAGTTTGAGCTGATAGCTGTGGCCAGTTCTTCACAGCATTCCTTACTGAGGTTACAGCTGTTCAGCCTGGAAAGGAAATCATGTCATATCAGATAATTACACATAACATCCCTGCCCCCACACAACCTACAGGAGATGGGTGTGGCTCTCCTATCAGAATTGCAGCTGACCCCTAAAGCATGACTGACTGTGTTAAAGTGTATCAGCATGACACAAAAGCTATACAGACCACTGATCTTTATATTATTTGGATAGACTGAGAGCAGTCTCTGGGAATAGTATTACTCCATTCATATAAAACATGTTTTTTCACCATTACATTAATTCATTTCATTGGCTACACCATGTGACCTCTTAAGCTTGGAGAAATTTCTGCAGATTTTGCCACATTAGAGGAATATTACCATATTGGACATGGCAGAAATGACTTTCAAAGGCAGAGAGCTGTCAAAATAGTTAATGTTAGAGACCAGTAGTGTTAATCTTTACCAGTCCGTCTGTATTCACAGATTTCCCGCACTGGGCCATAAAGTCCCCCAAAGATCTCACCTCAGTTTCGCCAATTTGCATTTGGGATCCTCCAGTCCAGCAGAGAGTGCTCTCACTCCTGAGTCACCTGGATGATTGTAGCTCAGATCCAGCTCTATTAGGTGTGAAGGGTTTGAATGCAGAGCTGAAGCCAGAGAAACACAGCCTTTCTCTGTAGCTCCACACAGTGACAGTCTGCAGAGAGAAGAAAAGCACCTCACCCTTCCAGTTTAATGGAATTTTTTCTACATTACAATGATTTTTCTTTCTGAATATGTTTTCAGGAAAGGTGTACACCAAGTTAACAATTCATTTCTTTAGCAGCATATTTGAAAAAAATCTGGAAATTATTTTTTGTTTTATAAATACCACTGTGGTATAACATTAATCTAAGCAACTATCATGGCTTTGACAATAGTTAGGTCCAGCTCTCTCAGACTGGAGGAGTTTGAGCTGACAGCTTCAGCCAGCACTTTACAGCATTGCTTACTGAAGTTACACCTGTTCAGTTGTAAGGTAATCATATCATATTATATAATTACATTAGCTCAAAAAGTAATAAATTCTTACAGAAATGTTTTGTTCTCATACACACCTGTAAATCCCACTGTTTTTCTACATAACACCCACAGATATCTTTAAACTAAGAAATGATCACGGTTTTGCTGAAACAACTACATGAATGTAAACCTTAAATCAATTCACTGAAACGCTGACCTAAGCCAAATATATCACTCTAGAATGTCAGCTCAGACTCCTGAATAACTGACCTCAGTGTCTCCAGTTTACAGTGTGGATTCCCCAGTCCAGCAGAGAGCAGCTCCACTCCTGAATCCTGCAGGTCATTGTCACTCAGGTCCAGCTCTCTCAGACTGGAGGACTTTGAGCTGACAGCTGAGGCCAGCACTTTACAGCACTTCTTACTGAGGTTACACCTATTCAGACTGGAAAGCAAAAGCATGTCATATCAGATAATTCCACACAAACCCCCTGCCTCCACACACCCTAAAGGAGCTGGTCATGAGTCTCCACTACATGGTAACTACACAGATACATTGATCTTTATATTATCAGGATAGGCTCAGAACAGGGTCAGGGAATGGAATTATTCCACTCCTCAGGGATGTATGGGTTTGTGTTTTGTATGTTTTATTATTATGACAGACTAAAAAGACCTAATCGTATTGTATTTTCTTACAGGGAATAAAAGGTGTGGCAGTGGTCTATGATACTCAAACCCATGATACAGCCACATAGCAAGATCAATTGTTACACGAGTCCCTGCTTCAGCTGAAACATCAATAAAAATGCCTGTGCTCTGGATTTCCTTTTTGTCCTGGCCAAGTTCCAGCTAGTGTTGGGCTATGTTGTGACAAATTCACAAAAGCTCTAGTCCTCAAAAGTGGTAGCAGTATGTTGTGTAACTAGCTACTAAGTTGTCCGTTGGTTCAGCAACACTTTCGTTCTCTTGTATCGATTTTCTTGCCACACTGTGCAAACCACCCCATGTCCTGCAAGAATTTTACATTTCGTTCCTTTTTTCAATCTTCATGATGTGGTCCTAAGTCCTAGTAAGAGCATAACACTAATCAAGCCCTACCCTTGTACAACCTGACTAGACAAGGGAAGCCAAGTATACCTCCATGCTTCAATCACTAGATCACAGAATCCAAAACATATCACAATACTACACATAAAATAAACAGCAAGTAACACAAGTAGCTGGTGTTAGGGGACAGGGATTGAGCTGAGATGAACTGAGATGCAGTCTGAAGAGGTGGGTCTTCAGTTGTGTCAGAAGATGGCCAGTGATTCTGCTGTCCTGACCTCCGTTGAGGGGGCTGTCCCATTTACTGTCCTGTACTTGAACTTGATGCAAGCGATAACAGGAAGCCAATGACGTGAGGTGAGAAGGGTAATAACTTGACTACGATTAGGAAGATTGGAGACAAGTCGTGCAGCTCCATTCTGGATTAGTACAGTAGTCCAGGAGTGAGAGGACCAGGGTCTGAACTAGGAGCTATTCCATCATTTCACTGCACTGTACGTTGTACCTTGGCATGTGACAAATAAAACTTTGAACTTGAACTATGTTGAATACATAGTGAGGTAAGGATGGATCGTTTGGATGGTGTACAAAAAGAATCTGCCTGTCCGACTCAATTTTATCATTCATGACATGCCCGCTGTAACCTGAAAGGAGAAGGACAGTTGGCTATCAACTATTACACTGAGGCTTTTGGCAGTGCTATCGGTGGTGAAATTTGTAGAGTCTAGGCTGAGGGAGAGGCCTTAAAACAGGGTGGATGTGGATGAGATGAAAAGCATTTCAGTTTTAGCCAGGTTAAGCTTTAGCTGGTGGTCCAATATCCATTGTGAAATGTTTCAGGCAATGAAATGAATTTCAGGCAAGCTGATATGCACCAAAAAACCTCTGTCAGGTAGCAGAAAAGACAGAAAAATTTGCATGTTGTCAGGATAGAAGTAGTACAAAAAACCATGGGATGAGATGATAGAGCCAAGATATTACATGTAAAGCAAGAACAGGAGGGGGCCAAGTACAGAGACTTGAGGGACACCCCTGCAGAAAGGTCCAGAGGAATCAAGACAGAGGAGTGGGAGGATGCTCTGGCTGAGAGAAGAGCATGGTTGATGGAGAAGAGGGCAGTCTCTGTGGAATGACCAGCCCTGTAAGCCAGACTGAAAATGGTCAAGAAAGTTGTTCGAGGAGGGGAAGGAGGATAGTTAGTTAGCCACAGCTCTTTCAAATGTTTTAGACAGAAAGGGAAGGAGAGACTGGTTGATAGTTCTGGACAGCAGCCAGGTCCAGGGTCCGTTTCTTCAGTAGGGGTGTGACTCACACCTCCTTGATCTGCGAAGTCATTCACATAGTGATCAGAGGGGTGTGGGGGCAACAGAGGATGGAGGACAGAAGAGAAGGTAGAAAACAATCTGCGTGGGTTAGAAAGTGAGTTTTGAATCTTTGAATAATAAATGGAAGCCTTTGCAGAAATCAAACTTGCAGAGAAGACAGAGCGGAGTGCTTGATAGTTCAGCAGATTGGCAGAGGAGCTGGATTTTCTCCACTTCTGTTCTGAGGCATGATGCTTTGCTCTATTCTCACAGAATGAATCTGTTAGCTAAGGACAAGGCGGAGTGGGTCGTGCAGGCCTGGAAGTAAGAGGACAGAGGGAATCAAGGGAAGATGGCAAGGAGCAGAGAAAGGTGGATGCAGCACAGTCTGTAGAAAAGTTTAGTGAAAGAATCAAGGGGTGGGGGGTGGGGGAGAACTACGAAAGAGAAAGCTGAATGTGAGAGGTTGCGTACTTAGCAGGCAGGACCTGGTAGGGCACTATTGTTGTTGTGTAAAGTTTGTCTTTTCTTCATTTAACCCATACTGTGCAATAAGAGGCAATGGGCATTGTGCAATAGGTTGTAGCAAAGGAACTGTTTGCTGTGAACTTTGATTGTGGTGTAGTGCTTTAATTTTATACTTTTATCACAGTCTATTCATTGGTGTGGTGTTATCCTTTGGAAATACTCTTGTAGCCTTTGTATGGACAATTGTCCCAGTAGCCATATGGCCTCCTGTCTTTTTAATACTGAATCATCTTTTATCAGTTTATTGATGCAACCCCATATGTTTTAAGCCTGGTTATATGTCATGTTTTTAATACTTGTGTAATCAATATAGCCGTGTATGATTTTGTACATCAGCAGCTGTTGGATTCTTCCATTAGAATAGCTTGTGTGGGGCCAATTGCCTATAACATCAGGGTTCTTCCCTCCCTTCATTAGGGAAGTGGTGTATTGAACTACTGTAACATCTTTTAAAGTTAAGCATAGTGAGGGTGGTGCTGGCAGATTTTGAAATTCCCCAGTAGGATCAGAGAGGTTCCATCCTCTGGGAAGGAGCTGAGGAGAACACCCAGCTCCTCAAGGAAGTCTCCCAGGGGTCCAGCTGTTCTGTCAACAACAACAATACACATTCTAGAGGGGATAGTGATAGTGTGAAATTCAAAAGATAGATAGATAGAGAGAGGCAGAGAGAGAGAGAGAGAGAGAGAGAGAGATGAGAGACAGGGAATACAGAGAATTTCCATGACTGAAGGATGGACAAGATTGCAAATTGCCGATATTACAAGATTGAGGAGGACAGTGATGGTGAGTTTGTCGTCTGCAGGAGATGGTCACAGGAATTGGGATACACATGGTGCATTGCTGTTCTCCCTGATTTTATCCCTTGATGGATTCTGGCAGATAGATTCCCTTGTCATTCATTGCCCAACCAAGTCTTCGTACTTCCTACTGTAACTCCCTCTTTGCCTGTTTCTTGCCTGGGCCATCCAACCCCTACAACTAATACAGAATGCAGCTACGTTACATCACATTTTAATGTTATCGTGTATCAAGAGAAAGCAACTATTCGCAGTAACATTCACTACAGTTGAGATGGATGCTAGCTTGCAAGGCTACATTAAATACAGACCCACTCATTCTGACAATCATAACAGGACAACTGGAGGAATACAGTTGCATATCGAAAAAGATCACAGTGCCATGAGAAGGCTGACACCTTTGTCCTAGCAAGCTCACCAGCTAGTGGTCTTAGATCATAGACAACCTCCTATCTGTCAATTCCCAATGTGTTTCAACTAGTTTCCCTGGGGGGATCATGAAACACACATGCCTTCATTAAGTTCCTCCAGACTTAATCCACAGTTTCATATAAAGATTGCAACAATATGTTCAAATATTGTAGGCGAATTCTTATGGCTGGTTTGCTTTTGCTGTATTATTGAACTAATGAATTAATCAACCTAATTATTGATCTATGAATAATGTATGAAACAATGAATAATGAAGAAAAAATATGAACTGTGGTGTTTTTCCTTTTAAAACTAAAAAAAAACATCTGAAACTGGCTTTTTTACTTACTTTATGCTGAAGTATTGAAAAGGCTCATCTTGCTCCCAAAACGTAATTATTATCTTAGAAGTATCTGCTCAGCTTTCAAGATTACAGTCACAAGACATTCACTGCAATCTGCAATGAGGACTGATAACTCAGTAAGAGAATTCCTGCTAACAGTCTTTGGACAAGGAGGCATGATTTTCAATTTAATGTGCAATTTAATTTATTCACAGCACACAACTTTTTACGCAGGTGCAAAAGTGAAGTGTGAATCCCAGAAACTAAAAAACCCTCAGCAATTTTAGGTCCGAATTTTCACCACTGTGGATATCTAAGGCCCTATTCACACCTGGCATTAACATGCGTCTTGGGTGATCCGATCACAAGTGGAAAGCTCTAAGTACGTCAGTTCACACCTGGCATTAGAATGCGTCTCCACATGCGTCTTGAATGACCAGTTGTGCTCGGATCTCACTTCCCCGCTCTATATGCAAATAAACACGTACACGTGCATGTACCAAATGACCAATCATGACGATGGGCTTGTCCTCTAAAGTTAAAATCATATTTTTAAAGAGGATTTATGATTTAATTATTTCTTAATTTTCGCCATGGCTATTTTTTTTTGTCAACAAAAAGGACAAGGACAAAAGGACAAAATAATAACAATGACGATAATATCAGTTGCTGCGCTGAACCAATGTCTGACTGTTGTCGTCCAGTCTAGCCACCACTTTTCCTAAAAAAAAAAAGAAGTGGACAGTGTGTACATGCCCTTAGCCCTGTCTGTTTACCTTTCTACATCTCACGGTTTCATACAGTTGCCGGGCTCAGGGTGTCCTGGACACCACTAGCCTGTTTAACACTAGAACCACGGCAAAGTTAATTGGCAGATTACTGCGGGAGTGTGTCAAAGTGACGCTTTTATTTTTAAACAAAAGAAAAAGTCATGTATGTGGATTTAATTTTGAAAATCAGTACGGGATTAATTTAAGGTAGGTCTTTAGAATCACAGGGATACTTGAACTTTTTGTTTTCATTAGTATAATAATGTGTTTTCAGCTTATTTTGCATGACAGTGCCACGAGAAGAGCCTTGCTTCAGAGAAGATTAATCACTGTCAGGAAATCCAAGGTGTAACTTCATTGAAAAGACACGATACTAAGCTTTATCTACATACACAAATCTTTGCTGACCTGACAGTGATCAATCTTTTCTGAAGCATTAAAATATTGTTGTCCGGGACACCATGAGCCCGGGAGCTGTATAGCCTATGGGACTCTGAGTTTGCGCTACTGTCAGACACGCACCCATTCTCTCTTGCGTCATAGCGGCAAACTTTAATCCCTGTGTGTAGGCAGTCCTTCAGTGTGGCCAAGGACACATTTGTGTACACGCTGCTACAAGAATGTGGCCATATGCGGCCCAGACCACCTCCGAATGTGGTCTGAACGATCAGATGTCAATGTGTCCTCAATGTGTCTTGGGTGCAATCACACCTATACTTACGGCTGTCCACTTGTGATCGGATCACCCAAGATGCATGTTAACGCCAGGTGTGAACAGGACCTAAGTGACACTGTGAGACTCTCTGACACTGTGTACTTCAGACTCTCATATGTGACCCAGATGTTGTGCTGATTGCTCATGGTCAGATTTGACTAATTAATACAAACAGCGAAGGGAACTGAACTTTGACCTGATGGCCGCTATCACCAGACCACCCATTCAGGGCCTTGAAGACATAATGTAGCACATAGGTAAGTCCCCACACTACCCCACCACTCTCCGATTGTAAAGGTCCTTATACTAAATAAAGATTGATTTATTGAACAAACTTGGAAATATTTTAGGCATGTTATGATAAAAATCCTGATATAAGATGAAATTTGGAAGGAAAACAAGAGATCACACACAAAAAGCTTAATATATCAATTTTGGGAATTATAGTATATTGGCCCAACTTCTATATCAAGCCCAGAGGAACTGACCTCAGTGTCTCCAGTTTACAGTGTGGATTCCCCAGTCCAGCAGAGAGCAGAATGATTCCTGAATCCTGCAGTTCATTGTCACTCAGGTCCAGCTCTCTCAGACTGGAGGAGTTTGAGCTGATAGCTGAAGCCAGCGCTTCACAGCATTCCTTACTGAGGTTACAGCTGTTCAGCCTGGAAAGGAAATCATGTCATATCAGATAATTCCACACAACCCCCCTTGCACCCACACAACCTACAGGAGCAGGGCATGACTCTCCTGTCAGAATTACAGCTGTCCTCTCAGGAGTGAGTAAGTGTATAAATGATCATCAGAATTGCACAACACTGACACAGATCCACTGATCTTTATTTTATCATGAGTTTTAAATTGTCTTCATGAGCATCAGAGTCATCCAGTCTTCATTATATTACCTAGATAGCTTTAGAGAAAAGCATTAGCGACAAATCTGAATGCACTCAGTGAAATTTCTCAAAATGTTGATGTCACAACCATGAATGGCTTAATATATTGATATTTCAATCTATGGCCATTGATGTTGTGTACTTCTGTCATACAACTGTTGTAATTAGTCTAAATTTGTAAACATTTCATATAAAATATTAAAGAACTCACAGAGCTGTTCTAGAGGCCTTGACCACTGGCAGCAGGCTCAGAAGACCTTCATCTGATCTGATGTATTTCTTCAAGTCAAACACATCCAGCTTCTCTTCTGATGTCAGCAACACAAAGACCAGAGCTGACCACTGTGCAGGTGAGAGGTCTTCTCTTGAAAGTCTTCCTGAGCTCAGGTAACTTTGGATTTCCTCCACCAGAGAATGGTCATTCAATTCATTCAGACAGTGGAACAGGTTGATGGTCTTCTCTGGAGAGAGATTCTCCCTGATCTTGTGTTTAATATACTGGACTGTTTCCTCAATGCTCTGTGAACTGCTTCCTGTCTGTGTCAGTAGACCTTGTAAGAGAGTCTGATTGGAGTCCAGTGAGAGGCCAAGAAGGAAGCGGAGGAAAAGGTCCAGGTGTCCATTCTCACTCCGCAAGGCCTGATCCACTGCTGTCTTGAGCAACACAGATAATCTTGAGCGTGAGATGAATTTAAAAAAGTGACCACGCAAGGTTTTATCAAGTAGGTGTAGGTTGCTGTTTTTGTATTCAAGAAACGTGTACAGAGCAGCAAGATACTCTTGAACACTCAGATGCACAAAGGAGTACACTTTCTGCTTTTGAATGCCACACGATTGCCTCAGGAGTTCAGTGCACAGCGCAGAGTGCATTGACACTTCACTGACATCAATGCCACTCTCTGTCAGGTCTTTCTTGTAGAAAATTAGATTTCCATTTTCCAGTTGTTGAAAAGCCAGCTTCCCTAGTTTCAAAATGGACTCTCTGTTGAGAACCATATTTGTTTCAGTTGTTCCAACATATTTCTGATTTTTCAGACTCCCCTGAAGGAGAAGGAAGTTTGTGTACATTTGAGTCAGAGTCTTAGGGATTTCTCTGCTGTCTGATTCACCCATAATTTTCTCAAGAATAGTGGCTGCAATCCAACAGAAGACTGGTATATGACACATGATGTAGAGGCTCCTTGATGACTTTATGTGTGTGATAATTCTGCTGGCCAGGTTCTGATCACTGAATCTCTTCATGAAGTACTCCTCCTTTTGTGGATCATTAAACCCTCGTACCTCTGTCACCTGCTGGACACAGTCAGGAGGAATCTGATTGGCTGCTGCTGGTCGGGTGGTGATCCAGAGGAGAGCAGAGGGAAGCAGATTCCCCTTAATGAGGTTTGTCAGCAGCACATCCACTGATGTTGACTCTGTTACATTATACCATCTCTTATTGTTCTGGAAATTTAAGGGAAGTCGACACTCATCCAGGCCATCAAAGATGAGCACAACTTTGCAACGATCAATCTTAATGGATCCCAACTGTTTCTGGATTTCAGGAAAGAAGGAGTAAATGATTTGTAACAAACTGCATTGTTCACCTTCCATCAAATTCAAGTCTCTAAAACATAGAGGAAATATGAAATCAACATCCTGGTTTGTTTTTCCTTCTGCCCAGTCAAGAATGAACTTCTGCACAGAGACAGTTTTTCCAATGCCAGCGATCCCCTTTGTCAGAACAGTTCTGATGTGTTTCTCTTGTCCAGGTAAGGGTTTAAAAATGTCATTGCATTTGATTTCAGTCTCTTGTGTGGCTGGTGTCCTGGACGCCATCTCAACCTGTCTCACTTCATGTTCATTATTGACCCATCCTTGCCCACCCTCTGTGATGTAGAGCTCTGTGTAAATCTTATCCAGAAAGATGTTGTTTCCTTGTTCGGCCAAACCCTCATATATGCACTGATATATCCTCTTCAGAATGGATTTCACTTTGTTGGACATTTTTTTCTGAACATCATCTGCAAAAAAGAGTAATCCATGGCTGTAAAACAATTATATGATCCAGACACTTAAATGACTGAATCTAATGTCGTTTTTCCAGACGTTTCTAGAATGTTTCTTGTTCTTTGTTTGAATAGCCCTTCACACCCTTAAGGATTTCTGACTTTAATTAATTGTGGATGAGTAGGAACTGCCCTCACTGCTCTTGGCTTTCCCCTTGGAACACCTTCTGCTCCCATGTCTGGTGTTTTGTTTTTTTGGTTACTCTCACTGGTTGAGTCCAGTAATGCTCAACAGAAGGCCTGTGGTCCAGATCTGGACCGAGGGAATTTTCTTTTGAGCTGCGAGACAATGCTCTTTGTGTACATCAAAGATATTCTGTAGTAATGAATACCACATACCATATAAATACAATACCACATGACTTTTATTTTGAAATGGAAGCCTGCAGAAACCACTATAGCAACAGTAAAGTGGAAAAAAATGTCTGTGGCTACAATATTGATGGACTCTATGCAAGACAGTATGCTGCAACACGTGACTCCTCTCCTGAGCACATTTTAATTAGCATCTTTTTGTCAAGAAGTTTAGTCAAATCCATGAAATTGCAAGAAAACTGACTCAGAAAATAGACAGTTAGTGGCAGATTGTGGACTGACAATTCTTGTTTGATGCTCCCTTGACATGACAATGCTAAACCAATGTGTTTAACTTGTACACAGAGTGGTAGTCTGTAAATCTGAAAATATTGACAGTTAATATTGAAATATTACCTTCTGACTTCAATATTCCATGATATTGTTGAAAGTTCTTCCAAGGTCTCCAGAGATTATTTAATTCGAGTCAGTGGTAAAGATAACCCATGGTTTAATGAATCTATCTCATCCTCTATTAGAGAAAGAGATAATGCATGGGCCAAGGCTAAAAGAAGTAATGATGCTGGAGACTGGGTACATTACAGGGCATTAAGAAACAACTGTACTAAATTGATAAAAAATGCAAAAAGTGACTACTACCTTAACTTAATAAATGAGAACCTTAATGATTCCAGTAAATTTTGGAAGTTAGTTAAATCATCATCAGGGTCTATGACACCCTCTACTCTTCCTGATCTGTTAAAGGTAAATCAAAGCGAAATTAAGGGTAAACATAACATAGCAGATGCCTTTAATATGCATTTTATCAATGCAGGCTTAACCACTCTCTCTAGTCTCCCTGTAGATGTTAAAGACAGTGTAGCCACCACCTCAAGTTGCCCTGGTAATAGTTTTAAATATTCCCCCATTTCTCCCACTCAAGTTTACAAAGCTCTATCAAGCCTTGATTGTAAAAAGTCTGCTGGTCCTGACCAAATTGAGCCTTACTTTTTAAAAACAGCTGCAAATCTGATTGTGAGACCCATTGCCTCCATTTTTAATCTCAGTTTAAGCTGCGGCTTGATCCCCAGCTCTTGGAAGTCAGCGTTTGTCCTTGCTTTATTAAAAGGTGGAGATCCCACTGTCCTGGATAATTATCGCCCTATTTCCAGACTGTCCATTACAGCTAAAGTATTTGAATCTCTTGTAAATGAACAGCGAAAGCACTTTTTATCTGATAATAATATTTTAAGTCAAACTCAGTCAGGTTTTAGACAAAGGCATAGTACTATAACTGCAGCCATATCAGTTTCAAATGATATTATTACTGCGCTGGATGATAAAAAATCATGTGCTGCACTTTTTATTGATTTATCCAAAGCGTTTGATTCAGTGGATCATGGTCTTCTCCTGCAAAGACTCAAACGCATAGGTTTTAGTAACCCTGTGCTGAACTGGTTTTCAAACTATTTACCTGGGAGAACTCAGTGTGTGTCCATAGACAATTATAACTCTGCTCCGCTAATAGTAAAAACGGGTGTCCCCCAAGGATCTGTCTTGGGACCAATTTTATTTTCTATTTATATAAATGATCTTGGTGTAGGGTTAAATCCAGCAAAGGTGCACCTCTATGCAGATGACACCATTATTTATACTGTGGCACCATCTTTAAAAATGGCAATGGATTCTTTACAGACTGCTTTTAACTTATTGCAGATGTCTCTTGTTAAATTAAAATTGGTTTTAAACTCTAAAAAGACCAAATTTATGACTTTAACGCGTTCCCGTTCATCACCCACTGAGTGTACGATCTTAACGCTAGATGGCACTCATCTAGAGAGGGTTACCTCTTATAAATACCTTGGCATCTGGCTTGATGACAAGTTAACCTTTGGTGCCCATATTGAGAGCCTCCTGAAAAAACTCAAACCAAGATTAGGTTTTTATTTTCGTTTAAAAAATGTTTCCCTTTTACTGCCAGAAAAAGACTAGTTCAAAGTACCTTTTTGTCAGTATTAGATTATGGTGATGTAATTTATATGCATGCATCTTCATCTGTTTTGAAAAGACTGGATGTAGTCTATCATGCTGCTTTGCGGTTTGTAACTGGTGCAAGCGCCCGTACACATCATTGTAGCTTATATGAATTGGTTCAATGGACTTCACTGTGTCTAAGGAGAAAAACCCATATGTTAATTTTTATTGCAAAAGCTTTACTGGGTAAATTACCGGAGTACATATCTAGTTTGCTGATATATTGTCACAGTAACTATAACACTAGATCATCAGAGAAAATTCTCCTCGTGGTCCCAACCACCCGAACAGAGCTTGGTAAATCTGCCTTTTCCTGTCATGCGCCGCAAGCTTGGAATGAGCTGCAAGGCATACTTAACTTGGAATCTTTACCCTCTCCCGACATGTTTAAAAATATTTTAAAATCAGTTTTTACAGAACAGTGTCATTGCTTTTAACATGTGCCAGTGTTTTTTTTTCATGTTTTTTTCTTAGCCCAAGATCCCTGTATGTTTTGTGTCTGTCTGTTGTATTTTTGATGTTTTTGTGGTGTTATCTGTCCTTGTTTGTATCTTTATATGAAACATTTTTTTTAATCTTATTTTGCTGCCCATCTTGACCAGGACTCCCTGGCAGAAGAGATATTGTATCTCAATGGGACCTTCCTGGTTAAATAAAGGATAAATAAAAATAAAAATAAAAATTAGGGTGTTGTTAACTATCATTACTAATTTTCACATTGAGCAACATTCTTTCTGTTCTTTCCACATTTTACTCAAATTGTTATAGTCACACCTCAGTGGGGTTAATAAAAGTGAAAACAAGTTTTTAGCAATGACATCTTTTTGTTTTTCACATATTCAAGTATATCATTTATCAATGCTGCGAGCAGGACTTGTGGCCTGCCACATCACAGGAATTGTTAAAAAAATTGAACTGAAAATTCACTGAAAACTCTATGCTGCCAGCACAACACACCTGGACTCAGTGATTACCTGGGATTTATCTACTCACCAGGAACCTCAGGTTTCTCCATGGATGAATCTGTGACACCTGACCCCCTCCTGGACTGAGAAGGAGAGACTGGAGAGGATGAGACAAGCATACTTTCAGGACACACTCTAAACAATAAAGTAATTTAACAGCAGATACACATACTTTGTGTTCATTTTGAAAATGCTCTGGCCAGTGGCACTAAAACATTTTTAACTGACCACTGATCTGGCAAAAAAAAAGAACGCAAATTAAACATCATCACCAATTCAAATCTGTTTAAGAAAATAAAAGTGGAGAGGGAGATTTGACCCCTAAATTATTTATTTCATGTCTTAAAAAATTGCACTGCACTTTTGATAAAAATTACACCTATTGCTAATGTGAAGTATTGACATTTGTGGTGGAATTTCCCATTTGTGGGTTAGTGATTTTTTTTTTTAACACTCAATTCAGGTGGTCTTTAAATCACTAGTGATACAGGCTGGCTAGACACAGGGTGTGTTTATGGATGCACCTGTATCTTTCAAATAAATATAAAAACAAATAAATCCACAAGAGCCCATTCTCATGAAACATACTTGGCCCATATGCGAGATTATTGGTAATGGCTATGAAATGGAAAATCTTCCTTACCTTTGTTATCAGAGCCAATGGTTACATTGACAGTAAAATCACCCGCAATATTACATCCATCAAGCTGTGGTAGCACAGCGGTGCCTCCAGTCTGTGCTGTGATGGAGGGATGGAGAGAAGTTGTTCTCTTTGGAAGAGGTGGTGGTTTAACACGGTTCTTTCCTGCTGGACAGAAAGCAGAGGAGAAGCCATAAAAAACGTATACTGCATGAGTGGCTCACTTTAGTGATTTAGATTTTGGAGTGACCTTTGCTCCAACAGGGAGAGCATTATCAGAATATTTTATACTGCAGTATGTTGCTACAGAACTCTCCCCATTCTTTTTAATGTTTGGTCAGAATGCAAGGCACACCCATGGAACCCGGGGCCTCACCAGCAGCAGGAGACTGGGTTGCAGCTCACCAGGAGAGGCCTGGGGAGACTATGGAGGCAGCAGGTAACACGTTCATGCAGGGTGCAGACAGGAGAAGGGAATAAAATATGAATTCTGGGAATGCTGCAAAATTGCATGTAGGGCTGCTAGTTTATGAGGGGAATCATCTATATGACTTCACTGTGCACAGAGTGGTAGGCAGATGCAATCCAAGGGAGCACATTTATACTGACTAGACTAGACATTGGGTGGGGGAGGCCTGTCTTGCAGTCTGCATCACAATGATTTGGAGGGATGTTCTATACCTGGTAATCCAGGCTCTGTAGTATCTGCCACCTCAGCTCACACAGAAACACCAAAATATTGGCATCTGTGACTGCAGCAGTTAATGTACAAGGTCATCTTAAGAGAAATTATCTGTTATAGTGCTGTGTATATAGTAAGTAATAGTAATTTATTTCGGTCCTTATTAACAATTATAGAAAATGAATGCACAAAGAAATAAATAACAAGGCATTAAATTAAAAGGGAAAACAAAAAACAAGACAAAAAAAAAAACCTGAAAAATATTGACCGAAAAGGTGTAGGCTGAAGCTGTAGCTTATTATACCTACCCTTTTTACGTAACATATTCTAATTCTAATAAGCAAATCTTTCTTACTATGTTTAGACTATACAAAGACAAAACAAAACATAAGCAAAAACAAAAGTTCCAAATGTTTCATATACAATAGTGATCATACCTCCGTTATGTATTTGTTTACCACCTTATTTTTAAACATTTTTTTTAATTTGCAAAGTGAACTACACATTCTTAATTCCTTGTCATAACTATTTCACAAGTTTACCCATTTGACAGATATACATCTGTTTTTTATATTTGTCCTTACCTTTGTTTTTTTTTTTTAAACATACATATTCCCCTAAGCTCATACTGGCTCTCTAATTTGAAACAACCTCTGAATACAGTTAGGAAGTAAATTGTTTTGTGCTTTGTACATTATCTATGCAGTTTTAAGATCAACTAGATCACAAAATTTTAAAGTATGTAAGTTAATATATAGTGCGTTGGTTGGTTCATAATAATTCGATCGACTTACAATTCTTATGGCTCTCTTCTGTAGCATGTAAATTGGATTAGTGTTGGTTTTATAGGTGTTTCCCCATATCTCCACACAGTAGGTAATGTATGGAACTATGAGAGAACAATACAGTATATATAGTGATTTCTGATTCAAGATATCCTTAGTTTTATTTAATATTGCTATGGTTTTAGACATTGAGTCTAAATGAGTCAATAAGGTTGTTGCTGCACACAATTGCCACTGTGTCACAAAACTTATTCAACCTTTCCGTGCATGCAAGGTTCGTGGAGGGAAAACAGACACAAGCTTTGGGTCAGAATGCTTGAATCTTGGAAAATAATGAGACACACACTCATTCTGAAGAACATGTCCTCATTTTGTGCAAATTCCGCCCCCAAAATGTATCTCCCATATAGGAGCTTGTGGACCATGCGGACCATTGCTGAATATGGTTGGCAGCAACAGAGGTGCCTGTGGGTCTTAATCAGGGTGTCTGCATGTGTACCTCAGGTCTGAATCAGCCCCTTAAATTCTGGTGTGGGAGTGATTGTCTCTCATAGGTTAAACTCTGGTGTGGGAGTGATTGTCTCTCATGGGTTAGACTCTGGTGTGGGAGTGATTGTCTCTCATGGGTTAAACTCTGGTGTGGGAGTGATTGTCTCTCATGGGTTAGACTCTGGTGTGGGATTGATTGTCTCTCATGGGTTAAACTCTGGTGTGGGAGTGATTGTCTCTCATAGGTTAGGCTCTGGTGTGTGAGTGATTGTCTCTCATGGGTTAGACTCTGGTGTGTGAGTGATTGTCTCTCATAGGTTAGGCTCTGGTGTGTGAGTGATTGTCTCTCATGGGTTAGACTCTGATGTGTGAGTTCTGAGCTGCACCAACATATTGGGCAATTTAGTGCATCCTTTGTGCATATATTTACAGGGCTGATAGGGTTATTGCAGTGGTCGCAGCCTGGTCTAGAGAGCTATCATTCTCCTTAATTTCCAGCTACCACTACGTATTTCTAGAGGAGTGGGACCACCTGTTAATGGCTAAAATCAGTCTCTTGTTATAGAGAGCAAAGTTGATTGATGACATCAGGGAAATGTAATCACACACACACACACACACACTGTAAGGGTTTTGGCAGAATTTGGGGAGCCAGTATGTTATGGTCCCTGATGGTACATCTGGACACATGGATTGGCTGTGATTGGTCGGCTCACCTGAGACTCCAGGTGTCTCCCTGGATGGATGTGTGACCTCTGACCCACTACTGTTCTGAGCAGGGGAGACTGCAGGAGATGAGAGGAACAAAAAGTAATGACTGAATATAAAATCATTTAATAGTAGAGAACAGATTATGAGTTTGAGGTTTTACATTTTAAGAATGTCTGAGCCAAGAATGCTTAAATATTTTCGGCTTCTCCAAATCAAGATGTAGTCACTAACATATTTGCACTAACTGATGTTTGTTGAATAGAGTGTTAGGTGTTTTTTTATTAAAGCAAATTAGCTGTTATGTGTAGGTGTTAGCTGAACAGTTTGAGTGCTATCATTACATCGTGTTTTTCCCATGTGGCAGGTCTGCTTATTATAGAGTCAAAACAATTTTGTTTATCATACTTTTTTCAGTGTCTTGCACCAGCTTCTGAACAAGATCGTTTCTCTGAATTTTCTTCAGAAGCTCCAGTGTGATCTTGAGGGATGACTCTTTGCCATAAGATTTCATCATAATGTCGACAACGTCTGGCACATCTGTACCCTCCAGCTTCCCCCGTGGAATGGGTTTATATCCTTCCAGAACATTATCTTTCAAATACAGTCTGAACTTTTTAAAGTCTTTCTCTTCTAATTCCTCCAGAGTGTCCACGATTAGTTGAGCCATAGCAGGGGCCTAAATATGTGAAACAAGGTAGTTAGTAACTCGATAGTAGACCATTCTAGATAACTGCATGATAGTTTTTATTTACAGTAATCACAGTAGAAACAAAAAAAAAAAAAAACAGTTTGAGCATGGTAAAGGAGGTTCGTAGGGAGAATGTCTGTAAGTTTTCCCAATGGAGTGACAGGCATGGTCCATTTTACTACTAAAGCCTCTTTCAAAGCACATTTTACATTTACATTTATTCATTTGGCAGACGCTATCTAAAGTGACTTACATTGATTACCATTCTTTTACAATGTTATCCATTTATACAGCTGGATATTTACTGAGGCAATTGGGGGTTAAGTACCTTGCCTAAGGGTACAGCAACAGTGTCCTAGCGGGGATCGAACCAGCAACCTTTCGGTTACGAATCCTGCTCCTTAACCACTATGCTACACTGCTAAATGCAGCACTGCTAAATGCTTCTAAAGTTCACTAACATATTAGTGCTTTTAAACATTTAACACATTAAGATGAATTGGAGCAAACACAGACACCCTCTATGGAGAAATCCAGGAAGTGACTGAGTGCAGTAAAAGAGAAAATTTCACTCAGATGGGAGCCACAGAACTGAGGAGGCTGTAAGATTGGAATACATATACTGGGAAACCTTGAAAAACTCTGGACAGACCACAAATCACAGGGAAGTGTGCACTACGCATGCATATAAACCTATTACTGTTTCATGGCCTGTGCTGTTATGATGGATTTGTGATGTTTGTGGTGGATTTTTTAATGGTTGCCAAATCTTTACGGTATGACTGGCTTTTAACTTTGGGAGAACATCTTCTAATCGATGTTAATATTTAAGATGTCTGGGTGTACTGTATCCCCCAAACAGCACCCCTTAGAGAATCACCTGGATTTAAAGATCTAACACCCCCACCCCTCACAGTCCTCAAACTGCCCTGGTGCTCTTCTCCCTCTAGAGAGCACCCCCTTCTGCACCCCCATGCTGACCTTAGGAGTGCTACACTGGTCAATACTTAACTGGCTGTCACTGTGTGTGTGACGCAAGTATTTTGGACAAGTATGGGACCTGGGCTCATTCAAATCCCAACTTCCGGAGCTAAATGTTGAGCTGGAAGGCTAAGGTATTTACCCCTTCCCACACTCTGCCCCCACTCCCTCTACATTTAGCCCCTCCCACACTCTGCCCCCACTCCCTCTACATTTACCCCCTCCCACACTCTGCCCCCACTCCCTCTACATTTAACCCTCCCAGACTGTACTGTCAATTAATCCAAAACTGAAGAACAGAATGCCATTCAGCCAATTTTTAAAGACATTTAATCACTGGGGTGAATCTGCAAGCTGCCATCCATTCCCTTACTCTCCCACTCTCTGTTCCATTCCTTGTGCTTTTGGTTCATGTAAAACCTGAAGAACAGAATGCTGTCCAACCAGTTTTTAGCAGACAGTAGACTTTTGTCAATATGTCAGCTATTACATTAAAATAAATACATATTTTTAGTTTGGAATGCCCAGTGATATTTTTCCCATTTTCTCCCAGTTTTTGGAATGAAACTGAGGCTAGGCTAGGCTGTAACCCTAACAGATAACCTGGAGGGTGAGACAAACATGCAGCTCGCTCACAAACACATGATATAAACTGGCGCTGCTCCGCACACCACAGTACTGCATGCCAGGCTTGCACAGACATCAGTCAGAGGAGGACACTGCATATGTAGCTTTATAACAGACCTGCGTGTACCTGACTGACCAGCAGGGGTCACTAATGGGCAATGGGGCAGACAAACCCCAAGCTGACCTACCCTTCGCTATTAACCCTCAGGTGATGACATGACCGGGGTAAAACTCTGGCCATAGTGCTCAGCTTTGTGCTGTTACTGGTTGAGCCACTTGGCAACCCATAGTCAGGGCTCCCAACTCTCACGCATTGAGCGTGAGACTCACGCAATTGGCTCAGATCTCACGCTCTCACGCCACACGTCTCTTCTCACGCTAACTTTTCGTCTTCGCTTCCTCCGATGTAAAATTTGTGATTTTTACAGTTTTTTACAACCGTTTTCACACTTAGGTCAATACCATGGCCACTTTTTCAAAACTCTTAACACTGTGTGCTTAACAACCATGCATATGAGCACATCAGTTAATCTTTCGTGCAAAATGCACTACAACCACCAAAACACTTCATAATTCACCCAAAAGTGACTCGTGCTGCCATAACTATAGCAAATGCTCTCTCCCAGCAGACTACTTTGTCACTCAAAGTACAATGGACTGAAAAACAGAAACAACTTAAAGCATTGCAAATGCATAGATTATGTGTTGCTGTATCCTCTGTTTTAGCATAGATTACTGTAGTGTTGCATTTTAAAAAAAGAAAAAAAGAATGACACCTCTTTAGAGTACATATTGTAATACAAAACAATTCTAAAATGTTGCAATATGTTTCATTACAGCAATATGCTAAAATTTCTGTTACTGTATAGGCCTACCACAGCACAACAAAAAGCATGCAGATGTTACGTATTCATTTCCAGTGCATTAAGTTTATTGTTTATTGTTTATAGGATCCCCATTAGCCGAGCCATACAGCCCCGCTATTCTTCCTGCGGATCGAAAAATAAAGAATCATAATAATCAAATTAAAAAAATGCATTACATTGCAAGAGACATCAAAAAAAAAAAAAAAAAAACTCCAAAGACACAAAAATGAGTTATTTAAATAAGAAGGATAAGCACACAATCATTGTAAAACACACTAAAAGAAGACGAGTAAAAAAGAAAATACTACAAATGCACCCACTAACAAGGACTGATATAATAGCAGTGATTAGGTATATATCTGACCCAGGTAATTCTTTACTTGCTTTTTAAAAGTAGATTTAATATTTATTTTTGTTAAAAAAGATGGCAGCTCATTCCATGATGTAATTGCTCTATATATAACTGTGCGTTGAAGTGAATTGGTATTAGCCTTTGGTACTACAAAACGTCCTTCCACCGCATATCGTGTGCTATAGGTGTGGGAGTAGCAACTTTTATGGAAAAGATTATATTGATTTGGTGGGGTCTTTTTATTTAAAATTGACCAGGTTGAGAGTAGTAGAGAAGCGGGCTGCAGTGTAGCATAGTGGTTAAGGAGCAGGACTCGTAACCGAAAGGATCCCTGCTTGGGAACTGCTGCTGTACCCTTGGGCAAGGTACTTAACCCACAATTGCCTCGGTAAATATCCAGCTGTATAAATGGATAACGTTGTAACTGTAACCTATGTAAGTCGCTTTGGATAAAAGCGTCTGCCAAGTGAATAAATGTAAATGTTTAGCCTATCTTCAACTTTAAGCCAATGTAAACTTGAATGCATGCTGTTGATGTTTGTTCTATATGGACATTTGAGAGCAAGGCGTGCTGCTTTGTTCTGGACCAGCTGAAGTTTTCCCAGATGTTTCTTTGTGGCATTTGACCATATGATGGTACAATACTCCATCTGAGCTAGAACCAAGGCACCCATAACCTTCTTGGTTAATTCAGGTGTAAGGTATGTGCTACAATCTTGTCAATTTGCTTTGACCAGGACAATCTACAGTCTAAGATGACACCAAGCAACTTTGTTTCCTTAATCTAGTTGCTTGGTGTCAACTAGGTTATGATGTGTTGTTGTTTGTAACCTAGTTACAAACAACAACACATGATACAGTATACCTCAGTAATACCACTGGAAGTCTACTGTAGCCCTAATGCTGATCCATGGTGTACTCTGTATTTTGGGTCAAATTTTTACGATTTTCACATTTACTGCAACATTCTCCCTTGCCTTGAACCTTTAGAAAAAAATCTTTAGCATATCTTATCCACCCCTACAATCCCCCACGCCCCATAAATATTGGAAGCCAAGCAGCTATCATGACACCAAGAGCAAACTTTTTGATCTGTTGTTTTGCCTGTCACAATACTTTAGATACTACTGTTGAGTGTGGTAAATTTACTGTAGTTGCATTCTTGGGTCACTTTCTCTCACTGATAGCCCATGACTTACATATACAGCAGTAATAGTGGAAAAATCTCTTCAGCAACAACTACATCTATATTTTGCCTATATACATGCAAATTTCAACGCAAATATGACCATTTACAAAAGTGGTAACAAGGCTGCAAACAAAAAACTGAATAAACTTTCTGCTAAAATCAGAATAATCTGTCTTATTTCAAGCATATAGTTTCATTTGTCTGTCAAAATGCAGTATATTTCCATCTACAGTGATCTAAATTTCGTTAGGTTTTGAACTGAAAGTTAACTGTTTTGAACAGAGTATCTTAATGTCTGCAAAATTTGCTGTAGTTGTACAGAATTTTGCTGGTGGTGAACATTGACTGAGAGAGGTATTCATGAATTTCGGAGGAAGTGGTGATTGAATGCATTTTGTATCAAAGCAATGCAAAAGTATACACAGTTTAGTTCACATAGTCTACTGATATGGTGTATGTGTTAAGTGTTTTGAAAACGTGGACATGGTATTGAAACACGTGTGAAAATGATTGTAAAAAACTGTAAGCCAAAGAACAGCAGTGCGTGCAACAACAAATCATTGCAATGCGCGTTCCGGTGGAGCAGCCAATCACAATGATTTTGTGGTCGAGCAGCTAACCGTTGAGCATGAGTGCAAGACTGGAGGAACAAATACATGAAGAAGGCAGACATCCCACCCCTCCCGGAAGTTCCGGGAGTCTCCCGCATATTGATAGCGGCTCCCTGACGCCCGTAAATTATACACAATATCCCGGAAAGCGAATTTTTTGAGAGCAAGAGGGCGAGAGAGAGAGCGAGAGACCGACAGATGGAGTGACAGAGAGAGGGAGCAAGACCCCCCGGAACAAATATCACTCCAAGCTGAACTCAAAAGTTGACAGCCCTGCATAGTAAAAAAGTTCACCTGCATATCTGACTTTGGTGCGCATATCACGCAGACAATAACATGAAAACTGTCTTAAATAATAAACAATCCTGAATCAACATTGAAGCCTCCAGAGCTGATTCATCATGTATTAGAGTGGATTTGCAGTATCTATTACTGCCTGCCTTTATGGAAGACCCAGCAGTATTCTGATCTGCCCTCTTTGATCTGTTTACAGAATAGTAACCTGGGTACCACTGATACCACTGACTCTCAATCCTCATTTACCCTCTCCTACTCCATATTAGAGAATGTACTCACCTGGAAACAGGTACTAAATGGCCCAAATTTTATTCATCTGCTCTGACTCTGGAGCTGATACTGATACTGCACAGTGACGTATGGGGTCAAGGGGCATCACAGAGTGTGATTAATCTGCGTTAATTTTTTTGACGCGTTATTTTTCTACAATAAATTAATCGAAATTAACGCGTTATTTTGACAACCCTAGTTAATACTATAAACTCACGTTTGGATTTGTCAACAGCTGACAGAACAGCTAAGCTAGCTGCTAGCTGGCTGCTAGCTTGTTCTGCTGGCTAGCAAAGTGACAAATCAAACGTGAGTTTATAGCTATTAACTAGGTTTCTGTCAAAATAACGTGAGTTAATTTATTAACTAGATTAATTTAATTTCGTAGAAAAAAATAACGCGTCAAAAAAATTAACGCAGATTAATCACACTCTGTGATGCCCCTTGACCCCATACGTCACTGTGCATTTAACCATTTATCATACCCAACTGCAGGCTAGCTAGGTTGTTTTATATCATACACGAAACGCATCCATATTTGCGCTGTCGGTAATTAAGTTCGCATTGGTGTAATCAACGATTGCATCGGGTTGCATCTGTAAAGCGGAGTGATACATGCATAGTTAAAAGTGCCAGTACTGTTATACTGAATATCAGCACTCATGGAATGTCTGTCCAGTAAAACTACTTGGTCAGAGCTGACTGTTGTATAAAGAACAATTTGAACATAAAATGCTTCTCACGTCAAATATTGATATATGCGATTAATTTAGATTAATTAATTACAAAACATGTAATTAATTAGATTAATTTTTAATCCTTTGACAGCCCTGGTATTAACGTTACAGAGCTACAAAAACTCGATAGCTAGCTAGTGTATTAGTATCCGTGTAAGCACACATACATCTCCGAGACGTCTATGCGATGTATGCCGATAGATCTGGAAGAGGTATAACGTTTGCTCATCTGGAAGACGTCTCTGAGTCATCAAGTTTGAATGTCTACGGTTTAACAACAAATTACGGGTAAAAGTAAAACATCCGAAACATTTTAAACATTTTAGGGAGTCAATAACACCTTGATATTTCAGTATTGTTTATACGCCAGTGTCATTATCAGCAGTCATACATAACATAACATGGGCTAGTTTTATGCCTTTCTGCTTAAAGTCTGTGTTGTTATCATACAGTGAGTCATTTAGCAGTACATTTGAAGTACACATTTTAAACTTTAGCTACGTAAGCAACTTTGATGTAACCGGTATTGTTAACCTTTTTTTACCAGCAAATCATACACGGCCAAGAACTCACACAGACTTTGCTTAGCTGGAGAAAATAATGATAAATGGCATTAAATGTGGCATTAAATATGTACGGTGGCACATACAGCTATACCGGTCCACACGTTTGTTTTGACACGTTTGTTTGTTCTACGTCAGAACGTCCCCTTCTTCGACAGCATTGTTGGCAGGGCAGCCAGAGTGAATTTTAATGCTCTCGCCGCTGCCGGTGTGAACATACGTCATCGGCGATTAGTCGACGTCTACTCGACTTTCATTACATAACTGTCGAAATCTCAAGTCGTGCAACCCCTACTGTGTGCACATGTGCAGAAGGTGGATTTGGGCCTGAAACATGGATGCAACACACACATGCACACACACACACACACACACACACACACACACACACACACACACACACACACACACACACACACACACACACACACACACACACACACACACACAAACAGTTACAGGGTAGGGAATGATGAATTTGATCTGCCATAGCTGGACTTTTATCACTTGTGTAGTTTGTCAATGAAAACAACTCATCCTCAAACTTAAACCCTTCATTATCATTCACCCAGTGCAAGGACTACAAAAAACACACCGTTCTGAATACTTTAACATTTTTAAGTCAGTTAATTTTCCAGTATTGGTGAAGGCTCGTCCTTCAGAGACATAGTAGGAAAGCACAGTGCCTCAACCATTTTCTCTCTGCTCTCCGTCTATGATCTCTGCCTAAACATTACATTACATTACAAGCATTTAGCAGACTCTCTTATCCAAAGCAACGTCCATCACAATAGAGCATAAGTGTATCCATTCAATTTAAACGAGCATCAGTGTTAGACCAGGCTAACAACACTCCCAGACCAGTGAGTGTGAGCATAACAGTATTCAAGCCCCACCACAAGTTAACGTGTGCACTCTGACAAAAGCCAAGACAAAACCCAACACATGGAGAACACAGTGGATCAATGATCTCTCCCTCCGCTCAGAACATGGAGAAAACAGTGGATCATTAGATCCTCCTGCAGTCATCAGGTACTGGATTGATACCTGATGCTGCTGACACACAATTCTTACTTATGCATTCTGTACTGACCTGTAAACAGGTACTTACTGGTCTGACTCAACTTCATATTATATAACAACTCACCTGCACACAGGTATTTACTGGTCTGTTCTCACATTATATAGATTGTACTCACCTGTACACAGGTACTTGGTTGATTCTCTGAGCTTATTCTTCTGCTCTGACTCCTCCATCAGTCTCACAGCAAACACTGAGCAGTTTACTTTCATCTGCATGTGGTAACTTGTAGAAAGGAATGTAACAGACTGATGTTGGAGGTTTATTTTGCAATGGAACTGACCAGCTGCCATAGGAGCAGTTCTGTCTCCTTGCTGATGTTAATATTTCCTGTGAAACAGATTTATACAGGTATTGTTTTAACTGTTATTCATATTATGTTAACACTGTGTGCACATGGGGGTTATGAGCTCAGAATGAAGAAAAGAGATTTCTGTAACTGTTGCTGTGGTATTCCTGGCAGCAGACTAGCAGTTACAGAGACATTGGGGGCGGGGTTCCAGGTCTCTTTTAGGGTTTGGATGAATCCACTGCAATGGAAAAGAGTCACATTGTTTAAAATGTGCAAGAAAGAGGCAGTGAAATAGGAGTTGTGGCACAGAAAAAACAAGCTGGATCCTGCAAATGAAAGTTAGAACATTTGGCAGACAGATCACTGCCTGCAGACTACAGCAGATAAGCTGCTTCTGTTTGGCAAAGTCTTTCTAAAGCTGCTGGTTCCATGGCCACTGGTTCCCCTGCAGCTGCAGCAAATTCACACATGCTGCTGCTGGATGCCAGTGAATGATCCAGCTGGAAGCGATGGTTCCTTTTGGGACTGAGGTATGAACTGCAATTTAGTATGGTGGTCTTCTGAGGTCTTCTAAAATGTAGTTCTTTCTTTGTACAAACATACAGACTGTCAAGTTTACTATATTTTGCTGTAAGAGTCTCATTTTCATTGGAAGTTTGATATCCATGCCATGCATTGAGGGAATGCATCTCATAGCCTGTCACTGTCCTGGCTCAGGGTGGTGTCAGGTGAGCTGGGCTGGTTTATGCAGGTGACAGTGAGAGGGGGGTCCTGGAGGGAGCTGTGGGGGGAGATATGGTCGAGTTACTCTACAGCAGACTGGCAGCCTGTTAGGGCGAGTGGATCAGACTGGATGGAAAGCTGAGGTTTTTCTTGTGCGTGTCCATGCGCGTTTCTGTGTTTGCTTGCATGTGCAGCCGGCAGACAAGTTAGAACAATCTGCATACCTTCTTCTCTCTCCCCATCCTTCATTGATGGACTCCCACAGACAAACTCTTGCAAACACACTGCAGCAGATAAACTCCCTCGCTTCTGTTTGGCTAAGGCCAGGGCCAAAAAAACCACACCAGTTGTGTCGCGTGTGCGTGACGGCTACGTTGCTGAACTGCTACGGCTCGCACGCGTGTGTTTGTCCACACCGCCAGCGCTGCTGCTGTGGCACTGCTACTGCCAGCCCTGTCTTTCTACATTGAGTTTGCCTTTGATAATGGCCATCAATAACAGTGGTGGCGGGTGAGCTGGAAACAGGGGAAGCCCGAACATTGCCTTTAAATCTATCTTATCATTACTTACAACCTGTTCCCCTTTATCCTCCTTGATTAACAAGAAAACAAATAATTCACAGAATAATCGACACCAATCGCGTAATTAGAACAAATGATTATGCTCACAAAACAGCGCAGATTGTCTGAAATTTATGTGCTATTGCGAAAGCTACAGCATGAAATTGTGTAATTAGCAACAAGAGTGGAGATTTACTAGATTTATTAGTCTCTGCATCCCTTGCTGTTGAGTGAGTTCCTCTGTACTGCAGTCTGGATGGAGATGTGGAAGGTTTTCTTCAGCAACAGACAGGCAGTTACAGAGTCATTAGGAGAAGGGTTTCTTTCTTCTCAAAGAAAGAGTCAGCTACCCATTGAGCTCTACCCAGCTAGCAGTGAAAGGTGATTCTCACCTCCACCTCCATCAGCATTAGCAGCTGCTGCTCCTGGCCTGCTGCAGCAAGGCATGCTGGGTACTGGTGCATTTCCTTTAATGCCAGAGACAAAGGCCTATAAAGGTTACATGTATGTGCATGTTCCATATGAATTATGAATAAAGTTCTGTTTTCTGAATTCACTATATCTCCTAACTGAACTATACTTCCAACGCTTGCTAATTTTCACAGGTCTGCACCAAAATGACCTCATTAACTACCTAAATCAGCAAAACACTTACCAGGGCCATGTGACTTTAACCCCAGCCATGAAATTGCGGTTGTCCTATGAACAACAAATCTAAACACTACACATGCAAATGAATATGTATCTGATTATAGGAAGTCCATATAGTTAATATGATGATTATAAGCATCAAAAAATAATCAGACTCCACCCGTATTGAGGAGACCACCTCCTGTACTGGGTGTTAGACAGACATCTTCATGAAAATGTTGAGAAATGTAACAAAGACTTACCACTCCACGTATTAGTTGTACACGGCTGATTCAGGTAGTCAAGGGCACACTGATTAGAGTGCTGTGCTGAAACAAAAATGTGCACACCTGTGGCCTTCCAGGACCCGGAGTGAAGATCAGGTAACGAGTCCCTAAAAGATGTTAAAAGTTAGGGTCCCACTTTGCAATACTTAACCTACACGACATACTATCTACAGTGTATGACCCAATGACAGATTTTCCACCAGGGATGGGTGAGGTGTGCAATAACACAACGCAACAGCAAGTGTTATATATCACTGGGACTTTTATTTTGATGTGAAACTTAAATGACCTTTCAAATGCAGGAACAGAAAACAAACGCAAGCTCACTGTTGAGTGTAACTTACACTGTTTGCCTGCTCCTCCCTCCCTGTCTAACCTAAGATAAGATGCCTCCCAGCAGCACACAGTCAGGGCAAGAAGAATGTTCCAGTCCAGGCAAGAGTCACCACACAGCTCAGGCACTCACACAGGAAAAGGGTCACAGCAGGTATTCAGGGACTCTGACAGAAAATGATTTTGCACAGGAAGGCAAGTAATTATATCAGAGCAGCATTTTTTTTTTCTTTTTAGTCAACTGACAAAGTTCCTCATTGGAGTTTAAGAACAACCAAACGTGTGCTTGTTGAATCTTACTAGTTATTTTTAGTATTTGCACAGTTTAATAGTAATAACATTTCTGAAATATAAAAATTTCTAAAAATTATAATAAATAATACTTGTATTATTTTAACTGCTGCACCATGTCCACTCTCTTGTCAGTGATTTCTGTGCTAGTAGAAAAGTAGTAGTCATTGGGAGAAGGGTTCATATGTCCAGGTGTATCTCTTGTAGGGTCTGGATGAACAGGGTGGAGTGGAACAGAGGCACATGGTCACATCTTTTAAAAAAAGCTGTCAGACTTTTAATGTGTTGATTGTAAGGCTGAAGTGAACAGAGGTGGAACTTTCAAAAAGTCCAGTTGTTTTTAGATGATTTTGGTTTTAGAATCAGAAAATCTAGGGAATGCATAAGCATGTGCACGAAATTCAAGATTCAAAGTTTATTGTATTTCAAAAATAGCATATTTCTCCTCAGCTCAACATAAACTGACAAAATACAAAGTGAACACAGTGCATTGCAGATCATTGAAGGGTAGAGTTACGAGGCTTTACTGAGATGCTGTATAGCTGCAGGAATGAAACTCTTCTCGCATCTCAGAGCACAAAGCTTCCTACTGGACAGGTGATTTTCACAAAGGTAGAGTGGCTGCTGCATGTCATTGACACAGGTAAACACTCCTGGCCTGTGTGCAGTTGTGGAGCTGGCTGTGTAAAAAGGATCATGAAGGTAGAGGATGATGACACCTTCATACGGGACTCGTGCTCTCTCACACTCAGGCCTGTCATTGACTGGCTGTGGCTGTAATGTCTCTCCAGGTGAGAAACAGCAGACTGTGAATGCTCCAGACAGCGAGAGACTCCGACCCGCCCACAGCCTGAGGGTGTGGTCCTCTAGATAAGCAGGCCGTTTGTTTCTTGAAGTCCCCTCATCAGCTGTGCCCAGTCTCCTCTCTGACTGATGAGGTGACATGCTGAAACAGCAGTGAGGGTCACCCCAGTGTGTAAAAATCAGCCATGAACAATAATGCATCACATTTACAGAAAGTGAATATTCAAAAATCCATGTGCTCAAAAACAGAATATTAAATTTCATTTAACATAAGAAATTAAATGCATTAACTTATGGAAATCTACACCACTACATGTTCCATATCCAGCAACCCAATTAAACACTGACACCATACAAAGCATGAAGTTCATTTAACACAACAGTTCTGGCAGAATATAATTAATTTAGGACACACTCTGGGTGTCAGTATTCTGATTAACTTCTGCTTCTGCCTCCTGTAAGATCTGGCAGTGCTGGACCCCTCTCCAAGTCACCACAGATTCACAGAACTCTCATTAGCCATTGCAAAAAAACATAAAAAATGGTAAATGGTAAATGGTACACTTTATTAATCCCCATGGGGAAATTCGTCTTCTGCATTTGAGTATTAACCTTAACATGCATGTCTTTTTAATGGTGTATAGTATGTCCAAACAAAGTCTGTCCTTGGGTTTCAATTCTTTGAGACTGACCCCTGGATCCTCTTTCATTGAACTTTTCCTCCACCACAGTTGCCCAAAGACACAGGTGTTCCTCCAGGACACAGGAGTCTATTCCAGCTGGCACAGGGACACTGAGGAGACAGAGTCAACCCAAAATCCAGGATAGAGGGGCTCAGTGAATGTGGTGTGGAATGTGTGCAGGAGGGTCAGTGTGTCAGAGGAGACGCTGTAGAAGGACAGAGTGCCAGCTGGCCAGTCCAAATACACTCCTACTCTGCCAGAGCAGGAGGGAGGGGCAGGTATGCGAGTTTCCTCATTATTGTGCCTGACAGAGTAACTGCCATTGAACGTAGACCAACACCAGGACTTATCACTGTGTCCAAGAAGAATTTCATTCCACCCTTTCCTGTTGATTCCTTTGTATGCTACTCCTATATCTGCATAATTCCCACTCCACTCAGCCTCCCAGTAGCAGCGCCCAGACAGACCCTCTCTGCACAGCACTTGTTTCCTCTTATCAAATCTCTCTGGATGGTCAGGATATGGCTGCTCCTTTCTCTCCCGTGTCACCTTTCTGTCCCCCTCAGACAGAGACAGGTTTCTGTGTGCTGTGTTGGGATCCAGTGTGAGCTGGCAGGCATCTGCAAACAGGAGGAGAGGAGAATCCCCACACACACACATATACAAGTAAAGAAGTGAAATATGAGAAATGTGCTTAAAAAGTCTTAATTTGTTGTATTGATTCATTGATTCTGTTTTTTGATTCAAAAATATAATCAATTACCCAGACCTTTAAATATGAGACAGACTGGTATATTCTACTACTATCCTGAGTGATTCTTATAGTTGGACGATTTTTGTATGTAGAGGACTTTAAATCCGAGTAGCAAACTGAGATGAATATGATGTTTTTCCTGATTTCAATACTTTCATAACATTGAATTCAGCAGTTATTAACTTATTAATTAATACTGTGTTAAATCTAACCCATGTCTGATTAAAGGAAATCATGATAGAATTGAATTAGTCTCCGTAAATTGTTGTCCTTACAGAAAATAAATAATATGAATTTCTAGAATATTCTGGATATTTTTCAGATGGTGAGAACTTTCCTGGTGTTTCTGTTATAGTTTTATATTTAGTTCAAACTGACTCACATTTCCTCGGCCCTGGTTTGATCCTGCACTCACCACCATGGTCCACACTGCAGGAAAACCAGAGGAACAGTGATTGAGTGACACACAGCCAGTCTAGGAAGTGCAGTGTGGAAACTCAGAGCCCTGTGACAATGGGAGAGCTTCACACACTGTCAGGATTTCCTGTTCTCACAGAGACACAGTCTTTTATATCAGTGTGGGAGGGAGATATGACAAGGCTTTAGCCTATTCACTGAGCAAATCCTGCTTGAAATTGTCCCAGGTTGGTGAAACTGTCCGAGGTAAAATGAGCAGAGCAAATTAACAACCTCGGGTCGAAAGTATGTGGAATCCAGTTAAATATCAACATCAGCCATGCCTGTCGACAATTCGGTTCCCTGGGAAGGGTGTGAAACGCACAGCACATCGAGGAGGAGCGCGATCCGCCATTTCGTCTGAAAAATAACAAAACTGCTACCATTTTGCCTGAAAAATAACAAAACTGCTACTTTTGCTTCGCTACTTTGCTCCTCTCTTTACTTCAGTGCGCGAAAGTGGGCAGGCATATGCAAATTACTTTGGAAGTAGAGGTGTAGAAGGGGCGGTGATGAGAGCTAATGGTCTGCGTCACAGTCTGTATCAACGTCACAATCTGTTGATGTCTGGACTCGCCCGTTTTTCACCTCTCGCTTCAAAGTACTAAATTTTCATATGAAGGACAAAGCAATATTGTTTCAGGTTCACGTAGTGTTGTGGCCATGCATCGAACTCTCCTTATTCAATAAAGCCAAGGTAAAAACGGATTTCCATTCTAGGTCCCCTTTTAAATCAGAATTGTTAACAACACTGATGAGAATTTGGAAAAATGTAGTATTTCACCTCAGTTTCTCCAGTTTACAGTTGGGATCATCTAGTCCAGCAGAAAGCGCCCTCACTCCTGAGTCTCCTGGGTGATTATAGCTCAGATCCAGCTCTCTCAGGTGTGAGGGGTTTGAATGCAGAGCTGAAGCCAGAGAAACACAGCCTCTCTCTGTGACTCTACAGCCTGACAATCTGCAAAGAAAAGGAGAAAAACTCTTCATTCTCCCAGCTCTGGACACATAACTCAGTTCAGTGAGAGGTGACTGTTCTTACCACAATAGGAAGTCCTACTCTTTTGGGAGTATTACTGAAAAATAACATGTCTGTGGTATTTTTCTATTGTTTTTCCAAGACCAAACCAAAACTGAAATCACAGCAACTACACAGATCCATTACTGTTTATACTGACTGCACAGGATGATAGAAGGCTAAGTAAATCAGTTGACTCCATTTATATGATAAAATTATCATTTTTTAGAATTTACAAAACTGACCCAATTGACTACTCTGTGCTCTGTTACCCACACAGATGTTTTATATTATCTGGATTGGCTAATACTAAGCTGTGAGGAAGACATGAGCCCATTCAGATAAAGAATCCCCTCTCTGTGAATGGGACTGGGAGCTATATGTACTGGTAATTTCAGGTGTCTAGATAAAGTCAAAATTAGACATAAATGGTACTGATCACTGAAAGACAGGAGACCTGGCTACAGTACCCAGCATGCACTGCTCCTTTTTTTGTGAGACAGATTTCTGCTGATTCAAGAGCCTGGTGGAACAACGCTGATCTCCTACTGTGGAAGGGCTTTCATTAGACACACCATTCTATACATACTCAACACACATTAAGGCATTTGAATCCCTGCTAGAAGGCAATACCAACAATATATTAGATTTTTGTCCTGGGATATTCGTTAAGTTCATCGAAGTAACAAAATCCTACCGAAATATTCACTAATATAATGAGACAATGCTGTTACCAGTGCAGAAATGGCGATATATTCAACAATTACACGTATACTTTGAGTATTTCATTTGTTTAAGACTAAGAGACAGTAACTCTTTAACGTTGATACATCTGACCTCTACCTTGACCCCCTGAAGAACTGACCTCAGTTTCTCCAGTTTACAGTGTGGATTCCCCAGTCCAGCAGAGAGCAGCTCCACTCCTGAATCCTGCAGCTCATTGTCACTCAGGTCCAGCTCTCTCAGACTGGAGGAGTTTGAGCTGATAGCTGAGGCCAGAGTTTCACAGCATTCCTTACTGAGGTTACACCTGTTCAGCCTGGAAAGAAAATCATGTCATATCAGATAAATTCCACACAACATCCCTGCCCCCACACAACCTACAGGAGCTGGGCGTGGCTCTCCTGTCAGAACTACAGCTGACCCCCAAGGCGTGATATTTGTTTGTGTGTGAGAATTGCAATTACAAATATATTATCTAATGATATTACTATGCAACTGAAACTCTAACAGAACTCACAGAGCTGCTCTAGAGGCCTTCACCACTGGCAGCAGCCTCAGAAGACCTTCATCTGATCTGATGTATTTCTTCAAGTCAAATACATCCAGCTCCTCTTCTGATGTCAGCAACACAAAGACCAGAGCTGACCACTGTGCAGGTGAGAGGTATGTATTTGAAAGACTTCCCGAGCTCAGGTAACCTTGGACTTCCTCCACTAGGGAATGGTCATTCAGTTCATTCAGACAGTGGAATAGATTGATGGTCCTCTCTGGAGAGAGATTCTCACTGATCTTCTCTTTAATGTACTGGGCTGTTTTCTCAATGCTCCGTGAGCTGTTTCCTGTCTGCGTCAGTAGGCCATGTAAGAGAGTCTGATTGGAGTCCAGTGAGAGGCCAAGAAGGAACCGGAGGAAAAGGTCCAAGTGTCCATTTTCACTCCTCAAGGCCTGATCCACTGCAATCTTCAGCATCGCGGCTAATTTTGAGTGTGGGATGAATCTGAAAAATTTACCATGGATGGAGTGGACAAGTACATTTCTGTTGTGGTTTCTGTACGACAGAAACACATACAGAGCAGCAAGATACTCCTGAACACTCAGATGCACAAAGGAGAACACTGTCTGTTTTTGAATCTCGGGTTCTGTTCTAAAGAGTTCAGTGCACATCCCAGAGTAAACTGAAGCCTCAGTGACATCAATGCCACTCTCTCTCAGGTCTTTCTCAAAGAAAATAAGATGTCCTTTTTTCAGCTGCTGAAAAGCCAGCTTCCCCAGTTTCAGAATGTTTTTTCTGTGAATAACTGAATTTGTCTCACTTTTTCCAGGATACTTCTGTTTTTTAAGACTTGCCTGAAGGAGAAGGAAGTGTGTGTACATTTGAGTCAGAGTCCTAGGAATTTCTCCACTGTCTGATTCACCCATTTTTTTCCCAAGAACAATGGCTACAATCCAACAGAAGACTGGTATGTGACACATGATGTAGAGGCTCCTTGATGACTTTATGTGTGTGATAATTCTGCTGGCCAGGTTCTGATCACTGAATCTCTTGCTGAAGTACTCCTCCTTCTGTGGATCATTAAACCCTCGTACCTCTGTCACCTGTTGGACACACTCAGGAGGGATCTGATTGGCTGCTGCTGGTCGGGTGGTGATCCAGAGGAGAGCAGAGGGAAGCAGATTCCCCTTAATGAGGTTTGTCAGCAATACATCTAAAGATGTTGGCTCTGTTACATCATACCAGATCTTATTTGTCTGGAAATTTAAGGGAAGTCGACACTCATCCAGACCATCAAAGATGAACACCACTTTGTAACAATGAATCTTAATGAATCGAAACTCTGTGACTTCTGGGAAAAAGTAGTGAAGCAGTTGCATCAGACTACATTCTTTAATGTCAATCAAATTTAACTCCCTGAAAGGTAGAGGAAATATGAAATCAACATCCTGATTGGCTTTTCCTTCTGCCCAGTCAAGAATGAATTTCTGCACAGAGACTGTTTTTCCAATGCCAGCAATCCCCTTTGTCAGAACAATTCTGATGCATTTCTCTTGTCCATTTAAGGGTTTAAAGATATCATTGCATTTGATTGCAGTCTCTTGTGTGGCTGGTTTCTTGGATGCTGTCTCAATCTGTCTCACCTCATGTTCCTTATTGACATCACCACTTCCACCCTCTGTGATGTAGAGCTCTGTGTAGATCTTATTCAGAAAGATATGTTTTCCTTGCTCAGCCAAACCCTCATTTATGCAATCATATTTCTTCTTCAGGAAGGATTTCACTTTGGCAGGCAATGTTGTCAGAGCGTCATCTACAGAAAAAAAGAAAAAGTTTACTTCTTAAAACAATTAAACTGTCTCTTGTATTTCATCTCCATAAGGGAATTCACTGTGCTGGGTAAAGCTGTCTGAACATCATCTATAGAAAAGAGAAATGTGTGTATTATTTCAAAATTATTATTATTATTATTATTATTACACACTACTTACCAATCAGTGGTTCACCTGCAGATGAATGAAAATAGAATTAACTCAGTGGTAAGAGACAGAGATTATTTATTGCACAACATTTGAAATGGTTTTCTGAGCAACACTTACCTTTGCAAACTGTCTCTCTCTCTCTCTCTCTCACACACACACACACACACACACAAACACAGATAGTACTTACTCTTACCCTTCTTGTATTTGCTGCTCTCCCCACGTCCTTTAAGTTGTGGAACATAAGGTTATATTAATTCAGATTATTGCAGAAAACATTAAAATATGCTCAGTAGTTTTTTAGTTCATAGATACATTTTTTATTTAAAAAAATCTTCTACTGAGAGGTGATGAATAATGCTTCAAATGTGGGTTGCTTTAAGCTCATAAGTGAGAGATGTGCTTGAAATAAGGGTGCATCTCATTGTTTTCTAAGATCTAAACATTGCTGTTGATGAGCTTGGATGACGGGAGGTGCAATCGGATAAGTGGCTTGAAAAAAAAACCCTCTTGGTGTTAAGAAAGAAGTGGAAGAAAAACCGAGCGCTCTAATTATAATTTTTCCTCATCTGGCTTTAGTGATTTACATCTGTAAAGCAGTAATTTATAAATGAGGGAATTACCTTTCTTTCTGTGCAGTTTTACACAGTAGATGGAAACAAATACAATGAAGGCAAGAGCAGGAAAAAGCACAGCTAAGGCCACTTTCCATGGTTCATGAGGGAACATTTCAGCTGGAACACAGAGAGCTGCTTGTTAATATTGCAAGTCAGGAATATTGCCCATTCATTCAGGCATTTATCATTCACTGTCCAAAAGCATTTACCCCTGGATCAGCAATTTCAAGTGTATCTCAGAATGACTCAGGGGTGCAAGGTGGGGCAGAGAATACATTAAAATACCAAATACTGCATAGATGACGTCCATGAGTGAACACTGACACTGTGAAGGCACATTCTGTCAGTGTAGCATTATTTACTGTGTAAGAACAGTCTATAAGTGTATACACATTGATACTGTGAAGACACATTCTGTAAGTATTGTCTTGTTTACACTCTGTACACACATTCTTGATATGATGGCAAAGTGGTAAAGTTGATTTTATTTTGTTATTTACCAGTGATGTGAAACTTTGTCTCCTTCACATACTTGAGCTGCTTCTGCACAACGCGACAATTGACCCTCTTGGTGTCCCTGTCCTGGACAATGAGGTGCCTTCTCACTATGTAGAGGCCCATACTGTCTCTGAGTGTTTCTGTAGGTCCAGCCGGGAGATTGTTTTCCTCATGATCCAGCCAAATGAGTTCAGGATGAAGATCCCAGCCTTTAGATTCACACAGCAGGCCGATCCCTCCTTCTCCGTGTCCCTCCATGGAGATCACAGGCTTGGTTCCTACATGGACACAGACTCCAAGGTTACATTATCTAACTGACTGCCTTTTATTGCCTTTTATGTTAATATGCTTTCATAATTTCATAAAATCCAGTTACAGTGAATTAATTTTGTTAAAGTGTTAAAAACAGCATTTGAAATCAGTTCCAAATTGATTTGTGTAATGAAAAAAAGAACACTGACCTCTTACTTCCACTTTAACAGCAGCAACATCATACCATTCAGGAAACTGAATGAGACATATGTACTGTCCCTCATCAGAGGCTCGTACTCCTGTCAGTCTTAGTGAGGCATTGCCTTTCTTCAGTTCCTCTGGGAACAGTGCTGTCCTTCCTCTGTAAGATGGGATCTGTCTCTCATTTCTAGTCTCTAGCTCCTCATAAAGATGCACCAGTTTGGCCGTCAACAGAGGTCTGATCCACTCCACACGCTTGTCCTCAGCACTGATGCTGGGTTTGAGGTAACAGGGCAGAACAACATCTTCACCAACATCAGTAACAACAGGGTCAGGTGGACCAAGAACCTGGAACCTCTCTGGAGAGAAGAAGAGTCAAGAGTCAAGAGGCTCAAGAACTTTGTCACATGCTCAGTTATAAACAGTATACAACCTGCAGTGAAATGTGCAATTGGTCCAACTCCTTCAACTGTGCAAGTAGAGAGATGAAAATAAATTAAATTAGATAAGAATAGACAAAAGGAGAAAAATATTTACATACAGAATAAAAAACTAGTACGTAAAAATATGTACAATGAGAATAATAAAAATAAAACTAATAAACCTAGAGAGTATCTCAGCATTTAAGTCCAGAGTGTGTGTGAGATGAATGTGGCGGGCATGTCCGTGTTGAGGAGTCCGATGGCCTGGGGGAACAAGCTCCTCCTGAGCCTCTCAGTTTTGGCCATCAGAGTAGAGAAGCGTTTGCCTGATTTTAGCAAGCTAGGCAGATGGATACTGGGATGGGTGGAGTCCATAATAATTTTGACGGCTCTGGTATTGCATCTACTGGTGTAGATGTCCTGCAGGGAGGCGAGGGCAGTCCCGGAAATGCGCTCAGCCTTAGCGCACCACTCTCTGCAGGGCTTTGCGGTCCTGTGCAGAACAGTTGGCGTACCACACTGAGATGCCCTGGGTCAGTAAGCTTTCTATAGCCCCGGTATAGAAATTTCTTAGAATCAACAACAACAGAGACTGCAGCTGGACCAACAACACAGACTATATTTCATCCTTCTCCAAGAGAAACATACAGTATCATCCATGTCAGACATACACTTTAGATGTCAGTGCTGCAGTCAGTGAGAGTGCAGGTGAAGATGCGCTGTACCTGGTGTGGAGACAGAGGTCTGGTGGAGGAGCAGGAGAATGAAACACAGACACTGTGGCCCATTGCCCTTCATCTCCGATTATATGCAAACATCTGTACATAATGAATGTACATGAATGAATTAATTTGCAAATACAGTCTAGACGGTTCATCACCTATTCAGATTTAACATACAGTATGTCACAAATGTGTGGGTTATTACTGCATTTTTTGCACAACATCTCTGACTTGTATTGTGATACACCTGGTTTGTGTGTGAACATAACCATGCAGCAACCCTTCAGTAAAGCATTAATGCACTGCAAAAGTTGATGAAGTGATTTCCTCTCATCAACTGTTACACCCATGTGATTGTCAGAGTCTCATGAGTACTCCTCTGTGAAGGAGCCTTCAGCATCAGGAACAAATAGATCAGTATTCCCACACATCACTAGCCTAGGTGAGGAGGACACATACTACAGGATAACAAGATACAGGTTAGTAAGACTTTATTTCACCATGCTGGCAGTCTCATAGTGCCACACACACTTACAAAGGACACTTTTTATTATCAACATATTCCAGGTCTACTGAAGGACCAAGCAAAATGAACATGGGGAGCAATGCCTGATTACTCTATCACAAAATAACAAGACCCAATCGGCTGACAGCTAAATTAACATTAAATGCGCAATAACATATGTATTTCAGCAATTTCCTTTTGTTACTTACTGTATGCTCAACAGTTTTGTCCTCAGCAGCTCTGGTGATGTTTGTCTATACTGTGAATTAACGCTACACCCAAAAGAATATATTTTCCACTTGCCTGGTGTTGAAGCTCACAGGATGTTGTTCCTGCCTAATGTTCTACAGTGTTACTGTCAGGAGGTGAGCTGACAGTTGCCGCCGCTGTTGGGCTCCTCAATCGGGGAAATTAATTGGGTGGCGCGGGTGCGTGCCTGAGCCGGGGTTATTGAATTATTACCGCCGCCGAACTAGCGGGACTCGCGGCTGTTCTGAGATGTCAGTATTACCGGGAGTGCAGCTAAAAAAACGCGACAATTCAGGCAGTCAGGAAACGGACGGACGGCTCGGGAAGGGAAGGCTCTGCTCGCGGTTTTACTGCGGAAGTTATTTTCGGTTTTATTTTCTTTTTTGTTGCTTTTTTGGTTATTTTCGGTTTTCCACGTTGCCGGCCGGGTTTCTTTTTCTTTGCGACTATTTGGTTTATGAGTTTTTTTGGTTCTTTGTGATTTAATTTGGGGGAAATCGCGGGAGGAGGTTTTCTTTTAATTGCGGAGCGAGTGAGGAGCGAGTGACGGCGGAGCGCTGCAGACCCGGACCGCTTCCCGGAGTGACGCCCTGGCCAGGCAAGGCAACGGAAGCCGGCTGGGAAAGGAGAGGGGTAGGGATGGGACGCTCGATACTGACGTTTCGACGCAGTGTCGAGCTTCCGAAGCGCATACGGTTCGAAACACTGCTCCGAAATGTGGTTCAAAACGCCCGTATCACGCGACCATGGCTAAGTGAACCTTCGGTGCGTTTCACCCCTGTTTCGACAGGTGATATACCTGCCTCCTACGTTTGATTGACAGTGTCTGGAACAAACCTGATCACATATCTGTCTCAACCGCAAACTCCCAGAATGCTTAAAAAGTCAAGCAAACGCATCCCAACTTCAAGGGTTTTTGTGAGGGGAGAGAAATTTTGAGAGATAGCGACATACAGCGATTGACAGTGCGATTTAGTGAGTGATAGGCTAGATATAAGGTTAGTGATTGATAGGCTAGCGAGAGACAGACAGTGAGCGATAGTGACATATTATATAGAGAGTGATGATGACAGATTGCACGAGGTAGGTGAGAGATAGTATAGCAATTTGATAGGTGTGGCTAAATTGAATGATTGATAGGCTAGATTAAGATGGAGAATCCACGTAAGCAGAGGCGGCCTTATGCATTTGGGGGCCCGTTTCAATACTTAATATGGGGCCCTACCCCCATAAAACATAAACATAAAAGACCAGAAAAAAGCGAGGATCCCAGTTGGTTTATATCAGTGGGGGGGCCCCCCTGGAGGGCGGGGCCCATTTCAATTCCAGTTCCAGTTTCACTTCAGTTCCAACCTCTGGTGTGGGACCTGGTGTGGCTTCTGACATGAAACTGAAATACGAAGCAATTGAAATAGCCTCACAGATGTTAATAAACACATCACAACAGAAAAAAGAAATATTTATTGAAACATAGTGTTCATTACATTGAATCTCCATCTTAATCTAGCCTATCTATCCACACCTATCAAATTGCTATACTGTTGTCAGGAGTGGCGTTGGCCCACCCCTGTACCCCAACCGGTTCTTTACCCTATTGGGATCCACCCACCACAAAGGACGCCAGGACAGCGTAAGTAGGAGAGAAAGCGAGACGAATAATTAAAAAGGCAACATACAAACAGGGACACCAAGACTCTCGCTATTTCCCCCCCGGCCTGGCTCACTCCCCTCCCCAACCTGCTGTCCCCTTCTGAGACTCCTCCCCCCAGCCCGGGACAACCCGCAGGTACAGGCAACCCCCACACAGCACACCACACACACACACACACACACCACTCGGGTCTTCTCCCACACCCACACATGCTGATAACCACTCCAGGTGCCCCCCACTCTGGCCCTTCCTGCGCCCGGCCCCGCTTTGGGGGGGGTCCCCGCTCGGCGGACTCAACAGGAAAGGGGGGGTTGCACCACTGGGGCAGGCCCTCATGTACGCACTCACTCACACACAGACACAAGACAAAAGAAAATACAATAACAGTGAGTAGCTTGGCCTACGCCTCACTGCTGGGCCTTACTACATCCCAAAATAAAAAACCAAAAAATGAAACACCCAGAGGCAGAGGGCATGCTTTTGCTCTCGCCGCCAGGCCCCCCAGCGGCTGCTGTCATCCCCAGTCGTCGGCTCCTCCTCGTTGACGCCGCACCCTCAGGTCTGGAGTTCCGCCGCACCCGTACTGTGGGAAAAGGGACGGCAGCTAATCAGTGTTACCCCGGCCCCCCACTGCTACTGGTCACACACACCCACAATGCTTCTCTGGGGTGTGGACGTTCCTAACCACATTGGGGTGTCACTCCCCGTCTCACGCAGATGTCACGCCCAGCACTGGGGGGTCCGAGGCCGCTGTCTCTCCGCCTGCCGTCTTCCCCCTCCCCTGCTGCTGTCGGTCTCGGCCCGTGTTGCTCCGTCTCGGGGACTGCCACCAGGAAGGCCCGTGGACCACTCCGCCCCGGCAGACAACACAAGACAACGCAGCCAAAAACCCCGAAGGAAAATAAGGAAAAAAGAAATAATTGATAAAATAACAAAAATAAAGTTCCTGGGCTGCGACCCCCGGGAACCGAAACCAAAACCAAACAAAAAACTACAAAGAAAAAGAAACTCCAACTGATTCCCAAAATGGCCGGCTCAACAAAACAGGAAAAAACCAAAAACCCCATCTAAAACTTCCCGCACGCAGAGTGCTGCTGTGGTGTGTGTGTGTTTTTTGTCCACCCCCCGTGGCGCAACTTGGGGCCAAGTTGCGCCCTGCCCCTTTTCTTGTATCCGTGTGTGCATGTGAGGACCCACTCCTCCTTGGCGTGTGGTTACCCCCCCAGGCGGTCAGGAGGGGTCTTGCCTCTGTCACGAGGGCCGGCGCAGTAGACAAGTCAGTGTCGTCATGGTGTGGTGTGTGTCTGTGTGTGTGTTAGTGCGCTAGGGCTGTCAAGGAATATTCTAAATTCGATTATATAATCGAATTGTAAAAGACATTCGATTGTGAAAATTAATATTCAATTGTGGGGAAAAAAAAAGCATCACTAGTGCGGCTGTCTGCCTCGCGAGTTCTTGCGTGGCTCTGGGCCACTGCACTGAATGCGCTGCATGACGGACAGGAGTCACACAACGTCACTTTCATTGATTGAAAATGAAATGTAGGTCAAGCTGAAACGCGCGAATAGTTCAACAACTGTGTGGTAATGATGGCAGAGAGTTTACAACACAACTCGGCTGCAGAGAGAGTGATTTGCGCTCTGAGCAATCTTAAAAAGTCCCGTTTGGAAATACTTCAGATTTTGGTCAGTAGACGGCAAAATTGTGGAACCTCGAGTAAAGTTGTATGCAAGCTATGTAAGCTACAGTTAGCCTACCATTCCAGCACTAGCAATCTGAGGTCACATCTCGAAAATATGCACCCAAATGGAAGAGATAATTGTTCCATGTTTATCACAGTACAGCTCGCTCGGAGCGTTGAATGTCCGTTCTATATACCGTAACCTAATTATTTTATTTATTTTGTAATAATGTGAAAGTACGTAGATCTTTTAAAAGAAGGCATGTTTATGTTGAAATAAACAGTGTTTCCCACAGGTCTGAAATATACTTGTAGCGGTAGCCAAATACGCGTGACCTTTAACACAATGTTTTGATTTATTGAATGTTTCTATTAATTTCACATGTAATTATTGAGGCTTATGTATTGCCATTTCACGCCAAATGCTAACGTTGGTTAGTTGCTAAGTTACCTGTGGTGCTGTGCGTCTCTCTTCCTCACGCCATATTCTCTCATATATATTCTCTAATATTTTTGAATACTCATATCTGAGTAAATGCATGAAAAATTAGTAGTTTAACCTTAGCTAAAGTTAGTCTGTGTCTTTCTAACTGCCATAACCCATAGAGAAACAAATTATAATCTTTCTTATATTTACCCAGGACAACTTTGCTGCATGTTGCGCAATGGTCAAGTTACGTGTGCTGAATATACTCTTCAGTCTTGTAGTTACCAACGCAGCATAGTTGCCGCTTTCTTTCATATAATTCGAAGCTACTACCAAAGTCAGAACAACTACACAATAAGGAGAAAAGGAGTTGCTTTTTCTGGTCTGTGCTTTTAAAATATCCACCGTGTCTACGTATTAACGTAATACCAGAGAACATCTCTCTGTGTTTCTTTGCAGAGCGTGTGTGATTCTGAGTAGACCCTTTTCGTGATAGGACGAACAGGTACGGGAGGGGTAAAGCAAGGGGAGATTGTCCACTAGTTAATCGATCGCGGATGGCGTCGTTTTCTTGGACGGATAAAAAAAAATTAAAAATAAGAAGTGCTAACATGGATGAACATAGATATTCGAATGGTTTGAACTTGTTTTTTTTTTTTTTTACAAGGAATATTCAAATGTCATTTTTGGCCAATTTTGACAGCGCTAGAGTGCACGGAGATATCCTACGGGGCCTAAACTTGCAGTGCTGTGTGGGGGAGGGCAATCTCGCTCTGGGCGCCGGGCTCGTGGGGGAGGGAGGAGCAGGAGCGGGACGAGGGAAGGGCCGCTGTGGTGAAGGGGGGCGGAAGGATAGGAGGGGAGGTCAGCAGAGTGTGAGCTGTCCCTGTATGAATTTTTATTTAATAAAGTCATTGTACCTGTACTCCTGGTGTCCTGGTTGTCTGTGGCGGGCGGATCTGTTTGGGGAACCTGGGCTGGGCTAGCGGAGGCCAACGTTGGTGGCTCCTGACAGATACATTAAAGCAGATAAACAGCATCTGCTAGTGTCTGTCATTATGGAGGTTCCAGCAGCAGTATGATCTGATTTATGACTTATATTCAGTGCTGTATGTGGTTATATAAATGTCTCCTCTTAACTGCTGCACCATGTGCAGTAACATGGATTTCTGCTCCAGTGCTGTCCTCATGTGCAGAAGGTGGCTTTGGTGCTGGAGTATGATGGATTCAGGCCCCATCAGTGGAGGCTCTGAGATAAACAGGTATTTTTACATAGACCTGCATTCCATACACACACACACACACACACATACATCGCTGCATAGGATGCAGGTTTTGTTTATGAAATCTACAACAGAGGTCCGTACAGCTTCAGTAAACATCTAGTTATATAAATAGACTATAATCTCTTTCAATATACATTTTAGAAATAAATTATTCTATTTCTAATTAAAGAAAGGGAAACTTTCCACTGTACTTAATGTATTGGGTAAGAACAGGTTGAACTTTCCTCGTATTAACCCCACTTATTGTCAGTGAAATCAGAGTCCAGTCTGTATGCTTACTGTCTGTGCAGCGAACCCCACATGCCTCAAAACACAGCAACAACACTCATACCTCTGTGCCATATAGCACTTATTCTTCACAGACAGTTTGTTCAGGGCGTGCTTACTGTATGTCAATAGCGGCAAGCAGCACTACACTCACAGGATCTACCCAAACCAGAGAAAGCTAAAATGGTCATAATGTTTTGCTACACATTACTGGCTAAAACTGTTATATTCTGGGAGAAATACTAGGACCACACTGGCACCCAAATGTAACTGCCTTTGGTTACTTTCAATAAATGGTGTAGATTTCTGTCTGTACTTTTCCCTACTGAGAATAATCCAAAACAGTGATGGGGTCATAAGCTCCAGAGACCCAGAAAGACATTTTTGTTGAAATCCTTTTTTGAGGCTTCCTTACATATTAGCCTAAGCGTAAAAACATAATACTTTCATACAATATGGTGGCGTGAATCAGTGTGAATGCTATATGTTACAGTGCTAGAGATGAGGGTCATTTACTATTTTCCCTAGCATTGAGGAAGATTAAAAACATGCTACTCATAGCATCTCATTAACTAAGGTAGAAGAGGTAAGAAAACAACCTACAAGTAATAATTTTAAGGAGGCAACGTTACAGTCTTCACTTATGTCAGAGACAGGAGAAAGCAGTAGATGTGTAAACACAGCTTGTCTTTTATAATAGTAACACTGCTTTACTATTTAAAATCTCTTCAAATATTATAAAGAGTTGAGTACTGACAGTATTTTGGGAAAACCATAATAACTAAGTTTCATTGTGGACAGCAGGTGTATCCTGACATCATAACATCACCACAGAGTAGCCTGGCATATCCCAGTAACTCTCACATCATAATGATTACTGTTATAATCTCTTAGATCCCTAGCAATCTCAACAGCAACAGAGCCAACACAACAAATAGCATGATATTCAAATGCAATTTTAACTGGAATGAACAATTTAAACAGAGAATTTTTACAGGCAATCAAAGATTCTAATGTTTTTTCAATCGAGACAAACAGCAACAATGGGTGCCAGTTAAAAACATACATCCTTCTCTTAAAACCAGCCTATTCTGAAATCATAGCAGACTATCCTGTGTTGGTCATTTTAATGATGGGCAAATCACAAATTCCTATCAGGTTAAATAGTTAAAAATATTGATCTCCCAGTATTAATCCCATGCACCATATAATCTCATACTTGCCAAGATATGTTCTGGATTCCTGTACATCTGCTGTTTCTTTTAGCCCAAAATCAGTGTGGGATGGTGTAAAATGTAAATTTTGTCAGAAAGGACACAAGGTTTATGTAGTCCTGACTTCCTGCCAAAATCAACACAGCTTTCACAGATTCAGAACTGACAGGAAGTGAAGCGCCATTTTGGTTCGTCTCTATGATCAGCCCTGCACATGTAGGTGCACACTCAACCACAGACTTCCTGTACAACAGGAAATGTGTTCTCTTGACTGTCAACCCATAATGGTATTCATGGGAGCTGCAGAAACAGTCTTATCACACGTGTTGTTAATGATCACATAACTGCTTTTCTGTTGTCTCTGACCCAATGTGATGTCTGGACCTGTGTACCATCCCTTCTCAAATATGAGCACAGACAGGCCTTTCCAAAGATCATATTTTATATCAAAAAGCTAAATGATGCTGAAAGTGGAATAGATTCTATAGATCATGTTTCATATCATGAAAATGAAATGAAAAAATTAAAGTGCTGACAGTAATAGGGCCACTGGCCTCTCTGTATCACCTCTGTCCCCAGTTTCCACTTTAAATCACATGAATGATTTTACTGACACATTCTGACCTCACTAGAAACATGTTCGGAATCTATTATAACACAAGCAGCAGGAGGATGAATGCTGTCTTGCTGGAATGTTCTCCCATCAGTATGATACTAGAGGAAGGGACAGGAAGTGAGGTCAGAGGGCTTCACCACTGTAGCAGCATGAATTCAGGCTGCCACTAATCTCTGCAAGAGGAGTTATGCAGGGTTAGACACTCCTAGACACCATCACACTTGGATTGACTTCACGGCTGGTCCGTTGTGCTATGGTGAGTGTACAGATCTACATGTCTGCACCACAATGGCTAATGTCTGCTCCTGTTTTCACAAAACCTTGATTCATTGCATAAGACATCTTTACACCAATGCTAATGAGCTCATCTGAGGTGTTTGTTCCCACGATACTTTCTGTTGTGTTGATGAGCTATGGTGCACTAGCTTCAGATGCTGCACTGGCTTCCTTTGCCTTCGTCTAACCCATAAATATGTAAAACCCACTGTTAAAATTCTGGGTGTGATAATGGAGAGTGATTTTAAATTGGACGAACAGATAAACTCAGTGATTAAATCTAGCCTTTTCCAACTGAGGCTATTATCTAAGGTCAAATGCTTTTTATAATTTAATGACTTCAAAAGAATATACATGCTTTATCTCATCCTGGCTTGACTACTGTAATGCTCTGTATGTTGGTGTTAGCCAGGCCTCCCTCTCGCGCTTACAGTTGGTCCAAAATGCTGCAGCTCGTCTTCTAACAGGAACACGCAAGCGAGAGCACATCACCCCTGTACTTGCCTCCCTTCATTGGCTCCCTGTACATTTTAGGATAAATTTCAAAATTTTATTGTTTTTCTATAAATCATTAAATGGGCTTGCTCCAACTTATCTTTCTGAACTATTACAACCACACGTCCCATCAAGGTCACTCAGGTCCGCTGTCCAGTTCCTTTTAGCTGTTCCAAAATCAAGGCTGAAGCACAGGGGAGATCGTGCCTTTGCAGTTATAGCACCTAAACTCTGGAATGAATTGCTTCTGCATGTAAGGCTGGGCTCTTCACTGCCTGTTTTTAAATCCTGTCTTAAAATGCATTTTTATTCCTTGGCTTTTAACTCAGTGTGAGAGTTGCTTTTGCTTTTTCTTTTGTTTTATTGCTATGGTCTCATTGCTTTTATTTATTGTCGTTTGTCCATTTATTTATTTATTTATTTATTTATTTATTTATTTATTGTTTTCTGTACAGCACTTTGGTCAACTGCTGTTGTTTTTATATGTGCTTTATAAATAAACTTGACTTGACTTGACTTGATAAATAACGACTTACTGGAGAGGTGCAGAGTCATTGGCTGATGATTTTTGGGTGTAACATGTTACCAGGTGAAACTTTTCACTGTGAGAATCTCAGACAGCGAGAGACATATAGAGATAGCCTTGTGTTGGCTTTCGGTGAAATTGATGCACTTGCAAGCTAACTAATAAACTGTTGCACAAAGAACTTCAGTCTGGACTGTAATTGTGGAAGAGGCAAAAGATGTTTATTGATGATCTTCGGTACAGCAAGGCTTCGAAGTCTCAGATGTTACATACACTAAGTCTCACACTTAGAGTTTCGCCTTACACATTCATCAGCCTCTCACGGTCCAGTCCTTCTCCGTTGGCGGTTGGAGGTAGAGAGATAGAGTGACATAAGCTGTTCAGAATGTTTAAGATTAACTGACCTTGCATCGTCTAGAGTCTGGCGCCTAATTGGAAAAACATTGCTTCGAAGGTATCCTTGGTTGATAGGAGGGCACGCACTGACCCAACTCCTCTTTGTCACAAACACTGACAAGAGAATGGAGTAGGAGAAAGTCCCGCTAGGTAGTAAGTCCCTATATCACCAAACCTTTAATATAAGAGTGTCAAAGATCTAAGGCATCTTGGTTATGATATATACACCTAAGGCATCTGGATTGTGATATATGCACTGAAATATAAAGTAAGTGACCTAGTACTGAACTACAACTATATGAGTGCTCGAAATCATGGGCCTTTCCGTTGGTACGGCCTTGTACCACGTACACACAGTGTGTCTGGGTACATGATTAGTTCAACATAGCAGCGTCACTTGGAATGTAGGTCATAGGCCACAGCTCTGTGATCAGCCTAGAAACTACACAGAATACAATCATCATTGTCCCGGTGTCTACTAAATCTACTAAATTGATCAGTCTACTAATATAATGATCACTAAATAATCACCACTATTCTTCACTTGACTTAGTCTAGCCTCCAACATACCCACAGCAAACTATCTACCTAACTACCTTTGTGGCTGTATTGCAGGCATGAGACCATGGTTTTCAGCTTTGTGAATGTGATTTATTCCAAGGGCATAAAGACATCATTAAATTAGCAATGGAGGAGCATCAGTTTAATGGATTAAAAGCAACAATAATGTGTCAGATACGTAGGCAAAGTTCAGTAATATAATACCCATCAGGTATATATGAAGATATAACATTCAGAGTAATAATTCTTCCAATTCAAACCCATTAACAAATATTTAATTGTTTTGCAATTAAATAATAAAATACATTATTATAATTTTATTAGTTCAAATCATTCGTTCATTTAAATTTGAAAAATTGCACAGAGACATTTTTAAATTGATATGATAGTATAGCCCCCACCCCCAAAACCATTTTTTTCATGTTTTATTTTCATATTCATAATGATATAACTGTATATACTACATACACTATAGATGTGTGTTGTGGGGATCTCAGTGAATGGACCCACGTCTACACTAGTGTTTTTGGCTGTGGCTAATTGTTCTTCATGTGGTGAGATTGTATTTAGAGATTGTGCAGACTTCTTGGCACATGATGATGAATAACTCATGATGCACTCTTTTCCCAGAGCCATCTTTATGAAACAGGACCCAATCAGGCTGACCTCTCTGGCGATGTTGTGCTTATATAGCAGTGAGGGTCACTCCAAGGATCTGTCATGAACAACCCATTAATCAAGCAAGAATATTTAATGAATATCTAAAAATATTCAAAAAAATATTCAAAGTATGTATCTTTTTTGATACAGTGACTGTGAGTGTTCTGTTCTCCTGTGTCAAAGATATAACTGTAGTGTAGACTTAGACTGAGTGCTGAGAGGGTATTAAGATGAACACATGCTAACCTCAAAAACCTCTGCTCTTCTGTTCCTAGAATTCCGAAAGGGACTGAAAATGTCTAAACAGGTTTCACCCTTTAACACTCAGGCACCCTTGAAGAAGTCTATCTTTGCTAAAAATGACATAAGCACTTGTAGCACGCACATATTCAGTCAGATACTGAGGAATCACATGCGTACTTGTACAACAACACATAATGTAGTGGATAGAGTAGTAACTAAACTTACACAGAGAGCACTGTTACTCATGGATTCAGTTCATACCATTAGTATGTCCAACTAAAGACTCTCCCTCTGTGCCCTTTAACTCCTCTCTCTGCCTCAGCACCACAAACATACAGGTGTTCCTCCAGGACACAGGAGTCTATTCCAGCTGGCACAGGGACACTGAGGAGCCAGAACCAACCCAAAACCCAGGGTAGAGGGGTTCAGTGAATTTGGTGTGGAATGTGTGCAGGAGGGTCAGTGTGTCAGAGGAGACACTGTAGAAGGACAGAGTGCTGGCCGGCCAGTCCAGATACACTCCTAGTCTGTGGGAGGGGCAGGAGGGGTCAGGTATGGGAGTGTCCTTCTTATTGTGCCAAACAGAGTACCTGCCCTTGAAGAGAGTCCAACACCAGGACTTGTCATTGAGTCCCAGGCGGCATGTATCTCCCCGTCCATTCCTGCTGATTGCTTTATACGCCACCCCAACATCACACCTGTCCCCAGCAAAAGTAACCTCCCAGTAGCAGCGCCCAGACAGACCCTCTCTACACAGCACCTGGGACCAAAAACCAAATCTCTCTGGGTGATCAGGATGCGGCTGATTTCTTCTCATCCATGACACCTTTCTGCCCCCCTCAGACAGACACAGATTCCAATTGGCTGTATTTGGGTCCAGTGTGAGCTGACAGGCATCTGCAGAGAAGAGGGATATGTGCATATGAACATATATGTGTAAGCACTCATACATACAGACACATATATAAACAAAAGAATTATGAGCAGTTTTCTGAAAAAAAAAAAAATATTACTCTTTATTGAGATTATTTACTGATCAAAACACTTAAACTATACCTTGATAAACATGTTATTAATTACTCAGATAAGGATCTTAAACTGTAAAACAGGGTGGTGTAAGTCTGATCTGAGCCTCAGGGTGGCAGTCATCTACTTTGGAGAAGTACTTTCTACTTTGAAGGTTGTGGATTAAAATTCAGATTTAATGTAACCACAATGTGCTTGTATAAGACTAAGAAATGAAACTCATTTATATTCAGACTTATTTGTTTAGCTTTTAAACATGCATGTGTTGGGTTAGGCATGTAGTTGTATGGAACCTGAAAAGTGCCATACTTGTAATATAGCATTATTGTGGGAGACACTGCCCCAGTTAGTGCTGTCATAGCATGCACAGACATTTGGTACACACTGCACTGCACTAGTATAGTGTGAATTACTGTTACGTGTAACCATTTATGTCAAACAGACTCACATTTCCTTGGTCCTGGTTTGATCCTGCACTCACCACCATGCTCCACTCTGCAGGAAAACCAGAAGAACAGACAGTGATTGAGTGACACACAGCCTGTCTATGGAGTACAGTATGGAAACTCAGAGCCCTGTGATAATGGGAGAGCTCCACACACTGTCAGGTCTTTACTGATCACATAGTGACACCGTCTTTATGTCAGTGTCTATCTCACAGAGGGAGATATGCCAAAGCTGTGTTGTTTTGACAAACATCTTTCAGTAAAACCAGTAAAGCTGACCTCTCATTGGGCTTTTAACCTGATAAAAATCAGATCATATGATAATCATGGTTGGGGTCAATTCCACAAGATCCAGTTAAAATAAATTCAATTCCTCCCCCTGTAACTGCCATCAATTCAATTTCAGTTCCAATTTCAGACCAGTTCTTTTGATTCAGGCTAGTTCTTCTCAATTCCAATTTTAAGTCAATAAAAAAACACACACACAATTCCCATTTCATCATTCTCCCATAACAAGTCTCTCTATTCAATTCCCCCTCACGTCCAGTTCAGTTCCATAACTTAAATTCCATTATGTTTCTGAGAGAAAAATAAATTTGGTTTGAAGCCATTTGCCCAGATTAGTGATATCCTATTTGGGGATGACTGATTCTATCAAATATCAACCTGAACACATTCGAAACAAATATTCTTTCTCTCTCTCTCTCTCTCTCTCTCTCTCTCACACACACACACACACACACACACACACACACACACACACACACACACACACACACACACACACACACACACCATATACATTATCCATACTGATACAGTACATATTCAAGAATATGAACTGATGCCCTTTTCATCTTATTCTGAGGTAAAGTTCCACTGTTTTCCAAGAGTCTTTTAACAGATTTCCAGGGATCAGGGGATAATTTTCCATTTTTCTCCCAGTTGGTCCTGGGTTTTCTGATTTTTTTTTCTCTCTGAAAAATGAATTATGCTACATCTTAAGTGCCTTGTGACAAAGTGCTTTGTGATTTTGATTATAAATCTGTCATAGCAAATAAAATGTGATTGACTGAAATACATCTACATGCATTGAGATGGTATTAACGATTCACCATGGGAGGACACATTTGGAAGAAGCAACCTGTGATTGAAGTCACCAAATATCAAAAGTTATCTTGTTTGATTACAGCTACTGTATACTACACCTGTAATAGATGCACTGTACAGGCAGTGTATCTATAGTGGAAATATAGAGGTGAAATAAGTTTCATACTGTGAGTGAATTTTAAATACAAAGTAAATGAATCCCATTAACAAGAAAATGCCATTATCAGTTCCAAAGTACACAATATATACAATGTTATACAATACAATATATACAACATACAATTATAATTTAATTCAAATTCTAAATGCCAAAATTCTAATGAAATTTAAATTCCAGAGGTTAAACTTTTTTATGATTGCAATTAATATAGTCTAAATCCCAAATACAATTCCAATGCTTGAAAATTCCTGAAATTCAAATTCATGGTAAATTTTCCACTTCCAAATGAATTCATGAATTGTCCCATGAATTTGAATTTAAATCAGAATTGACTCCAACTCTGATAATAAATTTTCACCTCAATTTCTGCAGGTTATGTTTGGGATCCTCCAGTCCAGCAGAGAGTGCTCTCACTCCTGAGTCTCCTGGGTGATTGTAGCTCAGATCCAGCTCTCTCAGGTGTGAGGGGTTTGAATGCAGAGCTGAAGCCAGAGAAACACAGCCTCTCTCTGTGATTCTACACAGTGACAGCCTGCAGAGAGAGGGAGAAAAGCTCTTCATTCTCCCAGCACTGAACACAGCTCAGTTCAGTTATAGGTGACTGTTCTTACTACAGTGGGGAGATTATCGGGGAAATCCTCTTTTGGGAAATAATTTCTACTGTTTTGCAAAAACTAGTATATCTATCTAGAATCACAGCAACTACACAGCTCCACTGCTATCTACACTGACTGCACAGGATTGTAGGAGGCTCAGCAAATCAGATGACTTTGTTTATATGATAAAATTTGCATTTTTTAGAATATACAAAACAATCATGAACCCAATGGCTACTCCATGCTTTATTACCCACACAGATTTCTTTTTATATTATCTGGATTGGCTAATACTAAGCTCTGAGAAAAAGATGAGCCCATTCAGATAAAGAATGCTCTCTCTGTGAATGAGACTAGGAGTTGTCTGCATAGGTAATATCAGGTATCCAGATTCAGCCAATATTAGAAATAACTAGCGTCGATCACTGAAAGACAAGAGATCTGGCTACTGTACCCAGCATGCATTGCTGCTGATTTTGTGAGACAGATTTCAGCTGGTGCATCAGTGATCTCCTACTGTGGAAGGGCTCTCATTGGACATATTGTACTACTCTATACATAATCAATGCACATTAAGGCATTTTAAGCCCTGCTACAGAGCAATGATAACAATATATTACATTTCCTAGGCTCCTTTCCTGTGATATTTGGAATTATGTTAATCAAATGACAATATTCTTGTCAGTACTCCAGCCCCTTAGCTGTTGTATGTTCTCCCCATCTGTCATTGTGTCCATGTGCTTTTGTTTTTCCTTGTGTTCCAGCCCTGCCCCGCTCTCCGCCCTGTCTCTGCCCACTGGATCATCTCCACCTGCCTGCCTGCACACCTGCTTCCCATCACCTCATCAGCCCAGCCCTATATCAACCTTGCTTGTCTCTGTCTTGTTTGCCAGATCGTTGCAGTGTTTATTGCCTGTTTCGTTCCTGCCATGTTTTTGCCTGTAAGTCTTGCCGTTGTTGTTCCTGCCTGTTCTTCTACCTTGATTCTGCTTGCCGTCTTGCTCTGTTTGCCTGATTGTCTGCCTGCCTGGTTACCGACCCTGCCTGTTCCTGTTTTGACCCTGGTTTGCCCACGGACTGCCTGCCTGTTACCGACACTGCCTGTTCTGGTTTTGCGATTTCGCCTAACGTCTTCAATAAAGCTCTTTGGAACCTGAAGCTCTTGTGTCCGCGCTTGAGTCCTTGCCTGAGCCCTGACAGATCTACCTGCATATTCACAATATAGACAATGTTGTAATAAGTGCTGATATAATGACACAATTTGTGATGTATTCAACAATTATACCACATCTAGACATATTATCAGTATTTCACCGATTTAGGACCAATGGACAGCAGCTTTTATTTCTTTTCATCTAACCTCGAACTCGACCCCTGAAGAACTGACCTCAGTGTCTCCAGTTTACAGTGTGGATTCCCCAGTCCAGCAGAGAGAAGCTCCACTCCTGAATCCTGCAGGTCATTGTCACTCAGGTCCAGCTCTCTCAGACTGGAGGAGTTTGAGCTGATAGCTGAGGCCAGCACTTCACAGCATTCCTTACTCAGATTACAGCTGTTCAGCCTGGAAAGGAAATCATGTCATATCAGAATTCCTCACATCCACCCCTGCCCCTGAACAACCTATAGGAGCTGGGCGTGGCTCTCCTGTCAGAATTACAGCCGACTCCTCAGGGGTGGCTGTGTGTTTGCATAAGCATAAGAATTGCAAAAGAACTTCACAAACCCACTGATCTTTATATTATTTGGAAAGACTGAGAGGAGTTTCAGGGAATGAAATTCATATTAAATATATTTTTTCATCCATCCCATTAATGCTTTGATTGAATATGGTGCATGATCTCTGAGATTACTGCAGCATGAGCCATATTAAAGGAATATAAACAGTAGCGGAAAGGTTTTTTATAGGCAGAGATTTGGAGTATATATTGTAAATGTTGGACATTTCTAGTGTCTCTCTCTACCTCACTACCCACTACCTATGTCACTGTTTTGAACAGAGTCATGTTTTAATAATAAGTCTATGAAAATCTCACTTCAGTTTCTCTAATTTGTAGTTGGGGTCCTCCAGTCCAGCAGAGAGCGCTCTCACTCCTGAGTCTCCTGGGTGATTGTAGCTCACATCCAGTTCTCTCAGGTGTGAAGGGTTTGAATGCAGAGCTGAAGCCAGAGAAACACAGCCTCTCTCTGTGACTCCACACAATGACAGCCTGCAGAGAGGAGAAAATCTTGTCATTCCCTCAACTCTGGACACACAGCTTAGAACAATCACAAGTGACTCTTTTTAATTCTTACAATAAGATTTCTGGTTCTTATGAGAATGTTACTAAAAAAATTATATTGTTATTTATACTGTTAGTATAGTCTAGACTAATACATAGTATATCAATCTGGAATCATAAGTGTATGAGATGACAGAAGGTCCAACAAATGTATGTGATCTCTCAGAGCTGACCCAACTGGCTACTCTGTGCTCTATGATCTTAACGCCAATTACACAGATTCACTGATTTTTTTATATTATCTGGATAGACTGATAGCAGGCAAGCCCATCTAAATAAAAGCTACACTGCCCTCTCTCCACAAATGACAGTGGCACCTGCCATTAGAAAAATATTAACCCGGTGAAGGCAGGAGAAATGAGCAAAACTCAGGTTGATGGGATTTTTTTCAATGTAATGATGATTTCCCCTCTAAGAAATGTTCCAGGTAAAACATGCACAGTCATCACTTTAGCAACACATTCAAAAAATCTGGAAAGTATTTTGATTACTAGCACTGTGAAATATAAATGATCTCTGTTTTGCTACAACAACACATTTCAGTTTAGACACTGAGTGAAATCACTGAATAACTGACCTCAGTGTCTCCAGTTTACAGTGTGGATTCCCCAGTCCAACACAGAGCAGCTTCACTCCTGAATCCTGCAGCTCATTGTCACTCAGGTCCAGTTCTCTCAAACTGGAGGAGTTTGAGCTGATAGCTGAGGCCAGAGCTTCACAGCATTCCTTACTGAGGTTACACCTGTTCAGCCTGGAAAGGAAATCATGTCATGCAAAAAATCCCAGACAACCCACCCTCCCATTCTGCCCTCTAAAAAACTACAGGAAATGATAAGAGAATATGTCATCATTAAGTTAATTTCACTCTTGATAGCCAATTAGTGTTAACAAAATTATTTAAAACTCACCACTATAGCTTGTAGCTTTTTGCATTGTTTTATACGCTCTATTACCTTGTTGCGTGTTTATTGTTTGCTGCTGATTTAGTGTTATTGTTGTGATGATTAGTTTCTGTGGAAGTTTCAGTCCCAGTGCTATTTAGTTAGAGATTGATCATGCAGCTGCTTAGAAGATTGTTTCCATTATCTGCAGTATTTAAGTAGCAGGGGTGACAGTGCAGTGGTTGAAGACTCAGTCGGGCAAAAACAAGGGAGTCTATCAGCAGGAATCCATCGAGGGAGAACACCATTACACTACGTGGCTCCCAATTCTTAGTACCGTCTCCTGCAGAAGATGCACTTGCCGTCGCTGTCCATCTTGGTTTCGCTCCATCTCCAACCATATACATTCCTCATTGACCCCGAACTAACCTGTCTGTTGCAGGAGGCCTGTGGAATTGTCAGTCTGCTAACAGAAAGGCTGACTTCATCACAGCATACATCTCCCTCCTCTCCCTCCAGTTCCCTTCCCTCACAGAGACATGGATCACCCCGGACAACACTGAAACCCCGGCAGCCCTCTCCACTGCATACTCCTTCTCCCACACTCCCCAACCCTCTGGTGGGGGTGGTGGGACTGGGCTGCTCATATGTCACTCATGGAAATTCTTTGTACTCCATCTCTTTTATCTTGTCTTTTGAATTTCATGCTGTTACTGTCACTGTCTCCTCTAGAATGTGCATTGTTGTGGTTTACAGACCACCTGGCCCCCTGAGAAACTTCCTTGAGGATGGACCCCTCTGATCCTACTGGGGGACTTCAAACTTCACCTAGAGACCCTCAAGCTTCTGGATTCCTCCCTCTGCTCCACTGCTTTGACTTCACCCTAATGCAGTCACCTCTGACACACAAGGCAGGCAAACAGCTGGATCTGGTCTTCTTGAGGGACTGCTCCACCTCAGACCTGAAAGTTACATCCATCCACCTCTCTGACCACTACTTTGTCTCCTTTTCTCTACCTCCATGACCCACCTCTGAGCCTACCTCTGTCACGTCTCGCTGTAACATATGCAACCTCTCACCATCAGCTTTCTCTTCTGCAGTTCTCACTTCTCTCATGCCCCTTGATTCATTCACCAATGTTCTACAGTTTCTGCTGAATTCACCCTTCCCTCCTCTCTGTCATCTTCTCCCATCTCTCAGTATCCGGTTTTGAATTTTATGCTATTACTGTGACTGAGCCCTCTAGAATGTGCAATGTTTTTGTTTAAAGACCACCTGGACCCCTGGGGGACTTCCTTAATGAACTAGATATGCTCCTCGGGTCTTTCCCAGAGGAACCCCTCTGATCCTACTGGGGGACTCCAATATTCCCTCTTACTTCCAGGCCTGAGTGACCCACTCCAGCGTGTCCTTGGCTAATGGATTCATTCCATAAGAATAGGACGAAGCTTCATGTTGCAAAACGGAAGTGGAGAAAATCCAGCTCCTCTGCTGATCTGCTTGAACTATCAAGCACTCCTCTCTACCTGAACCAAAGATTCAAAACTCACTTTCTAACCCACTTAGACTGTTTTCCACCTTCTCTTCTCTCCTTAATTCTCCCTCTACCCCCCGATCTCTTTGTGGATGACTTCACAGATTACCTCAACCAAAAAATTCTAAACATCTGAAACTCCCTCATGTCACCACAACCATCATCTCTCTCCTCTTCCTCTTTTTCCTCCCTACCACTCAACACCCCTTCTCTCTCTAAATTTTCTCCACTTTCAGATGTTGATGTTGCTCATCTCATTATAGCACATTGACCTACCACCTGTGCTGTGGATCCCATTCCCTTCCCTCTCCTGCAGACTGTCACTTCCAGCCTTCTACCATTCACCTCTGGTGTGATGAATCAGTCACTCTCCACAGGCTGTGTGCCTGCAGCCTTCAAGGAGGTGTGAGTCACACTCCTACTGAAGAAAAGGACTCTGGACCTATCTGCTATCCAGAACTATCGACTGGTCTCTCTCCCTCCCTTTCTGTTTAAAACATATGAACCAGATGTGGCTAACCAGATATCCCCCTTTCTCTCCCAGAACAACCTTCTTGACCCCTTTCAGTCTGGCTTCAGGGCTGGTCATTCCACAGAGACTGCCCTATTCTCCATCACTGAGACTCTTCAATCAGCCAGATCATCCTCAAACTCCTTAGTCTTAATTCTTCTGGACCTCTCTGCAGCCTTTGATGGCACGGACAATGCTCTTGTCTACCCTGGCTACATTGGGGATCACTGACAACGCTGTTCTTTGGGTTGAATCCTACCTCTCTGGACACTCTTTCAGGGTGTCCTGGAATGGTGTGTTGTCTAGACCCACAGCCTGCCTAAAGGTGTCCCTCAAGGCCCAGTACTTGGTCCCCTCCTCTTCTCTCTTTGCATGAAATCTCTTGGCTCTGTCATTGCATCCTCTGGCTTTTCATACAACTTCTATGCAGAAAACAGCTAACTTTACCTGTCTTTTCCACCATCTGACACACAGATCTCTGCATGCATCACAGCTTTCCTGAAGGACAGTTCACAGTGAATGGTGGACCATGACATAAAGCTTAACCTGGCTAAGACTGAGATGCTTTAAATCCCAACCAGATCCTTCCTGTTTCAAGACATCTCCTTCAGCCTAGACCATACAAGCTTTTTTACTGATACACTGTCAAAAGCCTTGGTGTAATGCTTGGTAGCCAACTGTCCTTTTTCTTTCAGGTTGCAGTGGTGAGCCCTGGTGCTCTCATGCCTGGATTACTGTAATTCCCTGTTTGCTTCTCTTCTTGCCTGTGCCATAAAACCCCTACAAACTAATCCAGCTGCATGGCTTGTCTACAACCTCCCTAAACATAGTCAAGTTACACCCCTCATCACCTCAATTCACTGGATTCCTGTTATGGCTTGGTGCTGGCATACAGGACAGTAAATGGGACTCAAACCTACAGTCAGTCTTCAAACCTCATGTTCCGTCAAAATCACTACGCCCTGCAACCGTGGGTTAACTGACTGTCACATCCTGACAGGGTCGCTACTCTCATAATCCTTGACATGTTTCCTGTCTTTATTGGTCCCTCAGTGATGCAATGAAGTTCCACAGGTCATCTTCTGACACAGACTGAAGAGAAAACTTTTCAGACTGAATCTTGGTTCCACCTCTGTTCCCACCCCCATAACACCTGCTACTCATATTACTTGCTGTTTATTTTATGTTTAGTATCACAATATGTTTTGGATTCTGTGATCTAGAGACTGTGATGTATGGTAGTATTGTCAGGGCTCAGACAAGGACTCAAGGTGTAATTTGAATATATCACAACTTGTGTCATTATATCAGCACTTATTACAACATTGTCTATATTGTGAATATGCAGGTAGATCTGTCAGGGCTCAGGTAAGGACTCAAGCGCAGACACAAGAGCTTCAGGTTCCAAAGAGCTTTAATTTGACACAAGGCGAAGTAGCAAAACCAGAACAGGCAGGGTTGGTAACAGGCAGGCAGTCCGTGGGCAAACCAGGGTCAAAACAGGAACAGGCAGGGTACCAGAGCAACCAGAGCAAGACGGCGAGCAGAATAAAGGTCAAGGTACAGGCAGGAACAACAACAGCAAGACTTACAGACTAAACACAGCGGGAACAAAACAGGAGAAACACTGCAACGATCAGGAACAGGACAGGACAGAGACAAGCAGGGTAGATATAGGGTTAGGCTGATGAGGTGATGGGAAGCAGGTGTGCAGGCAGGCAGGTGGAGATGATCAGGTGGGCGGAGAGCGGGGCAGGGCTGGAACACAAGGAAAAACAAACAAAAGCACATGGACCAAAATGACAGCTGGGGAGAAAACAAAAAACAGCAGCTAGGAGCTTCCCTTGTCTCGTCAGTTTGCACAAGTTAACTTGTGGTAGGGCTTGAATAGTGTTACACTCACATTCACTGATGTGGGAGTGTTGTTAGTCTGGTCTGACACTGTTGGTCATTCAACTTAAATGGGGTGGCAGTGTAGCATAATGGTTAAGGAGCAAGGACTCATAACTGAACGGTTGCCAGTTCAATTCCCTGCTGTGGCACTATTGCTGTACCCTTGGACAAGTTACTTAACCCACAGTTGCCTTAGACAATATCTCGCTGTATAAATAAATAACGCTGTAAAAAAAAGCTGTAACTAATGTAAGTCGTTCTGGATAAGAACATCTGTTAATACCAGTAATGTAATGAATGAATACATTTCTTTTGTGCTAGAAGTTGCTCTGGATAAAAGTGTCTGCAAAATGGATGTAATGTAATGCAATATAATGTAAATGGGAATTGTATAATAGAACTCACATGGCTGTTCTGAAGGCCTTGACCACTGGCAGCAGCCTCAGAAGACCTTCATCTGATCTGATGTATTTCTTCAAGTCAAATACATCCAGCTTCTCTGTTGATGTCAGCAATACAAAGGCCAGAGCTGACCACTGTGCAGGTGAGAGGTCTTCTCCTGAAAGTCTTCCTGAGCTCAGGTAACTTTGGATTTCCTTCACCAGAGAATGGTCATTGAGTTCATTCAGACAGTGGAACAGATTGATGGACCTCTCTGGAGACGGATTCTCACTGATCTTCTCCTTAATGTACTGGACTGTTTCCTCAAGGCTCTGTGAGCTGCTTCCTGTCTGTGTCAGTAGGCCTCGTAAGAGAGGCTGATTGGAGTCCAGTGAGAGGCCAAGAAGGAAGCGGAGGAAAAGGTCCAGGTGTCCATTCTCACTCTGCAAGGCCTGATCTACTGCACTCTTGTGCAATTCAGTCAAAGATACATCCCTTACTAACCTCTGAAGTTTTGTGTTGAAGGACCTCTGTTTGACCAGTACACTTCTGGTCTTGTTTCTATATGAGAGAAACACATACAGAGCAGCAAGATACTCCTGAACACTCAGATGCACAAAACAGTACACCTTCTCCTGAAACAGCCCAAATTCCTCTTTGAAGATTTTTGTGCACACTCCAGAGACCAGTGAAGTTTTACTGATGTCTACATCAAACCCTCTCAGCTCCTCTTCATAGAAGATGAGATTGCCCTTCTTCAGGTTGTGGAAAGCCAGCTTTCCCAGTTTAAAAATGATATCTTTGTCTGACTTTAAGAGCTTGTGTGGTTCTGTCTCTTGTTCCGTGAGATATTTCTGATCCTTTTTGTTCATCTGAATGAGAAGAAAGTTTGTGTACATTTGAGTGAGAGTGGTAGGGATTTCTCCACTGTCTGACTCACCCATCATTTGCTCAAGAACAGTGGCTGCAAGCCAACAGAAGACTGGTATGTGACACATGATGTAGAGGCTCCTTGATGACTTTATGTGTGAGATAATTCTGCTGGCCAGGTTGTGATCACTGAATCTCTTCATGAAGTACTCCTCCTTCTGTGGATTATTAAACCCTCGTACCTCTGTCACCTGGTAGACACAGTCAGGAGGGATCTGATTGGCTGCTGCTGGTCGGGTGGTGATCCAGAGGAGAGCAGAGGGAAGCAGATTCCCCTTAATGAGGTTTGTCAGCAGCACATCTACTGATGTTGGCTCTGTTACATCACACCAACTTTCATTATGTTGGAAATCTAAGGGAAACCGACACTCATCCAGGCCATCAAAGATGAACACAACCTTGTATTGATCGATCTTAATGGATCGTAACTCTTTCATTTCTGGGAAGAAGTGATGAAGCAGTTGTATGAAACTTTGTCTGTCATCCTTCATCAAATTCAGCTCTCGGAAAGGTAGAGGAAATACGAAACTGACATCTTTATTGGCTTTTCCCCCTGCCCAGTCAAGAATGAACTTCTGCACAGAGACTGTTTTTCCAATGCCAGCGATCCCCTTTGTCAGCACAGTTCTGATGTGCTTGTCTTGTCCAGGTAAGGGTTTAAAGATGTCATTGCATTTGATTGGAGTCTCTTGTATTGCTGGTTTCTTGGATGCTGTCTCAATCTGTCTCATTTCATGTTCAATATTGACATCTCCACTTCCACCCCCTGTTATGTAGAGGTCTGTATAGATCTTATCCAGATCTGTAGGGTTTCCTTGCTTGGCAATCCCTTCAAATAAACATTCAAACTTTTTCTTTAGACTGCTTTTGAGTTCAGCTTGGCATTTCCTCTGGAGCAGATCTGATTACAAAGAATGAGATAAAAATATAGATTTTTTTTGTTATTTAAGGTGGGCTATACATGTCATAAATATGTCATGCTACACACATACACCACTGTCCAGGTAAGGGTAGCCCAAGCGTCAGTTCCGGATTTCCAGTCCTGCTACCCCACTGCCCTGCCTATCAAGCCAACTGCTTGCCAAGAATCAGACATTTTAGGATACATTTTATAATCACTTTGTTGCTAATTACTACTGTCTATCAGACTCAAATGTCTTAATTCTGTTTTTATCTTAATTATAGCTGCCCTGTGCCAGCCAGAAGCAGATGGGCTCCCCCTCTGAGCCAGGTTCTGCTCAAGGTTTCTTCCTGTTAATTAGGGAGTTTTTCCTTGCCACTGTTGCCTTAGGCTTGCTCTCAGGGGGTCTCAGGCCTGGAAAATGTAAAGCTGCTTTGTGACAACTTGTGTTGTAAAAAGCGCTATACAAATAAAATTGAATTGAATTGAATTGAGCACTGTTTCAATGGTGTGTGTCTGAGTCCTGTGAATGCAATCTGGGTCTGTAATCTCACCTTCACACACATCCTTTCTGCTACCAGTTTACCACTGCACACTGATGTCACCAGCACAGGTGTGTCACAGGTGCGCTTAAATGCAGGAACTGCAGGTTACTTGATGGCAGGATGATTTGGTGCAGGAAACTTTGCTTTTAGCATGCTAATCATCAGCCTGCTATGAAGATACAATTAAATTAGCTGAGATTAAATGCTGCCATTAACCATCAATAACATTGACTGTCACGTATGCGTCATTGACTGCCATAGCACAAAAACATGCCCTGAGTGTCACGGATTTGCCCAAACATAAATATTAAATCATTTCCAGTCCCATTACATGGCCAGGCTTACCAAAACTGGCAATGCAAGCCTTTAACACAGAACGAGTTTAAGACTTTTTATGCATTTACAGTTAAATATGGAATTAACTAACTACTGTGGCCCGGCACACCGCTGTGTCTGTATATTCAATACTTGCTCTGGGCAGGAGTGGCTAAAACTCTCAGATACATGTGTACTAGTGATGTGCGGATCGACTCTGACATCATCCGAATCCACATGTACACATAAATCATCGACCCGCCACCCACCTGAACAAATTATTTTCTCCGATTTAGAGACCTGCACACGATCACACGTTACCATTATTTCTCCGTGGGGTATATGTAAGCGTGATGATATGGTAACATATTCCACTGAAGTAGGCTGGTTTTAAATAAATAAACATTTATTTAAAGTAAAAGTTCTTCTTTTTTGGTACAATTAAAATGGCAACAGGTATTTCCACAATAGCCTGAACAGAGGCTGACATCTTTAATCCCTTGAAACTCTGAATGTCACTGCAACTTCCCGAACATAAACAATTTAAAAGCTAATAATAATGTTTGGCCGGTACCCAAAATAAATAAGTAATAAAACATAATGTGTTCAGCAGTCCAAGCACAGGCTGGCATATTGAGGCTAATCGAATCTAATTTGAAGAGATTGAGGCTATCTCTTCAAAATAAAATTCTGAATATCACTGCAAATTCCCAAATACAAACAATTAAGAACTAATACTAATGTTCTAAGGCTGTCCAACATAAATAAACAATAAATAGGCCTATAAAGTGCTCAGCAGAGAATTAAAAACAAAAAAGGAAGTGCAGAAAAGTTTCGTGTGGGAGCGATTCGTGCCTGACGAAAAATGAAGCTTAAAATATGTTCACATTTTAGAGAACATAATTAATATTTTCCTCATTAATGATGTATTATTCCATCCACCCGCAACCCATCCGCTATTAATGAGAATGTTAATTTTTATGACTCAGCCCGCCCGATCTGCGGATTAACTGCGGTGCCCGCGGATACAACTGCGATCCGCGCATCACTAATGTGTACTTAAAATTTCGAATTTTGGCACTTCCACTTATAGTTTTCAAAGTAGAATGTAGAAAAGAGGCTGTTAAGGTAGTGCATCAATTTAAGTGCAGGTCTTTACTGTATGTGATCATCTTTATCAACTATCATCATCATCATCACCATTCTGCAGCAGCCGAGATCGAAGTCACTTGAAGCCTCCAGACATCCCTCTCTACCATTAGTTTGGCCAGATCTTTCCTTGGCAGCTAAAGGTCTCTGGCAATGGCATCAGTGTAATGGGGGGGTTCTCCTACCACTGTTAGGGCAGGGGAGCCTCAATAATAGAAGGTCTGGGACAACTTGTGCTTTGGCATGCAGGCAGTGTTCAGCAAATCAGCTTCCACCATTGTAGCTCTGCGTTGTGCTACAATGGTGGAAATTGGTGGTAAGTCACCGTAGATTTCATGTTTCATTTTATGTTCTTGCCAGGATATGTTCTTAGCCCTCATGAGAAGTTTTGTGTAGGTATTATCACCTTTAAAAGTTGATCTGCCCTTCCTGAAACCATTCTCCAACCACAACCAGTTAACCAGTGTTATTGTGAAGCTATGAGCAAAGTAATGGGAGAGGACCTCCAGACCCAACAATCACACCCCAACATCAATGGCAGAAGCTCTTACTTTTCTCCAGTGTGTCAGCAGCATCCTTGTGGTTCATGTTCCTCAGGATGTGCACTATGACCTTCACAGCCCCCTCTCTGACACAACTCTCCAGCATGCTGTAGACTTCATCCAGGACATCAGGATCCTCCAGCTTACTCTCAAAGCATTCTGGGTAATCCTGACTCAGATCACCTTGGAGGTTTTTCAGCTTGACCTGCACCAGCTGAATGAGCATGTCTTCAAGCCACTAAAAAAGGAAAATAATGAGTCATACTTGTTGATGCAGTAACATGAATGGGTGTGGTCACCTACATAGTTGGCTTAGATCAAGGGGTCACATCACTGGAGTCTTGGCCATCTATTTTTATCTGGGGACAAACAACTAAGAGGTAGAAGTAGGTCTTAGGTCAAACAAAGTAATCAATTAAAACCACAGTCCTTCATTTCCATGTAAACTGTGATTATGACTGAAAGGGGAAGGGTAAAGTGTGTGGATTATAGGATCATATATTCATAAAATATTTTTCATCTTTACAAGAGAGATGAATAATACACAGGAATAGAGACCAAACCTTGGATGACAAACCCATCTGGTGCTTTCATTAAACTGAGATCAGGACTGAGGGGTAAGCTGTGTGATGTGTCAGATTTTTTTTATAGAGAAATGATAAATGAACCAATAAAGAGCTGGCACCTTGAATATGGATGATAAACCCATCTGGTGACTCTGGGCAGACTGGTCACTGGGAATCGCTGACATTGATCTCTCCATCTGGGCTCTGTGAACAAAACATAAGCAGGTGGACCTTACTGTTCACCCCTGCACACATCTGATAAGTGCAGGAATACAGGTGTACTACAATCTCTTAATATTTGCTTTGGTGTTAAATTATAAATACAAAGCCTGTGAAACACTAGGACCTTTGAGTGACCTCCTTATTGTTTATTTCTTTAATCTGCATTGACTAGACAGAATATCAGCACATGTTGACATGCTGTGTGTTCATTGGGTAAGTGCAGTTAGATTAAAGTCAGCAGCCAGCAGTTGTGGTCATGTGCTCATATTCCACCCAGTAACCCATTTTAATGTTTGTCTGCCAATGTTTCGTAATCAACATTTTCAGTACCTCTCCACTGTTATTTAAGAGTGTGTTGTTAGTTTAAGAAACTAAGATTGGGTTTTTGGGAGTGGGGCCAAGACACAGAGACAGAAGCTGAAAGACAGAAACAGAGAGATACTGTTGGAGGACGTTGTGTGCATATATTGCTGGCTGTTTGCATTTTCACCATTAGAGGGCATTGTTATCCAAGAAGGCAGGATGGAGAAAGTGCAGGAAAGAGCTCCAACAAGCACACCAGTTTATTGTTTGTGGACATTTACAACAGGAGTTTTTAGTTCAATGGTAAATACTGTTTTTTTTGTTCTTATGATTTGTCCATGATACATCCAAAGTTGATTGGCAGCAGGGATTCCATGCCTTCCGCTGAAATTTTTTCTGTTGTTGGTGACTGCTCAGTTCTGCTAAAAACTTCATAATGAAGGGGTGTTGTTTAAGCTGGAGCTCATGTTAATCTGTATGTATTTTTATACTTTTTTCACGGTCACATCACAACAGATAAGTATCAAATTTCAACATTTAAGACCCAAACTCCAGACCTCTAGTCATCCTGGTGACTCATATTATTTGACTGTACATCTTACTGATCTTGCCAGACTCGGTTTATTAGCATGCTAACTGCTTTTAAACTACATTCTGCTGGCCTAAGTGGGATCACATAAATAACCAGTGTGTATATACGCACATGAATGATTTCAAAACTGTGTGATAGAAATAAGGATGATGGTGACGATGATGACGATGATGATGATGGTGGTGACAGACTTTGAAGTAGGAACTTGTGCTGTGGAATAGTACAGCTCATTTCAAACATTTTCAGTGTTCTTCCCAACACCAAACACATGCACCAGCCAATCAGGCAATGGGGGAGGGATTTCATTGTCTGCTGCTTTGGTGTCTTTACATGCCCGTCTGAGTACTTCCAGACTTCTCCCAGTTACATGTACTGGGGCCATTTTTGTATTAATGTTCAGTCAAACATTTACCATACAAATACACAAGTTGTTTGTACAAAAAGATGGTTTTGCAGCTTTGTTTTCTAATTGTGTTATTTTCATTGGTTTCTGTCTATGAATGAGGGTGCATCACTATCCACAGGTGAGGGAGCAAGTCCATACTTCACACAAGTCCATACTCGAGGAGGAAGGGGAAAGGTGGTATAACCTCAACCATGTGACTAGTTGCCATTTTGAGGGGAAGTACCCAGGGCAAGAATGAGCAAAAATGCAGACTGGAATGCAGCCCAATTGCATCCTAAGTGTTCTTTATTTTGCACGCTGGCTGGTGGGCGGAGTTTGCACTAGAAAATCGGGCATACACCACATGTTCAAAACTGATGGCTGAACAAGTAACCCAGCATCCAAAATGAACATCTGAATGAAAAATTTACCAGTTGGCTGAGGCTACATTTTGATTAGATCCTGTATGGTTGCATCATCCTATATTTTTAGCTATAACAACTAACAGGAAGATGAAGTTAAAGCTAAAGCTGACCACTAAATCACAGTAATGTTTGCTACTACTACCTAGCTACGTAGCCATGCCGACATTTAAGCACACAAAGAAGTTGGGATCATACTTACTTGCACAATCACTCAGAATTGGGAATTTCCCCTTTTTTCCATGATATATGGGCCTACCATTCTTAACATGTTCTTTGTTCACTCAGTGTAGTAAATGTCTCCACATTTTTAAATCAACAGTAGAGCCAGCTATCAAAATATGCGATGTGACTGACATCAAAAAGGGTAACTACCCCTCAGATGAAAACTAGCTCGTTAGTTGTCAAATCAAGCCAAATGCTAAAGCCATGGTAAGCTAATTTGCATTGCACTCTCATATGTAGCTTGTTATTGGACAAGCAGAGATTGTACAGAGATAACCAACACAAGATTTCACAACTGAAAATGACAGACAGGTCCGTCTATTGACTTACAGTTAAAAAAGGAAACAGCCTGAAAGGTGCTGTATTTGGGCATCTTGAGTTTTACAAAGTTTCTGTGCCTAACATAGCAGGCTGTGATCATTTTTATTTTTGATACAAAAAGCACCTGCCTGAATGTCTAGTGACCCTGCCACTTTAACCCACCAAGGGGAAAATCCACCTGCATTCTCATGCTGGCAGGTGTTAATTTCTGAATGTCCAGACACAAATGCACATTTAGAATGATTTAATAATTAGCTGCTGTACTTACATTTCATCAGTAGAAAAGTCCCCTTGTCTGAACTTGAATGGACGATCCATTGACCAGTCACTCTTCATAGACAGACAGCTGGGTACAGTTGAGTCTGCTCTCTCCAGCTGGACCCTGTCAACAGCACAATGACAGTCCCAAAAATGTCATTTAGGGTTATAATGATGAAATAATATTGTAATGATCAAATATCAGTAATAGGCATCATGTTTGCTGACACAGTAATTTTAATGTGAATATAGCAGCAGTGTTAGATTTTGAAGTTTCACATCCAAACATTAGTCAAGCATAATTGAGGGTACTCCACAATTGATGTACATCTGATGGATGTCTAGTTCAATTATTTATGAACGAAGCATAAATTCTGTTCATCTCAGTAAAGGGAAGCACTGAGAAATATTACCTGAATTCTGAAGAATAAAGCAATTTGCTCAGTGTGCTTATTTTTGTTTAAATTAGACAAATCCATGATTGATTTTTGAAGACTGTTTTGTAAAGGCAGTGTTGTCAATGAAAGAAAGTAATATTCAGCATCAGCAATTCAGCACCAACAATTTGGTGTATTTCATCTCACATATTAAAATGTTGATTTTAAAACATCTTTGGTAGCAGAAACATATTGTTAATTAGTATTGACATCAACAAATGTACCATATTGATGGCAATACTAATTACTAATACATTGCATATTGATTAGCAGCATTGACATCAATATGAAACACATGTATACACCTTTTCACTTGTGATTTAGTTAAAAATAGGATTCCTTTTTCATTTGGTGTTTCATTATTTTGACTACTTTCACTTATTATCCTGATTACATATGTTTTATCAAGTGCCAAAAAATCCAAAAAACAGTCTCTGCCATTTCAGCAATGTGAACTAAATTTTGGACACTGACTCAGATGATGAGAGACAAATGTTTTCTCAGCTTTTCATAAAAATTGCTTGTGTAGTGTTTTTAATTAAAAAAAGATATTTCTGCCTGTGTTTTAGCAGCTGTAACTTATGTGACTGAGTCAGAATAACAGAGGTTATACACAGTGACATAGAAGTGCCATTTCAGCATTTTTAGTTTAGATGCAGACTGCATCATGCAGTACTGTTTTATTAAAACTAGATTTTAGCAGCACTTGTTCCCATAGACATGGATTTATTTATTTATTTTTTTACTGCTAGCTACAACACAAGCTAACTGAACTGGCTGGTGAGAGGGAGGAAATGTGGGCACTGAGTGATTCCAGCAGCCACACCACAATGACCTCATTTCCTGTTGCATGGCTGAAGCTATGCAGGGCTGGGTTTGGTTAGTGCTTGGATGGGACATTTTTGGGAAAACCAGATTGGATGTTTTAATCATGATGCAAATTTGAACCCAAACCTGTCAAATGCAGGCATACAGTGAAAAAAAAAAAAACTTTTGTTCTACTATACTTTGCTTATGAAAGCACCATGGAGAATGATGATTTGATCATATTCTGCTGCTCTTACCTTTTATCATTAGAAGAGGCTCCTTCTCTGAAGTTTAGCGGTGGCTCCATTGACCAGTCACTCTTCACAGACAGACAGCTGGGTACAGGTGAGTCTGCTCTCTCCAGCTGGGCACTGTCAACAGCATGAATACAGATGTTTAAACTAAACATCTTTAAAATAGAGGACTGAAGTGTGATTCACACACACACACACACACACACACACACAGAGCTCCACTCACATCTTACTGGCAGAGTTCACAGAGCTCCATCATCACCTCTTACTCCCAGAGACTCATTTCAGAGGCCATCATGGGTCTCACTCTCCCCAGAGAGACTCATTTCAGAGGCCACGCCTCCCTCCTCACACTCCCCAGAGAGACTCATTTCAGAGGCCACGCCTCCCTCCTCACACTCCCCAGAGAGACTTATTTCAGAGGCCACGCCCTCCTCCTTACACTCCCCAGAGAGACTCAATTCAGAGGCCACGCCCTCCTCCTTACACTCCCCAGAGAGACTCATTTCAGAGGCCACGCCTCCCTCCTTACACTCCCCAGAGAGACTCATTTCAGAGGCCACGCCCTCCTCCTTACACTCCCCAGAGAGACTCAATTCAGAGGCCACGCCCTCCTCCTTACACTCCCCAGAGAGACTCATTTCAGAGGCCACGCCCCCTCCTCTGGAGTGTCGATGGGACAGGGTCCAGGGGTATCACCACAGACAGACTCCTTACAAAAACAATCAACACACACATTCATATGAATGAGATAACTTGCTACTCACTCTTGATTTTTAAGCAACATATCATGGTGTGCTATAACTTGCTATTTGCTCTTGATTGTTTAAACAATGTATCATACTATAACTTACTGTGCTCAACTCAATAAATTCATAAACAGTGTGTTTGCCAAGATAAATTTTGCCAAAGATAGAATTCAGTGAAAATGAAAATACGGCTATTACATCACCAGCAGAAAGGATCTCATTTTTCATAAAGCTAAATCACAACAGAGATTATGTTTAAAACCAATTAAAATTTTTAACTAACACATGACCAGTCCTCTCAAATTGCCTCTCTTGCCTGCGTCATTTTGTGCTGACTTAACATGTCACTTGACCTGTCACTTTTGCCAGCTTTATCAAGTCATATTCACCAATTTGTCACATGAATTATTGGCACCACTCATAAATATGCAGAAAAATACTGTAAATATAAAAAAAACCCCTTTATTTTCCAATGTGTAAAGGAGTGTGTTTTATTAACGATTCAACGGAATCATTGCAAATTTATTTCCCCAAAGAATAATTCACAATTATTGGCACCCCTGGTTTAATATTTTGTGGAGCCACTCCTGGCAGAGATGACAGCCTTGGCTTTTCAGAACAATTGGTGACAAGGTTAGAGAATACATTTGGAGGGATCGTCCACACAAAACATTTCAAGATCATTGATATCCTTAGGTTTGTGCTTATGGACTGCCCTCTTCATTTCAGACCACAGGTTTTTGATGGGATTTAAGTCCACAGACTGAGATGGCCATTGCAGAACATGGATTTTGTTTTCTCTTAACCATTTCTTTATGTATATATGTTTGGAGTCATTGTCCTGCTGGAAAATCCAATACGACCAAGCCTCAGCCTCCTAGCAGAGACAACCAGATTTTCTTCCAAAATTCCCGGGTACTTTGTGGAATTCATTATGTCACTGATCTTAACTAGTGCCCCTGGACCACAGGCAACAAAACATCACCAAAACATCAATGATGCACCTCCATATTTGACAGTAGGTATGAGGTGCTTCTCCTTGTATGCGTTCCTCTTTTACCACCAAACATGCTGATGGTGTGTATGACCAGAAAGTTTAATTTTGGTCTCATCTGACCAAAGCCAGTCATAATTACAACAATGTTTGGCAAACTCCAGATGCTTGGATTTGTTTCTTTGTGCAACCCTACCAAAGAGCTTGTTGGTGTGGTGTCCTATGGTTGTTTTTGAGACACGTTGACCCCAAAGATGCAACCAAGCTCTGTGATTCTGAACTTTGGATTCCTTATTGCCCCCTCACCATCTTCCTCTCCATTCGTGGGGACAACATGCACCCGTGTCATCTTCCTGGCAAGTTTGTAACCATTCCATGTGTTTTAGATTTTTTTATTATTGCCCTTACATTGCTAAGTAGCGGGTTTAATGTATTTTTGTACCCATTATTAGACTTCGCTATATATGTATATTTCTGCTCTCAATCTCAGACAAGGACTATCAAATTACAACCACACTAGTTGTATATTACAATATTGATGCTTGCACAACCAGTAAGACACATTTATACATGCACTTAAATCACAATAAATATCTTAGTGAGTTACAGGAAATTTACAATACTCTATTCCATTTAGGTGTAGATAAGGACTGCACCTCTTTCATTTTTCCTCTTACCTGCTGGATCTCTCCTTTAGGTCTCCTGGTAAGGTTCTATCTCTGTCCCCCAGCAGGTGTACCACAAGGCTCAGTCCTTGACTCCCTTCCGATCTTTCTCTACAGCAGATCCCTGGGGTCTCTCATAGGCTTTCTGGCATTTCCATATCAGTTTTATACAGATGGCACTCAGATCATTCACTCTTTCCTCTCATCTCTCTGTATATCTCTGACTGCTCTGCACTCATCTGCTGCCCTTTGTCCCTCTGCCTCCCTTACTTCCTTACTTCCCCCTGTGCTGCTCCAGGGCAATTCTCACTTCCCTTTTACTCAATAAACATATAACATATTATTTATATTTGATTGTGCCATTCCCTGTAACGTCTCTTAGAAGCTCTGAGCTGCAGCAAATACAATGCAACAGCTACTGCCCTAATTGAAAATGTGATGCTACTATCAAAGGAGTTTCACCTTAGAAAATGCTTTATAATAGTGCAGTCATACAGATATATATATTTTTTATATGAGTGTTGTTGTTTCTATTACTAATAAGCAGATTATTTTTCTCACTTCAGTCCTCCTGAAACATGTGAAACTGGAAACCCTGGAGAGGCTCTCATTGTTTCCCCTAACCTCTCTGCTATGTGTATCTGTTCCAGTGGTGGGTCCAGTTTCCAAATAACAGGTAGAGCTCTGGAGGTAATGGAGTGTAGAACAGATGCACAGTAAAGGAAACTGAACTGTCCAGATCAGGGCTGGTGGGTAAGAGGTGAATCACATGGAGAAGCTAGTGGCTCAGACCCATGATGGGGCTGCTGGCATCTGAGGTAAACATGCTACAGGCTAAAGAGAGGGAAGCAGCTCCCAGAGAGCTCTGTGTTCAGTGCTGTTCTCATTTCCTCAGTCTGGGTCTGAGACTGAAACCTTCCCACACACTTCTGATGCAGCTGGTATCTGTGGTTTGCTCTGCCTGGATGGAATATTACTCAGCAGATCTGATGGGCAGTAAAATCACATGCTGACACTGGTAAAGTTTTTGTGGCTATGGAATGCTTAGAGTTGTAATTTTACTTCATTGCACTGATCTGGGAACAGTTTGCAGTGAGAGGCAAGTGTACCGAGCAGGACAGAGACAGACAGAGGAATAGAGAGAGATAGGGGAGTGTGACACAGCTAGCTGCCCTGTTTCTACACAGCCGTGGAGCTCACCAAGCTACAAACAGTGAATAAAGGAGACACCTTTAAACTGATAATGGTTATGAACACGTTTTCCAGTTTGCCATGTTTGCAGGAGTTTTCCATGGTGATTCCTGTTTAATCTGTTGTGTCAGAAGTGGTATCACTGGAGGCACATGTTTAACCTGAAACAATTTTATGTTATTATAACCAACACTGGAATGCGCGAAGGCAGAGAACATTATATGCAATAAAAATATATATATGCACGTGAATGATGCATAATTAAACTGCTATGCTCACTAAATGTATAGAACAGCAAAAAATGAGTTCTCATGACTGTGTTCCATTGTGGTTATCCCTTCTGTGTTTTCTGTAAGAACAGAAACAAGCATCTCTGTCAGCTGACAAAGTTCCTCATTGGAGTTTAATAACCCAATGGCAGGTTTGCCACCAGGGAAGGGTGAGGTGTGCAATAACTTGAACACAACACAACAGCAGATGTGGTTAACATCGTGATCTCAGTGGGAATTTTATCCTGACATGAAACTTAAATGATCTCTCAAACGAAGAGATGGACAACAAACATGAGCTCACTGTTTAGTGTAACTTACACTGTGTGCCTGTTCTTCCCTCTCTGTCTTACCTAAGATAAGGGTGTACTCACACTAGGCAATCTGTACCGTGCCCGAGCACGTTTGACCCCCAAAGTCCAGTTCGTTTCACTAGTGTGATCGCTCTGTACCGTGCCTGGGCACGGTACGCTGAACCGTGCCCGGGCCCGCTTGAAGAGGTGGGCTCAGGCACGGTTCAGCTGGACTCTCCCATTTAACAAATGTATCCGTTATAGCAACAGTTAGCTGGATATCTGTTAGCTGCACACCCAGTCATAATAAATACTTTAAACCATCATTTGATTAGCTAGCTGACTTCCTTAAATATAACAAGATGGCTACCTCCAAAATGATCTTTGATTGGTTAGTTCTGTAGATCTATAGGCCTACCTAAAAATAAATAATGTGGATCCAAACATTAGCTTGATTACTATCAAACCATACTTTACGTGGCAATGTAAGCATTGCTGTTGTCAGGGGCTTAGTCAAGAATATTACAAATGAAGCAGCCAACCTGTTTAAGTAGGTAGTCTTCAACAATTGTTCAGATAGGTAGCCTGTTAGCTAACTAGTTATGTTTGTCAAATCTATCGCTCCCCAGCCAGTTAGCATGGATTATGCAATGCAGCGATTTTCAGTTAATCGTGCTGCACGTATATGAAGATTTTTATGGAGGCAGCTGACGTTAAGGGAGGAATTTGGAGCTTTACTCGCTGACTACAATTGATGTTCATCAATAAGGTGAGAACCAGACCCGTTATTAACCCAAATATTCTCAAATGAATTGAAAAGTGCACTATCCAAGTAGTAACAGAAGATGTTTGTTGTTGTAATGATGACAGTAGCGCACACACAAGTAGTAGCCCTAACTGGTTAACATTAGCTAACATTATTGTGATTAGGCTACTGTAATCTGACATAAAATATTGGTCTGTCTCTTAGCATAATGACTGAAACGTCAGCTGCCTCCATAAAGATCTCCTTATACGTGCAGCACAGTTAACTGAAAATCGCTGCGTTGCATAATCGATAAATCTATAAGGCATGTGAGAGGGCCGTGTGTCACCGCGCCCAAAATGACTCCAAATATGCCACAAAGTAAGTACAATCATGAACTCCATTGTGCTGTGCGAGAGCGCTTTTCTTCAACACAAAAAATCGCATTGTGATGACGTAAGCGTGCTCGGGCCCGGAACGTTAAGCACGGTGTGAGCACAGGCCAGCGGGGGAGTGGGGGGGGGGGAGGGGGACAATCGTGCTCGGGCACGGTGCAAGGCAACCGGGCCAAGTGTGAGTACAGCCTAAGCTGCCTCCCAGCAGCACACAGTCAGGGCAAGAAGAATGTTCCAGTGCAGGCAAGAGTCACCACACAGCTCAGGCACTCACACAGGAAAAGGGTCACAGCAGGTATTCAGGGACTCTGACAGAAAATGATCTTTCAGAAGGTGGCAAATAATTAAATCAGAGCAAAGTTTTTTTTTTTTTTCCTTTTCTAATTTCTCCATTGCCACTCAACTTTCCTCAGTCCCTGCTTCCTTTCCTTATCACTAGCTGTGTTTGAGCATGCCAGCAAGAGTTGGAGAGGTTGCCCATAGCCACTGATCTAGGGTTAGTTCTGCCTATGCAAATCCCAACCTGAATCAGTGAAGGTAAACATTAAAATCTGTCCCTAGATCAGTGCTTATTGGCAAGTTCCACCTTGAGATGAGAATGCATGGTGTCGCCTTCAATCTCTGTAACATACAGATTGACCTGCGATAGGGTCTGCACATACAGGGGACATTCTTTGATGGTAAAGGTTTGTTGACCTCACCGTTGTGACTTGGTAAAAGTACAGGAGGAATAAGGGTCCTGGAGATGTGGGAGGTGGGCGTGGTAAACAGGACTCTCCTGGGAGAAACAGGAGGGTTACCAGGTATTTATCCACAATGACAGAGGAGGAGACAATAACTGCAGGACATTTATCTCTATCCATCCACCCTCTCTATCTGGTTATTTTGTTGATTTGTTAATTTGTTAATTTGTCGATTTGTCACACCTGTGCTTAGATTTAGCCAGCTGTGAGTCATTATTGCTTTGAACTAGGTAATTAGCACTCGCAGGTATTTACTCTAGTCAGAGGCTGCCGGTATTTATAGCTTACTCTTAGGCTGCATCTTCAGTGTGCATCTAGTCGGCGTTCGGCATCGGTCTAGGATACGGATAAGTGTATCGTTTCATTACTTGTCGATAGTTGTTGTTTAGCTGTAGCTAATCAGTTTGATTGTGTGAGCAGCTAGTTTCGATCTTTTGTTGATTTGTTAATTTGTTAATTTGTCGATTTGTCACACCTGTGCTTAGATTTAGCCAGCTGTGAGTCATTATTGCTTTGAACTAGGTAATTAGCACTCGCAGGTATTTACTCTAGTCAGAGGCTGCCAGTTCGGCAGCCTCGTCGCCAATCCGCTCACCACTTGCTTTTCCTGTGCTGTTCTCTCTCTGTACTGACTCTCTCACTCACTAAACCATGTGCTTACTCCCTATTCCTGTGCATTTCTCCCCTCCTCGCAGACGATACAACCACCGCAGACGCAACCCGGCCAACCTGCTCCATCCCGTACTGTCCTCTCTGGAGGTACTCTCAGTGGCGGGCGGACTCTGGAACTGCCAGTCATCGGTCCAGAAAGCGGACTTCATCACCGCCTACGCTGAGACCAACTCCCTGCAGTTCCTGGCTCTCACGGAGACATGGATCTCTCCTACCAACACTGCTACCCCTGCTGCCCTGTCTTCATCCTACTCCTTCACACACACACCACGGTCTTCAGGCAGAGGAGGGGGCACGGGTCTGCTAGTATCTCCATCCTGGAGATACTGCATTGTACCCCTCCAGCGCCTCTCCATCACCTCTTTCGAATTCCATGCAATAACTGTCTCTCATCCTGTCAAACTCACCATTGTCGTTCTATATCGCCCCCCAGGTCCACTCGGTCCCTTCATTGAGGAACTCGACACGCTCCTGAGCTCCCTCCCGGACAACCCGCTGATTCTTCTGGGCGACTTCAACGTCCAACCAGAAAGCTCCTCATCGGCCAGCGTCCTCTCGCTCCTGCGCTCCTTCTCCCTCGCCCTCTCCCCGTCTCCTGCGACCCACAAAGCCGGCAACCAGCTCGACCTTGTCCTCACAAAGAACTGCGCCACGTCCAACCTCATGGTGACCCCGCTCCACGTATCCGATCACTACTTCACTACTTTCTCTCTCTCTCTCTCCCTACCACTCTCGACTCCTCTGACACCACCGCTACTACCTTCAGGAGGAATCTCCACTCCCTTTCTCACTCCACATTCACCTCTGCTGTTCTCTCCTCCCTCCCTCCCCTCACCTCTTTCTCAAACATGTCTGCTAATGCTGCTACAACTGTTTCTAACACATGTCTATCTCAGTCTCTAGATGGTCTCTGTCCCCTTGTCTCCAGGACATCACGGCCGTCGCCCTCCTCCCCATGGCTAACCGACTCCCTCCGCTCTGACAGAACTGCGCTGCGGGCAAGAGGAAGTGGAGGAAATCTAGATCCTCCGATGATCTAGCGTCCTACCACTCCCTGCTGTCACCATTCACGGCTGCAACAACAACAGCTAAGTCCTCATTTTTTCATAACAAAATCAACGCCAACATCACTAACCCCGCAATCTCTTCTGCAGAAGATTTCAGGCCCACTTCGTGAAGAAGGTGTCCAGCATCCGGGACTCCATCTCTCCTCCATCCACAGCCTCAACCACCGGAAAAGGAAACAGCCACCACCTGTCCTCCTTCTCTACACTCAGCGGCTCAGAAGTTCTTCAACTCATCACATCCCACCGAGCCACAACCTGCCCCCTTGACCCCATTCCCTCCACCCTTCTCCAGTCTGTGTCCGGTGAGATCGCCCGTATCTCTCCTCCATCATCAACACATCTCTGACTATTGGCCTCGTTCCCACCGATCTGAAAAAGGCTATGGTTACCCCCCTGCTAAAAAAATCCACCGCTGACCCATCTGACATGAACAATTACCGTCCAGTATCCCTCCTGCCATTTGTATCCAAATCCCTTGAACGTGCTGTACTTAATCAACTGTCTCCCTTTCTTCAGAAGCACAACCTTCTGGACCCCACCAGTCTGGGTTCAGACCCGGGCACTCAACCGAGACGGCACTCCTGGCGGTGACAGAGGCCCTCCACGCAGCCAGAGCCTCCGACCTGTCTTCGGTCCTCATCCTCCTCGACCTCTCCGCTCGTTTGACACCGTCGACCACCAGCTGCTCATCGCCAAGCTCTCTGAGCTTGGCATCTCTGGGACAGCCCTTTCTTGGTTCAGGTCCTACCTGACCGGCAGATCTTCCCAGGTCTATTGGAAAGGCTCCACCTCCACTCCCACTACCCTCACTACAGGTGTCCCCAGGGATCTGTACTGGGACCCCTACTCTTCTCCATCTACACTAACTCTCTTGGTTCAGTCATTGCCTCGCATGGTTTCTCCTACCACTGCTACGCTGATGACACTCAACTAATTTTTCTTTCCCCCTCCACCCCCAGGTCAAAAAAAGATCTCCGCGTGCCTGGCTGACATCTCCAGATGGATGGCCTCCAACCACCTCAAGCTCAACCTGGACAAGACCGATCTGCTGCTTATCCCGGCCAGGACCTCTCCTCTTCAAGAGCTCTCAGTTACTGTTGAGGCACCACAGTAACTTCCTCCACTTCGGTGAAGAGCCTGGGCGTCACCCTCGACAACAGGCTGGACTTCACCGACTACATCTCCCAGACGGCACGCTCCTGTCGATTCCTCCTCTACAACATCAGGAGGATTCGCCCTTTTCTGACCACCTACTCCACCCAGCTGCTCGTCCAGGCCACTGTGCTCTCCCGCTTGGACTGCTGTAACGCCCTCCTCGCAGGCCTCCCAGCCTGCACCATTCAGCCGCTGCAGCTCATCCAAAAGCAGCTGCTAGGCTGATCTACAATCTCCCCCAAGTTCTCCCGCGTCACCCCCTACTGAGATCCCTCCACTGGCTCCCAATCGCAGCCAGGATCCGCTTCAAGACCCTGACTCTCACCTTTTCCGCTGCAAGAAAGACTGCCCCGACCTACCTCCAGGACCTCATCCTGCCCTACGCACCCGCTCGTCAACTCCGCTCTGCTACATCCGGACGCCTCGCTCCACCCACCAATAGTACGAAAGGCCCACGCTCCTCACAACGATGCCCCCCAGTGGTGGAATGAACTCCCCACCCCCCTAAGAACAACTCCATCAATCCAACCCTTCAGACGTGCGCTGAAGACACACCTCTTCAGACTCTACCTGGACTGATACCTCCCTCTTCGACCTTGTAACTTTGATGTTGTGAATCTGACTCCTGCCTTGTACTTGTTGCTCACTTGTCTAGGTAGTATAGCGGTACTCCATTTTTCTTTCTGTAATTGTATTTGAGATGCAATCCTAGTTCAGATTAGTTGGCTCGCGTCACTGACTTTGCGCTCAGCTTCAGCACTATTTGCATTATATGACCTTTACACATCTTGCTCTTGTGCCTGTTGTTTGCTCACTATTTGCACTTTTGTACGTCGCTTTGGATAAAAGCGTCTGCCAAATAAATAAATGTAAATGTTATTATGAAATCTTAATGTTCGGAATGCAGGGATTTCAGATAAGACACTTTAAAAGGTAGGATGCTACTTAATTATTTCTCCAGAAAGGTGTTTGTGTTGTTCAAGCATTACAAAATGATAATGTTGAGAATACAAGGCATTATATTAACTTTATCATTTTATGCCATTTCTTCCTTGATGACGTTTCTACAGATCAGATGCTTTAAAGAGGATGATCCAACAAAAACACGCCACATGTCCAAAGTGGTGACATTGTATTTCAAACTGGGTTATTTTGTCAATTGTTGAACTGAGATGCTAGAGATTTGGTGTGTGCGCATGTGCGTGTGTGCATGTGTGTGTGTGTGTGTGTGTGGGAGCTCTTTTGGCCGATTGGGGCTTTTATTTAAGTTGCAGTTTGCAACCATAAAAGAAGCTTTACATACAGCACAAGAATTAGGTCAGTAGATATTTAGGTGTAGCCATCATCTCTCTCTGCTTATTTTACATTTACATTTATTCATTTGGCAGACACTTTTATCCAAAGCAACTTACAAGTGACTTTGAAATCATAGTGTTTGGTATACAAAGCCCTGCAAAGACTTTTATGTCGAGGAATATTATTCACTAGGACTAATTCTCCATAACTGGAGTTTTTCCTAGTCATGAAGAATTCTACTGCACATGTCTGCAAAACACTGAACAGCAACATCTCTGACTGCTGCAACACAACATTGACATGTACCAATCTCAGTGGCTGTACACAAAGAAACACAACATCACTGGGTGCATACATAATACATAACATACTACAGCAATTATTTCAAAAATCAGATATCCATGTTTTTCATGAAATATAAGATAAAAATACTTACTCAATAGTCATACTCAATATTCACTCACAAAGCATAATCGTAAACCATTACAGTATTTTTAAACATCCCATAATATACATAGACATTCATTGATCATACAGCAGAGCCACATCCCCAAAGATACAGGTGTTCCTCCAGGACACAGAAGTCTATTCCAGCTGGCACAGGGACACTGAGGAGTTTCTTCCAACATTAAACCCAGGATAGAGGGGCTCAGTGAATGTGGTGTGGAATGTGTGCAGGAGGGTCAGTGTGTCAGAGGAGACGCTGTAGAAGGACAGAGTGCCGGCCGGCCAGTCCAGATACACTCCTACTCTGTGGGAAGGGGAGGGAGGAACAGATATGGGAGTTTTCTTTTTATTGTGCCAAACAATGTAACTGCCACTGAAGGACAAGCACCAGGACTGGTTGTTGTGTCCAAGCAGACTGTGATCACCTATTCCTTTCCTGCTGATTCCTTTATATGCCACTCCTATGCGAGTCCAACACCCAGTCCACTGAACCTCCCAGTAGCAGCGCCCAGACAGACCCTCTCTGCACAGCACTTGGTTCCACTTTTCAAATCTCTCTGAATGATCAGGATATGGCTGCTTCTCTCTCCCCCATGTCACTTTCCTGTTCCCCTCAGACAGAGACAGGTTTCTGTGTGCTGTGTTGGGGTCCAGTGTGAGCTGGCAGGCATCTGCAGACAGGAGGGAGGGAGAATTCCCACACAAAAATGTAAAGAACTGAAATATGAGAAACATGCAAAAAAATGTAGTTGCATTGATACATTGATTTTGTTTCTTTGATTTTGATACATTGATTTGATTCTTGGACTTTGTTTCAGCTTGAATCTAACCATAATGTGCTTTGTCCTTCAGTCTGTGTAGCAAACTGTGCCAAATAAATAAATAAATAAACAAACAAACAAACAAACAAACAAATAAATAAATAATTTGGGCTATTTATTGCAGATGGTGTAAACTGTCCTGATGTTTCTGTTATACTTTAGTATTTAGTTCAAACAGACTCACATTTCCTTGGTCCTGGTTTGATCCTGCACTCACCACCATGGTCCACACTGCAGGAAGAAGAACCAGAAGAACAGACAGTGATTGAGTGACACAGCCTGTGTATGAAGTGCAGTGTGGAAACTCAGAGCCCTGTGACAATGGAAGAGCTCCACACACTGTCAGGACATTCCTGTTCTCACAGTGACACAGTCTTTATGTCAGTGCCCATCTGAAAGAGGGAGATATGCCAAGGCTTTGCTCTGTTTACAAACATCTTTCAATAAAACCAGTAAGGCTGACCTCTTGTTAGGCTTTTTACAAATCAGATGATACAGGGTTGGGGTCACTTGAACTAGAACATTAAAGTCAATTTAATTCCTCCACCTGTAACTTCCATCAATTCAATTTCAAATCTAATTCCAGACCAGTTCTTTTAGTTCAGATTAATTTCTTCTGAATTCCAGTTTTAAGTCAATTTAAAAGTACACTCCCAATTCAGCATTCTCCCACAACAAATCCCTCAATTCAGTTCCCTCTATTGACCAGTTCAGTTCCTTTATTTAAATTCCATTATTTCCCTTAACTCAAGCCCATAGGCAGATCCAACAAAAACTTGCTTTAACTTTTATAAAACTGATCTAAAATAGACTAAATTAACCTACATGGAAACATATATAGTACTCAATCACATATCAACTCTTCATTGCAACATTTAAAAAAGTGATAATGTATACATTTATAATTATTAGGTTTTTTTTTTTTTTTTTTTTTAGATGTTATTTTTAAGAAGAAAAATGAAGCACATTTTGCCCGTTTGCTCACATTAGTGATATGCTAATTGGGAATTGCTGATTCTGTTAAATGTCAGGCTGATCACATTCAAAAGACGTGTTCACTCACAGACACACACACACTCACACACACACACACACACACACACACACACACACACACACAAACACATGCACACCTTACAAGCATCAGCAACCAAATTGATACAGCAAATATATGAGAAAATGAACAGATGCCCTTTTCAGTGTTATCCCAAGGTTAAAAGCTATTTTGATTGATTAGAACTACTGCATCCTGTACCTGCAATGTCACTGTAGGGACAGTGCATCTCTAGCGGAAATATATAAATAAATGGTGAAATTATATTAATACCATGGAATCCATGTTAAATACAAAGAGAATAAATTCCATTAATGAGAAAATTCCAATTTAAACTCCAAAGCATGCAATATAAACAGTTCTAATTTGACTCATTCTAAATATCTAAATTATATCAAAATCCAAATTCCAGGGATGGAACTTTTTTTTTTCAAATCCAATTCAAATACTCTGAATTTCATTTCAATTCCAGTGCTTGAAAATTCCTGCAATTCAAATTCATGATATATTTTCTACTTTCATTACATTATGTCATTTAGCAGACGGTCTTACCCACAGTGAGTTCCAAATAATACTTCTGAGTGCATTTATGAATTGTCTGAAGAATTTCAGTTTATATTGAATTGACCCCAACCCTGATGATAAATTGGATGAATATAATATTTCACCTCAGTTTCTGCAGTTTATGTTTGGGATCTTCCAGTCCAGCAGTGAGTTCTCTCACTCCTGAATCTCCTGGGTGATTATAGCTCAGATCCAGTTCTCTCAGGTGTGAGGGGTTTGAGCACAGAGCTGAAGCCAGAAAAACACAGCCTCTCTCTGTGACTCCACACAGTGACAGCCTGCAGAGAGAAGGAGAAAAGCTCTTCACTCTCCCAACTCTAAACACACAGCTCAGTTCAGTGAGGTGAATGTTCTTACTGTAATAGTAAATCCTACTCTTTTGGGAGTATTACTGAAAAATAGCATATTCACAAAAGTCTAGCAGTCTAGAATCACAGCAACTACACAGATCCACTGCTATTTATATTGACTGTACAGGATGGTAGAAGGCTCAGCAATCAGATGACTCTGATGATGATGATAAAATTACAATTTCTCAGAAATTACATAACTAACCCAACTGGCTACCCTATACCCACAAGGAGGTTTTATACTATCTGGATTGGCTAATACTGAGTAAGAGATGAGCCCATTTAGAAAAAGAATCCTTTAACTGTAAATGAGACTGGGAGCTGTCTGTATAGGTAATTTCAAGTATATAGATGTAGTCAATATTAGATATAAATAGTGTTGATCACTGAAGGATAGGAGACCTGGCTACTGTCCCCAGCATGCATTGCTACTGATTTTGTGATACAGATTTCAGCTGCTTCAAGAGCCTGGTGGTACACCAGTGATCTCCTACTAAGGAAGGGCTTTCATTAGACAGGCTACATAATGTATAAATCTGACAATATTTTACCAGTGCTGATATAATGACAGAAGAGGTGTTCAACAATTATACCGCATCTCAGCATATTCTAAGTATTTCAACTGTTTAGGACAAATGGACAGTAACTCTTTAACTTCTTTACATCTGACCTCTACCTCAACCCCTGAGGAAGTCACCTCAGTGTCTCCAGTTTACAGTGTGGATTCCCCAGTCCAGCAGAGAGCAGCTTCACTCCTGAATCCTGCAGCTCATTGTCACTCAGGTCCAGCTCTCTCAGACTGGAGGAATTTGAGCTGATAGCTGAGGCCAACACTTTACAACATTCTTTACTGAGGTTACACCTGTTCAGCCTGGAGAGGAAATCATGTCGTATCAGATAATTTCACACAACCCCTCTGCCCCCACACAACCTACAGGAGCTGGGCATGACTCTACAGCTGACTCCTCAGGTGTGACTGGATGTGTTCATGAGCATCAGATCCCACAAACACTTGCTTTACCTTTTACAAAACTGATCTAAAATGGACTAAATTAACGTATATGGAATGTATATCAGTGCCCTATCAAATGTCAACTCTTCATTGCAAACCCCAAAAAAGTCATAATGTATACATTTATAATTACTTGTTTTTTAACTATTTTTAGATGTTATTTTTAAGAAGAAAAATGAAGCTCATTTTGCCCATTTGCCCACATTAGTGATGTCCTAATTGGGGATTACTGATTCTATTAAATGTCAGGGCTGACCACATTCAAAAGAACTGTTCACTCATACAAACACACCTTACAAGCATCAGCCATATTGACACAACACATATATAAGAAAATATATAAGAAAATTTCAACTCTGAACAAGGCAATATGCACAGTTCTAATTTGATACATTCTAAATATTTAAATCATATCAAAATTCAAATTCCTGAGATGAAGCTTTTTTTTTAAATTCCAATTAAAATAATTTGAATTTAAATTCAATTCCAGTGCTTGAAAATTACTGCAATTCAGATTCATGATAAATTTTCTACTTCTGAGTGAATTTATGAATTGTCCCTTGAATTGCAGTATACATCAGCATCGACTGACTATAATTGGATGAATATAATATTTCACCTCAGTTTCTGCAGTTGATGTTTGGGATCTTCCAGTCCAGCAGAGAGCGCTCTCACTCCTGAGTCTCCTGGGTAATTGTAGCTCAGATCCAGCTCTCTCAGGTGTGAGGGGTTTGAATGCAGAGCTGAAGCCAGAGAAACACAGCCTCTCTCTGTGACTCCACACAATGACAGCCTGCAGAGAGAGGGAGAAAAGCTCTTCACTCTTCCAGCTATAAACACACAGCTCAGTTCAATGAAAGGTGACTGTTCTTACTACAATCGCAAATCCTACTGTTTTGGAAATATTTCTGAAAAATAACATATTGATAAAAGTCATTTCTACTGGTTTGCCAAGACTAGCATATCAGTCTAGAGTCTGAGTAACTACACAGATCTACTGCTATTTAAATAGCCCTTGTTAATCTGAAAATTAAATTAGTAAAATGATGCATTAATTGTTAATTACCATAGCATTCAGCTCATGAACTTTTTACATATAGAAAATATGAAGTTTTTTAAGTCCATGGATGCTAGTGGAAATATCTCATGAAAGGGTGAGCATCACATTCTGAGGAAAAAAGAAAAAGCAACTAAATGTAAATCAGATCAAGACCCTTAAAAGGCAGTGTTGGACACAACGAACTAAGTCACCATCATACAGCTACTATGCTCTAGCATAGAAGCATATTCTGCATCAAATATCATGGAGTCACTCAAAAATAATGAACATGAGTCTTATCTCACACATGGCACATTCAAATACACTGTGTTCCATAATTAAAATATTAAGCTAAGGGCATTTCTTAATAAAAATAAGGTTAAAAAAAAATTACCTAAATGTAAATGTCCACCTTATCTATTCTTCTGTAAATCTGATTGTTGGAATCATCTGCTTTAAGAATCATATCATCTGGATGTGATTTTTATGAGCAAACTGTGCTGTTTATCAATAAAACCACTGTATTAAATCAAGAAAGACCTGACCTCAGTGCCTCTAGTTGACAGTGTGGATTCCCCAGTCCAGCAGAGAGCAGCTCCACTCCTGAATCCTGCAGCTCATTGTCACTCAGATCCAGCTCTCTCAGACTGGAGGAGTTTGAGCTGATAGCTGAGGCTAGCGCTTCACAGCATTCCTTACTAAGGTTACAGGTGTTCAGTCTAGAAAAGATGTTAAATCATATCAGACAATTCCATACAACATCCATGCCCCCAAACAACCTACAGCAGCTGGGCATGTTTCTACTGTCAGAATTAGAGCTGACTCCTCAGGTGTGAGAGGGTATGTTAATCAGAACTGCAGAGGAATACACTGATATGTATAACATCTCAGTTATAATGGAACTCACAGAGCTGTTCTAGAGGCCTTAGCCACTGGCAGCAGCCTCAGAAGACCTTCATCTGATCTGATGTATTTCTTCAAGTCAAACACATCCAGCTTCTTTCTGATGTTAGCAGCACAAAGACCAGAGCTGACCACTGTGCAGGTGAGAGGTCTTTGCTTGAATGACTTCCTGAACCCAGATAACATTGGATTTCCTTCACCAGAGAATGGTCATTCAGTTCATTCAGACAGTGGAACAGATTGATGGACCTCTCTGGAGACGGATTCTCACTGATCTTCTCTTTAATGTACTGGACTGTGTTCTCAATGCTCTGTGAGCTGCTTCCTGTCTGTGTCAGTAGGCCTCGTAAGAGAGGCTGACTGGAGTCCAGTGAGAGGCCAAGAAGGAAGCGGAGGAAAAGGTCCAGGTGTCCATTCTCACTCTGTAAGGCCTGATCCACTGCACTCATGAAGAAGTCAGACATTGGTATTTCCTTGAATAGGCCCCTGAACTTGCTGCTCAAGGTTTGGTTTTGGTCCAGTATGTTTATGTTCTGGTTTCTGTATGACAGAAACACATACAAAGCAGCAAGATACTCCTGAACACTCAGATGCACAAAACAGTACACTTTACTCTGATACAGCCCAAACTCTTCCTGGAATATTTTTGTGCACACTCCAGAGAACAGTGAATCTTTACTGATGTCAATATCAAACCTTCTCAGGTCTTCTTCATAGAAGATGAGATTGCCCTTCTCTAGGTTGTGGAAAGCCAGCTTTCCCAGTTTCAGAATGACCTTGTTGTGTGACATTAACAGCCTGTGTGGTTCTGTCTCTTGTTCTTTGAGATACCTTTGATTCTTCATGTTCATCTGAATGAGCAGGAAATGTGTGTACATTTGAGTCAGAGTCTTAGGTATTTCTCCACTGTCTGATTCACCCATCATTGTCTCAAGAACAGTGGCTGCAATCCAACAGAAGACTGGTATGTGACACATGATGTAGAGGCTCCTTGATGACTTCACGTGTTTGATAATTCTGCTGGCCAGGTTCTGATCACTGAATCTCTTGCTGAAGTACTCCTCCTTCTGTGGATCATTAAACCCTCGTACCTCTGTCACCTGGTGGACACACTCAGGAGGGATCTGATTGGCTGCTGCTGGTCGGGTGGTGATCCAGAGGAGAGCAGAGGGAAGCAGATTCCCCTTAATGAGGTTTGTCAGCAGCACGTCAACTGACGTTGGCTCTGTTACATCATAACAGCCCTGATTTTTCTGGAAATCCAAGGGGAGTCGACACTCATCCAGGCCATCAAATGTGAACAAGAGTTTGCAGTGGGGAATTTGAATTGATTCAATTTTTTTGATTTCTGGGAAGAAGTGGTGAAGAAGTTGTATGAAACTATGTCTGTCATCCTTCATCAAATTCAACTCTCGGAAAGGTAGAGGAAATATGAAATCAACATCCTGATTGGCTTTTCCTTCTGCCCAGTCAAGAATGAACTTCTGCACAGAGACTGTTTTTCCAATGCCAGCAATCCCCTTTGTCAGCACAGTTCTGATGTGTTTCTCTTGTCCAGGTAAGGGTTTGAAGATGTTGTTGCATTTAATTGGAGTCTCTTCTGTGGCTGATTTCTTGGATGCCATCTCAACCTGTCTCACCTCGTGTTCATTATTGACATCTCCACTCCCACCCTCTGTTATGAAGAGCTCTGTGTAGATCTTGTTGAGACCTGTAGCACTTCCCTGCCTGGCAATCCCTTCAAATATGTGTTCAGACTTCTCCTTCAGACTGCATTTGAGATTATACTGGCACTTTCTCAGGAATAGATCTGATGAAATAAATGAAAGAAAAACAGAAAACGTGTTAATTTGCTTATTGCTATTTGAGTACACATACTTTGTATGCTTACAACCTGTACATATGATACATAGAAAGATAAAGGAATTTATTCTCTCTCTCTCTTTCTCTCCCTCTCTCTCCCTCTCTCTCTCTCTCTCTTTCTCTCTCTCTCTCTCTCTCTCTCACACACACACACACACACACACACACGTGAATATGCATATGAATTTGTGATAAGACAATCAAATGTATGCAGTCAGGCACACATACACATTGACTCAAATGAATGATAGATACATGTGTAGAATAGGAGAAAACAGAAATGTGATTGTACACCCACTGCAGCAGGAGCTATACGCATGCTGCTATCAGTGGCAAGCAAATGAAATGGACATGATTGTAAATAAAGTGCTATTGGACAGCAGTTTTGCAATTAACTGAAGCTTCTAGGTTTTTCTGCACTGTGGAAAAGAGAAAGTGTGACCTGTTGCAGTATGCTGGATATTAGGAATATAACACTATCCAGACAAGACACACTAATGAGGAGAAATATTATTGAGGATATGGAAAGACTTGCAAGGATGTTGTGCAAAATGGTCCAGGTTTGCCTAATTGTTGTAGGGTTGTATATTGTTATATCTCACTTACATGTCCAGGTGGTGTTATAGCAGTTCTAATGTTAATAGGAAGGCTGTTCCGGAGTCTGAGGGTCAAAACTGAGAAAATATGATCTCCCTGTGCCTTCAGCCTTGACTCTGTCAAAAGCTAGCAGAGACCTAAGAGGCCTCAGACAGTGTTGTGCATGAACGCGTTAAAAGAGCGCGTTCATTGAACGTGCTCATTTTTTCGGTGAATGGTGAGCTTGAACGTATCCGTTTGCAACTAAAGAACGTGAACTTGAGCTCGTTCAGGTTTGTGCGAGAACTGAAGGGCTCTGTGATGTATTCAGGTGCCAAACCATTTAGTGCCTTTGTAAGTGACTAGAAGAATTTACTCTAAAACAGCTAGAGACAGCCAGTATAGATGAGCTAAAATTAGGGGTAATATATGATCTCAGATTTGTCCTGGTCAATAGTACTGCTGCTAAATTTTAAGCTACTTGAAGAAATTCCAAGGTTTGGCAATTAACATAGGTATGCTATAGGTATACAGTAATCTAAATGTGGAAAAAAAGAAATGTTATTTTGACAAAATTAATTAGTTTTTGAAAAAACTGTTTGCTTGTTGTACTGATCGAAGTTGAGATTTTGAAAATTACATCAAGGTTTCTTGAAGAAGACTTAATATCAGAAGCAAGTGACACAAAGCCGGCTGGATCTGATCTGAGATAGGCTTATAAAACAGATAAAACAGTACCTGTTGGAAGTTTCAGGTATCAGAAAGGCAGGTAAAACTGCACCTTAAATAATATGCTACCATTTCAGCCACCGAACACCACTGGAGATCAGTCATTTACTCAAATAACCAACATAACAAATTATTTAAAATTGTCAGTCAATTGAACTTCCATTTAGGATGTTGACGATTTACAAATTTCAAGATCACCAAGAAGTTACATACCTCTCTATATATTGCTTTATGGAAATGTTCATATGATCAGTTACCACAGATTATATTATGCAATATTTCTTCCAAAATCATTCATATAATTCAGCATATATATCATCTGCCTCCACTGCAGATATTGGTATTTAGATATTTAGGGATTTTTAGTGGTCTGCACTGCCAAATTAAAGCTACACAGTGACAGAAACTCTTACTTTTCTCCAGTGTGTCAGCAGCATCCTTGTGGTTCATGTTCCTCAGGATGTGCACTATGACCTTCACAGCCCCCTCTCTGACACAACTCTCCAGCATCTTGTAGACTTCATCCAGGACATCAGGATCCTCCAGCTGACTCTCAAAGCATTCTGGGTAATCCTGATTTAGATTACCCTGGAGCTTTTTCAGCTTGTCCTGCACCAACTTAATAAGCATGTCTTCAAGCAGCTACAATAAAGAGTACAAATTGTTTAAGTCATCAAAATTGTTAATCAGCTTATGAATTTATGCAAAGAACTTACGAACAACATATGACAAGCTCATATTGGACCTTGTTCAACTCCACATGTGCCAACCTGACAATATTGTGTTCAACAAGCTAAAATAAAAAGTAAAAAGGTAAGTCTTCAAAGCAGACCAGTAAGGTAAAGTAAGGTATTACTTGGGAATCAAGCCCTGAAGGGGTGTGGCCATCTATAGGGTTTCAACAGATTAAGGTCACGTGTGGAGGGGGTCTTGGTAAAAATACTGGTAAAGTGTTTCCATCAACCCCTATTAATGCCAGCCAATGTTGCTAATTTAATGATTTTTGTCAGTGATTTGTCAACTTTTTGGTTTCCCTAGACTTTGTTTTTGATGATGAGCTGGCTATTTACATATTGTTAATGTCTTTATAGTGTACAAATGAAAAAAAAAATCCCCCAGAAAACCATTCAGCCAGTTATCCAAAAGCAGTGTTACAAGCCATGTAAGCATTTGCACAAGCTCTGGTGATTGCTTGATCCTCTTCCTTTATAAATAACTTGTCTATAAATTACACTGCATTATATTACATTACATTTGTTCAGCACACACTCTTATCCAGAGCAGCTTGCAGTTCAAGATATCAGAAGTGTATCCAACATAACTAACCAAATCTAAACAAATTTGGGCCATTTATACAAAGGTCTGCTACAATGGCAAATACAGTCTGTCAGCTCAGACAACTACAATGCAGTACTGCTCAGAGTTAAAAGCATATTGCTGTGTAGTGAAATAATTATAAAACTGGCTCCAACTCTCAATGAGTCGTTGCTCAAAACCTGCCTAAATCAATCCAAATCTCCTTTGGGTCATTTTGGAGAAGATGGAACAGGCTTGTCTGAAACTGGTGGTTACAGCCAGTGTATCAATGCCTGGTGTTGGAAGCATTGATATTTTCAAGCAACAGCTTCAAACACCAACTATATTTAATGAGTGAATGGGCTCTAACATTTCAGCATGTACTCCCTGTGTACTGTAACCTGGTGGCCATAGACCTAAGGGTCAGAAATAAATTCCACCAGTGAGTTAAAACCACAACCCTCTGTTTATGCTAAAAGTCTGACCCAGCATGTGCAGTGTGGACGAGGGCTCAAATGTAAAGAAAGGCTAATTATTAAGCACAATTCTTACACAGGATATATGATAAATGAGGCAAATCACAAGAGACCCCACCTTGAATATGGATGATAAATTCATCTGGTGACTCTGGCCAGACTGACCGCTGGGCATCACTGACTCTGATCTCTCCAGCTCGACTCTTAGAATAAACCATAAAACATTACTGTTCAACCCTGTGCGCGACCAGAAAGTAAAGAAACACTTGTGTAAGATAATGCAACTGATAAAGGAACCATTTACTGTAGCTAAAGGAGGTAAAAATAAAATACTCACTCTGAATGCAGAAATGACCTGGGTGACCTGCAGCTGTGACACCGCATTTTCAAAAACTTTACAGTCTTTAAAAAAACCTATATTGTGCAAACTCAGTTGCAATACTATGCCTTGATTTTTTTTCCTCTTGCTTATTCATTATCTAAGAAAACAGATACTCCAACAAATAAATAGGCAAAAAAAGTCTTTGCATCATGAGCCATTGATCTTACTTTTGATAAGCAGAAAAGTATACTTTTATTCATACCTTTTTCATTAATTTTAAAATGTATAGTGGGGACTGCAAGGAGCTTTTGTTTGTTGCGATAATGCTTTTAACAATATGCAATATCAAGTCAACATAAACAAATTTTCGCATAGATTTTTAGAAGTTTGGATGGAAAATAATTCAAAATAAAAACATATGAATTCATTGGTGTTTATTTGCAAAATCCAAAATACGAAAAGTTGTGACAGATTTACAGAATATTTTTTGCACATTTTGCATGCAGATTAATGAGTGATTAATGAGAGAAACAGACATAAGGAATTTAACAGCCATTCGTAAAGAGCCAGGATGAAGGCTCTTCGATTGTCTTAAGTTGCATTTCTGTACCACAGTCTATTTTACACTTTTCACACTTGGTTGCATGCCTTGTCAATTTGGTCGACTTCTCTAGGAAAGTATAAGCACTCCTGACAGATAAGAATATCCTTGGCATATTTTATATGCAGATTAATAAAGGAAGAAAAAGACCTACAACAATGAAGAGGAAGCCATAAAGTCATCTTAAGCTGATGACCTCACCTCTGATCAGTAGGTGAGTCTCCCCCAAAGTTAAGAGGAGGATTCATTGACCAGTCACTCTTCATAGACACACAGCTGGGTACAGGTGAGTCCGCTCTCTCTGTCAGCATCCTGTAAACAGCAAATATACCTTTAATTTCACCTTAAAGCTGAGAAAATTAGACAAATAAGGGAAATGTATAGGGTTGAGAGTTTGAAATATTTAACTATACATACACACACACACACACACACACACACACACACACACACACACACACACACACACACACACACACACACACACAATTATAGTAGTTAGCAAATTAAAAAGTTAAGAGGCAAAAAACATACCTGACTAGATTACAAACCAAAAAAAAACAACTTTACATCAAATCTGTAAGATTTGACTGTAAGTAGGTCCTTTGGCTTCCACTAAATAACTAACATTTTGTTTGTCATGTGTTGTGGTAAGAAAAGGTTACCTAACTATCCATTCAGGGATGTCTGCATTTAATAAATACGTATACAGTATATATTAAGTTCCTCAGTTCTGGCACTAATTACAGTGGCTTCTGGGATATGTCTGTAGAAAGAGGCAAGATGGAGGCTCTTATGCTGTGTTTCTATAGGTCTCAGTAGGACTGTATTTATGCCAAACACTACAGTTGCTTAATCATGTGAGATCTTCTAAAGTAGTTGTTTAAAGCTGTTTAAATGAAGCAATCCAGTTTCTGAAAAATTCCCTTTTCACACTTGGTTGCATGCCTTGTCAGTTAGTGCTTTCAAACAATACAACCTAAGACGAGCAGTTTACTTTCAATTTATTTTCTGTCAGGGGTTCTTATTCCTTCTGGAGCATACTTTACATGCAGATTGATAAAAACAGAAAAAGACCCACAACAATGAAGAGGAAGCCATAAAGTCATCTTAATCTTGACCTCACCTCTGATCAGTAGATGAGTCTCCCCAAAATTTGAGAGGAAGATCCATTGACCTGCCACTCTTCATAGACACACAGCTGGGTACAGGTGAGTCTGCTTTCTCCATCTGAATCCTGTTAAAAGCAGATACACCTTTAATATCCCTTAAAACTGATTACACAAAGAAGGGAAGAGTATAGGGTTTAAAGTTTGAGATATTTGTTAAACATACAGTTAGTCTGCTAAGGGTTTAGAGTCTGAGATATTTGTTAACTATACACACAAATACACACACACACACACACACACACACACACACACACACATACACTTTCTCGACAGTCTGCTACTAGCTAAGTCTGTATGGCGCTTTCATTTGGTAGTTGCCAACTACATTTGATTCCTTTGCAGTGCTTGTAAAACAAATAGTTCTAGGTAGCTAGCTTTGCTTAAATGAAATTCCAGTTTCTGTAGTTAGCAAGTTAAAAAGCCACAAAACACAAAACTGGCTAAATTACAAGCATTTAAGTGTGAAGTGCGCAGTGTAAAATTAATAGAGATCTCCTCTGAGCAGGGTTTTGTGGGAAGGGGCATCTCCTAGGGATTAGTTCTGGGACCTATGCTGTTCCTGATTTACATGTTTACTTGTATTTTTTTACTTTTAATAAATGACCTTGATAATGATATTAGCCACAAAAGAGATGCATTCGCTGATGAAACAAAACTCAGAGAAGTAAATAGTTCAGAAGCTCCTGAGATAAGTCCAGATGATTCAAAGAATCAAGAATTTGGCATACACCTGCCTGTTTTAACACTACCAAATGTGGGAAATTAGTTTTTTCCCAGTAATTTTTGCAAGGTTATTATTAAATTGAATACCCTGGGCAAAGACTCATAATAAAAGCAGAGACGGATAGAGTGTTTAACACCACACTGCACATCCTATCGAAGGAATGTAGAGGCAAATGAAGAGGCAAAAGGTCACTCCTCAACAGGCTGAATGGTAAATTTTCATCATATATTCTTATGCTGTTATACTTATGTTAAATTATGCCATCATTTACACGCACACGCAAACACACACACACACACTCACACACACACACTCACACAGGCATGCATGCACGTGCGCACACACACACACACACACACACACACACACACACACACACACACACACACACACACACACACATCTCCTCTCACCTCTTATTCATGGGGTCCATGGCTCTACCAGGCCCCCTCCCTACAGTCCACAGAGAGATTTGGGCTGACACCCTTCCTCAGGACTGGGGCGGACCAGAGGAGTCCAGGATGGGCTTCTGACCCAGATCAGTGATACAAACAAAGTGATACACATTCCTTTATTACATTCATACATGTCCTTTATTAAAAACAATTTCAGACAAAATAAAATATGGGAGGATGGTTGTTCTGAATGTTTGGGCTTGTTATTGTAATTTTTATTTATTTTAACCATGTCATCATTAGTGCAATAATTATGCTACAGGCCAGAGACTGTCTATGAGTGACCTGCACCTGAGACTTAAATGGATAATCATAATTATCATTGCATTTGGGCTGGGCAAATAACTGTAGGATCTTTTCATGAATGGGCAGCACTGATAGTTATG